>VYXC01009764.1:305810-542933 GCA_013397175.1 Platysteira castanea
CCCTCACCGCCTCCGCGCGCGGGAAGCGGCACCCGCCCGGACACGGGGCCGCGCTCGCGGCTCGGTTTGGCGCCGCGGAAGCTCCACCGCTCAGAGAACATCGTGAGGCTTAAACAAGCCCCACTCCACTCTAACCGAGACGTTAAAAATGCATGAGGGCTAAAAAATCCGTATTAGGTGACGTATCCTCAATCACCCAAAAAATTATAAGCAAACTTTCCCCAGGGCCAGATCTGACAAATTACCTTGATTTGATTCTGATTGACTCTTGATTAACGAGAAAGAAACCTTACGAGTCTTTTCCCCCCCTCTTTTTAAGCCGTGTTGCTTATGGTAATTCAAACACACTGACAATTATAACGCAGAAGTCACACAAGACAGAATAAGTTATTTTATTACAAGGTATATAGAACATATTTTCTCTATTTGCAACCTTATTTCAGCAGTTCCGCAGTGCAAGTCCCACCACAGGGCAGAAAACACCAAAATCATGACATTGGATACATGAACGAAATAAACTCAAATTATCAAAATTACAAAACAGAACTTGGAAGTATCTACAGTACTTAGGATATAAATAGTGCAAATTATATATCTACAGCGTAAGTATTTAGAGTATCAAAAATGTTTCGGAACAGCATTTTAAAGAAGGTAGTCAGCAGGAACTGGTCAGTGTGACAATGTTAGGGATTTAAAAACAAAATACAACTCTTTATTTTTTCAAGAAGAACTGTCGAGCTTCTTCCCAGGACTGCCGGGGGAATCTGTTGGACAGCTCAAGATAATCTTGAGAACTGAAAAATTTTTCTGTTGAAGACAGAACATACAATTACCAAGTTATTCCCTCTTAAGATAAGATGGCAATAAAACAAGAATAATGAATGTGCAGCCAATTTGAGATACGTTAAGTCATTTACTCCCCTCCCCTATCAAAATCTTCTCAGACCGTGGGGTGACACTTCTGTGGAGCTCAGGACATCCACGCTTGGCTTTAAGAATGAAGGCAGAGGCTCTGATGAGCAAAGGCTTCCATTTGTGAGCTGATCAGGCTCTGCCCCACACAGAGGAGCATTATACATCTTACACACTTTATGCTCTTGGACCCACCGGGGACAAGCTCAGCCTCGTTCAGCTCCGGGCAGCCTCAGCAGTGTTTTGTGCTCAGCAGGTTTTTTTTTCTCCTCGAAGGGCTGCAGAAGAGTTGTGCTCCCAACTCCCCAGAGCTCACAGCACGAGTACAAATGCAGCTTTCACTCCTAGAGTGTGCAGTGACGTGGACAGGACTTCACTGTGCACAGGTTTGAGGGTCTGACCCTCTGCGCAGCACCCAACTATTAATTAAGTTTGTGCTTTCAGGTTTTATTCCCATCAGTGTTATTATTCCCATTTGTTTTTGGGGACACTATCCTTCCCATTCAAGTGACATAGCAGATAAAAATAATCCTGCTTACACTATTACTAAGTCAATTTTTTTTGCAACTGGGGACTGTTTAGAAATCACACTGACATGTCACCACACTTTTGTTTAAAAGTTCATCCAGTTTGAATAGTGAAAATAAAAAACAAGTTTTCCACTTGAATTTTAGATGTTTCTTGAGCAGATTCTCATGCAAACACAACCCTGGAAAGTTTGTGCTGCAGAAACTGCACGAAGCTGCTTCAGACTGAGATGTCTAATGTTGACAGTAAAAGTCTCTATAAAGTTACCATAATTCTATAATTTATTTTTTAGCAAAAATTCTGTGCTTTAGACCTAGAAGCACTCATCTCCTGGCAAACACTGAGCAAAATGGTGGTGGATTTGTACTTGTTATGAGGGAGAAGTGACTGTCCAAGTGTTGCATTTTATGCCCAATACGGCTACTCAAGACCAGATGCCCATCAACACTTGAATTTCAGATGTGTTTAGCAAGTAATAGCCACGTCAGCTGAGAATCTTTCCAATGTTTAGCCTAAGAAGGTTGACTGCATTTTAAATAATATTTATAATAACTGAAGGGGGAAAAAAATCACGACTCTTCTGCAAACGGACAAACTTTAAAGGACAATTACAGGACAGTATTTTAGAGATTTTTGGCTCCCTGGGTGTATTGGCACGGCTGCGTGGCTTCTGCAACCTAAAACTTTTGAAGGCAGCCTTTGTGTCCACTAATTAAATATGTGCAGGTACAGTATCGGATTTTAAGACATGATACCACACAGCATTTAATAAAGACTAACAGTCTGAATCCCTGGTACAACGAGCAGCAGACTGGCAGACACGTACGTATAAATCAGGATGTCAGCTGGGGAGCCCACCCCCAAAGTGTAAAATCCTGCTGCAATTTACTGGATTTCTTTTCATCAACGCAGATTCAAAACACTTTAATCACAGTATGTACACATTTTGTTACCCAATTGCTACCCTGTTACACTGCAGTGAACGTACCCCTCTGCTGAGATAACTGATTTTCCATTTGGCCTGAGCTCTGTGCAAAATCCTAAGGGGGAAAACAAACAAAAAAAAGGCATCAGGTTTTCAGCTCTTACATCTGAGGAATTAAACCAATATTTTTAAGTCTTCACAGTCACTCAAAAATACTAATACTTTATGTAGTCTGTAAATTAATAAACTCTGGCTTGTTTGCTACGTAACAGAATACTGCCAGCACTTAAATTCTGTAATTTATAGTGGATTTTTACACATTTATTTATACCTGTTTTCAAAAAATATATTTATAGTACACAACAGAGAATCCAAGGCTTTAATGTCTTCTTAGGAAATAATTCTTATCATGATTTTTATTTACCATAGCCGTGTTTCTGTAAAACAAACGGTGTTTCAGATTTTTGCTCACGACTCCAAATACACTCTTACAAATTTGATGAACGATCTCTATTTCAATGGCTGTGCTTCCCAGTGACCTGGGAGCCGGAGGTGCTGATCTCCTGGGAGAATGTGGAGGTGCTGTCCAGCGCTGCTGCCCCGGCAGCCAGCTGTGCCCCCAGCTGTGCCCCCAGCTGTGCCCCCAGCTGTGCCCCCAGCTGCGCGGGGCCGGCGCGAGCACCCGGAGCACCGCACGATCCCGGCTGCGGTCGGATGTTGGGATGTGGCATCCTCGGAGCCAGCACGGACACCGACCTCGCCCGGAACCAGCCAGCTCCCCACTACAGATCCTATCTTTTGTTGGAATGCCCACCCAGCAGAACACTGAAGAAGGTATTATCAGAGGTAAGATACAACACAGCAAATCATAGACACTCCTGAATGTTTCTACTTATTTCTGCACATCTCAAAACAGAAGTAACAAAAATAAATCGGCTGATGCAAACTTTAGCTGATGGAAATGCATCTATTGGTAGGGAGGTCGCTGTAAAATGCAGCAATGCTTTTCCTTTGATTTTTGCTGCTCACATTTAACACACTGTATTTAAGTGTTATATTCGTACACACCACCAAACTTTTACGTAAATGGGACTTCTTCTTGCATTCCCTGGCAAAGGAAGAATCTCATTTTCTAATCACGGGCCAACATTTTACAGCCTTTCCCAAACCTTCTACTGAAGCAAATGAGAGATTTGCTTCACAAACAGCAGCGAGTTGAAATAAAAGCAGAGAGGCAAGTCCCTTCTGGGTGTGCGGGATCTCAGCATTCCTTGGATGCTGCCAGAACTGCTCTCCGTGTATGCGTGTGCAACACTTGGGATTAGACTTTAAAATGAGCAAAATACCGAAGAACCAGTGAAGTCAGCAGTGACAGGACACTTTACAGCACACACAACTCTTCCATATTTTAACAGAACACCTTTTTTTAAAAGCCTGCAGGAATCGTACATGGACTTGCCATCTGGGATATAACTCTAACTGGAAATCAAATTAGTAATGTTGACCCTTATAAATATACTTACGCTTTACCGTAGCTACTGGGGATTTTAGTGCCATTCCACCTCTTACAGAACAGAAATCGAGGTAAACAACCTTAATTATTCATGTAGGGAACATTCTCCTCCTCTCTCATGTTTTTTAGCTGAAAAAAACCCAAACTAAACTTGCTGCACTTACTAATAATGCATAAATTATTTTTTTCCCACCCCAACTTCTACAATAAAATCTGTAGTTTCACTATAAGAAAGTCAAAAAAGATGAATTAGAGCTGTGTATTTAACCAGAAGTTCATTACTATATGGCAATTTTTTTTAATACTAAGTTCCAAACTTCTTTAAAAAAAACTGCTATGCAATTATTTTAGTATTAAAAGGATAAAAAGTAGTTGCACTCAGAAGTTTGATGTTATGCAAAGACTTTTAGTAAATATTTAGTCCTTGTACTTTCTCTCTCAAATGCATATAGCCTGCTCTTGGACTAGCTGTAAAGCATTAAGGGAGAAGAGTTTGACTAACATTTCTTTATCAACAACAGTAACTTTCAGGTGACTGATACAGAGTTACAGACTCCTAAAAGTGCATTATTTTTAATAGTAGAATGATTATGAAAACTGCATTTATTCATTGGAAACAGTCAATAAAACGCATGAAAACCACGAGGCATGCAAAAAATCTGATAGATAAAACAGCATATAAATGTAGACAGAGGAAGAAAAATACTGCAAATCCTTATTTAAAACAGTATTTGTAATGACCTCGGTGGCTTACTGTCAAAAATAAAGATTGCAAGATTAGACTGGTAACATATGTTTTGTGTATTTTCTGCATAAAATATATACACTTACCCAGTTCTCCGTAAATCTACGGTACACAGTATACAACTGTACATGTGTATGTAAACACATTCATATAGCAATTTGAGACATGCTATATGTGCAGGAATTTTTGGAAAAATAAATATTTTAAGATCTACATCAATTCTTCCCAGTAACTTTAATAAAACCAGCATTCTGCATGGATAGTAAGAACCTGAACTACTCGGTAACCCTCTAGTTGGTAAGATGCCTCAAGTACAGACGGAATCTGTGGTTTGAGAAGAGCTACGGAGAATCTGAAAGTGCTTCAGTGCTGTTTGCTTGTTTTGTTTAAGTAAAGGATCCCCAGGCTGAGAGCAAAGGCGAGCACAACGCTGGCAGTGCCCCCGCGCCTGCCCCAGCACCGCAGCAGTACCTGGATGAAGGTGGCCAGTAAAACACAGCTCATCTCCTGCTCCAGGATGATCTTGTTCTGAGGGTTATTGTAACAAGCAGCTATTAGCGAAGGGAAGAGCACTTTGATTAAACGAGGATCACTGAAATACTGGAAAGGCAACTGGCAGAGTTTTTGCAGCACCGTGGGGTGGCGGCCAGATTGTACAATGATCTGAAAGTACAAACAGAGCAAAATTAAACCACGTGATGTAGCTGCTCTTCTCTTCCTCTTAACCACCAAGGGTGCTGAAGTCATGCTAAAAAAATGAGCATGGATGAGGAGTAAGTACTAAAAATAAAGCCTATAACATTTAGTTCAAATAACTTCTCTTTCACTGTGCAAGTACTATTTTTACTGCGGAGTAACATAAAAAATATAAAGCTTTGAAAGTTCTTTTTGCTGCATCACCCAAAAAGACAGCAAATAAGCAAGGGATTAATTTACAGATTACAATAAAATAGATCATTTAATACCTTAATTCAAAAGACAAAGAATTATAGCACAGGGACTATTTTAAGTTAGAGCTATGAAACACAAAACACCAACGCCTGCCATTTAAACACACGGGGGAATAAAAATCCAGAAAGAAATATCCAGGATTTTAAAAACCCTCCCAAAGCCTGACCATCCTTTCCTCGAGCTGGCAATTCGAGAGGACTGTGTTTCATGGGAGATGTCTGCCACGCATTCTCAGGCACCAAAAAGAAAAGGGGATTGTGAGCTGCCCAGCGAGGAGTTTCTGTAAGGAGAGACTCGGAGAGATCCTCCCATCTGTATTTCTTATCTCAGTTTCTATCAGTGCCATTGGCTCTAAAAGGAGAATTGTTTAGATAAATGGGACTGTTGTCATGAAGAAGGCTAAGTTTACAACTGTATACATCTGAAGAAATAAGGCAATGCTATCACTGGTCTCCTACAAAGGAACCTTTCCAATTCACTTGATATTCTTATAAAATCTTTGCGATAAACTAAAAAATACCCAAATCGGATCTGTTCCAAGGAACCTCGATTAGACAATTACAATATGAAAGAGCTGCTTGACCCAAAGTTGGCTTTTTGGCATAGGAGGAAGCTTCTATAAGGTTGGAACACTGTAAAACTGAGGGTCACGACTGTAAATTGTACTTGGAAAAACACAATTTTACAGGTACACACCCAGACAAGACTGCATTCAAATTAAAACCAGAAGGACAGAAAGAAGCAGTTGAGACTACAGGAACATAAATTACAGGGATTTACAAGTTTTCAAAGCGCTTTTAACAATACCTTCAGAGCACACACTAAGTTGATAATGCAGTTCAGTTTAAAAACAAGATGAACAAAGTAATAGTTTGCATTTTTTTCAGTTCACCAGTCAAAAAAGGCATTAAAAACCTTTCAAAATAATGGTAGCAATGTCTTAATGCCCTTAAAGACAGGAGGAATTTTTAAAAGACAGCCCAAGAAGTGACAATTAAGCATACATTCAGACATTGTTTTGAGGAAAATATCACTGAAGCATTTGGATGATTCTAAACTCTCAGCTCCCACCCTGTAAGCAAGAGGTGCCCTCCAAGTTTGGGAGTACTGTTGAAATTTTAAATTAACCAGAGTGGTTATTACACTGTTCTATTTTTCTGTCGTAAATTCTACAATCAGAAAAGTATTTAAAGTCAATCATAATTGTACTAAAATAACTACAATTGGCATTTCTGATCCAGGACAGAACAAGAGAACTCTTGATTTCTCTTTAATGGCCACCATACCATTGACGAACAGGCAGAGGCAAAGAAGTTTTCGGGACTTTTCATTTTTCATTTCACAGTTCGCTTCCTTTACCTGTCCTAAAAATGCCATGGATAGTTAGTGAAGTCCTGCCAAACTCACAGTGCAGATACCCAAACAGCTTCCATGGAATTATCATTTCATTATCTTTTTCTTTTCAACAGTTTTACTATTATGATGTTATCAACATTAAAGATAGGAAGGTATATACAGGTATATACAGGGGTACATAGGACTGTTTTAATCTGGTATTTATCAAATGTGCAATCAATTTAATGATTTCAGCTCATTGTACTAATGCAGCTACTAAACCCGATACACTGTATCAGGTATGAACGTACTCTGAAGAAAACAACCATGAGTCACCCCTTACTGGAAAAAACCCCAAACAAATAAACCTGCAGCAGAGCACATACTCCTTGTTTCACTGTGGAAGGGTGGAGAAAGTGAAGGCCAGCACTTGACTCAGCAGATGAGCAACAAAGTAAACAAATGAAAACCTTGCGCTTCTCTCTTTTTTTTTTTTTTTTTCCCTTTTAAACAGTCACTTGTCTTAATAATCTCAGGGAGTTTTGCAGGCTGGATTATGGAATACTCATTTTACAAACTGCTCTCCCACAAGATACAAACTCCTTACTGAAATGCAGCTTGCCTCTCCCCCTGCCACATACTGGGATCCAGATGCATTTACCTAGAATTAGCTTTTCTTGTTGCTCTCTCTCTAGCCTGGAAGTCAGATATGCCTGTCAAATGTAACAAGATCCTAATTAAATCATTGCATTTCTGTACAGCGAAGCATTTAAGCACCTGCTTAACTTCAGCTATGTGCCTACGTTCCATTAATATTTGCTTGTGGTTTTCTTTTTCTGAACTGAGACCTATCAAATTAGTTGAAGCTATCACGTTGTTTTGTTAATCCAGAGCAGGCAACTCACATTAATGTTTTGTTTCCTTTTAAAATGTTGCTTTTAAAATTTATAGATATTCATACAACTTTATTGGTTTTGCCTGTGCTTAGCTGGAATAAATTCCAGCTTACCTAAGCTTATCTATGGCCCAACACGTACTAAATGTTGGAACAATCCTCTGAAGACTCAAACAACGCACAGGTAGGAGACATAGCAAACAGGTTTCTGAAATGTTATTTCAAGAAGAATCCAGGAAGCTTCCCTTTGTGCCACCAGCCAAACTCCAGGCCCTGATCCATTCTGGAGGTGCAGCCCCTGCTACAGAGCATGGTGAGAATTCAGGTTTAGCACACCAGAGAGCACTGGCCAACACTGCTCCCAATGTAAAAGCCTGCTGAGAAGGAGAGGCGAGAGCAACTCAAATCCTCCCCTTTAGGACTACAATCCTCCCTGGCTGGTGTCTGTCTGCATTTCCAGGTCTCCCACACCACGCATGCTGCGCCTGCTGCACCCACAGCTGACTGTCCGGCACCGTGAGTGATGTGGTGACCTGTGGGAACTTTTCACTGAGCATCACCTTTCAAGGTTGCCTATCAGTTATCTTCTGTCACTCCCACCAGTTTATAGCCTTCTGCAGGTCCTGCTAATTTGCTTGATCTCCAATAGCCAGCGGGTCAGGCTCTCTCCTCTGCCCTACCAGCAATCCATGCTCCCGTGTGACTCTTTGGGAAGTGCACTCTGCTCTCACAAGTGCAGTAATCACCCCCATCCACTGCACTGGTATTCTGAAGTTTATCACTTAGGAAAGCATGATTCATGATTTCTGAAGTCTCTAGATGGAACCCATGTTTTCCTCACGTTTACTCGGGTCAGTATTCACTGTGAAGTGTACTGCTTGGCCATTTGCTGCAGTTCTCACTGTGAAAGCCTGAAGCAGTATAAAAGTCAGTCTTTCAAAACAGACTCCAATGACAAAAGCCAGCAATATGCCACACAGCACTTGAGCAATAAAATAGGACAATCAATCAAAAAAATTAAAAGCTCCATGTGGTATGAAACAGTAATAAAGTTGTGAGGGGAACTCATCATTCCGCTGGAGATAAGGCTTCCCCTGTCACTTAGGTAGGGTGTGTGGCTCCAGACCTGAGGCCACTGCTGGAAGGATATTCCGTGCTGGATACTCAGTTCTTCCTCGTACACCCAGCAGGACAGTGGCAGCAGCCTTCCTCTCCTGCCACGGCTTCCTGGCACCTTGCACTGGAGGGCTTCCCAGCACTGAATGCCTTTTCTAGGGAACTAATAGACCATATGAACCCAAAAGCTTGGGTGTGATTTTCCTCTGGGTAGCAAAAACGCTGCAGCTCATTTTATTTTTCAGTGAGCTCCAAGGGCCCCAAAATAATGTTGTGATGGTCCTGCAGGAATGAGAATCATAAAAATGCAGCTCCTTTCCTTCCTTGCAGGGAGATAATGAGTAGCACACATAGGGGCAACCTTTGCCTGAGGACTAGCAAGGAAAGATGTTTTACTGAACAGCTCCTAATTTCATTTACATCCTGCATATACACATATTTGTACTTCACTTAATCTTTCTCTGCATTCCTTTTATCAGTGAAAACTACCATTACTTTAAAATGTGCATGTATATATTTTTGTCAAAGGAGGGTAAAAAATCCTCATAACTAACAGGACCCAGAACTTTGGAACGGTACAGCAATGATACAAAATGTCTCAGCACTTACAGGTCAAATCAGATGTAAAATCTTACCAATTCAACAGTTCATTTCACACAAGACTAAAATAAGAATCTTCTTGTCTTTGAAACTATATTTTCATAATCAAGAGTGTACAAACACCTTTTAATAAACAGGATTTTCTCTGACAAAACTAAAATGTCAGTCAGAAAGATGAAGAATGACTATATGTAAAATACTGAACAAATATTAGTTAAATTAATGTGAACTGATAATTCATATATTCATATCATTCATATGTTCATATGTTCTAAATAGACACGTAATGGAGATGCATGCTAGTAATTTATCAAGAACTAGCAGTTCAATTAAATTGCCCTGTGAATATTTATTATGGAGTAGCATTTTTGGTTGACAACCTGAGTTTCTTTTTCCAAGTTGTAACTGCATTCAAAAAAGAGAAACTAATTTAAAACTCTGCTTGCAATTTTACAAAGATTTAAAGAAGATTATGATCCCAGATTGGTTTCCAATGGCTCCATGCATGTACATTAAATGTTGTCAGATATTTTATTACAGATAACAAAATAAATGGTTCAGTGCCAGACCAAGAACTTTTTCACTGCTTGTGTACCACACAACATTAGTCCAGGATTACTGCAGACTGCTGATTTTTAGAGCAATATTTAGTCTAGTTCTACTGGTGGATTTAAGTTTTCTTGCTTCACTTGGACATTTGCAGCTCTGTAAAGACATCATTCATGTCAGTTATTTCTGTCAATATATACAATAAAACCACTGGAATTACCTTTTAAAGAAGTTAACTCACTTTCTAGTCAGGTAGAAGGGTAAGCCAGCAGCAACCTTTTTGTCTGTGCACGGGCAAAGCAAAGAACTGAGAAGTGCTTCACTTTGGGAAGAACCTTTGGGAGCAAAGGCACAGCTGGCACCAGTGGCACTGCTGGGGCACATCAGAGCCGCAGGGGCAGGGGCACGGCCAGAGCACAAGGTGGAGACAACATCCAGCAACTGAGCTGCCACCTGAGCCCCTGGCAGTGCCTCCCAGCAGCAGAGGGATGGCACCACCATCCCAGGGAGGCAATGGAAACCATGGGTGTTTTCTGCAGCCCACCAGTTTCTTTCATCCACAGAAGAAAGGGAAAATGGACGGCCAGAGAAAGGAAAAAGATTGCCAAGGAGAGAACTGAAATCTGTAGGCGCAACCCCAAATGTCAAGTTTTGAACAAAACTTTACAAGTCAGCCAAGTGCACTGCTCTTGTGTGACTAACCCTGCAGGAAAATGTTTCTTGTAGTCTCTAGTCTCTCTTGTAGTCTCTGTAGTCAGGCTGATGGTTTTTGTTAATTTCGACCAAATATTAGGAGTTGTAGATCTTGATTATCAAGTGAAAACGGAGACAAAGTTATACTAATGTGGATAGAGGAAAATGCAGTCGGAAAGTTCAGAACTTCCTGAAGCAAAACTTTCTTTGGCTCTTGGAGAAAAACCTGGCAGTGAAACGGTGTGTTCCTCAGGCACTTAGAAACAAACACAGTGCTTATCACCGGCAGCTGAATTAACTTTCTAGAAAACCATCCTTCCCAACAGAATTTCCTTTTAGTTTTATGAAACAAAGCATTAAAATGTGCCTTTCTACTTGCCTGTGCTCTTGTGCTACAATGTAATTCACATTCAGATGCAATTTTCTTAGAACAACTCAGCCTAAAAGGTTAATGGTTCTCTGGTTTGAGGGGCACTCCTGCCTTCTCTGCTATCTCCAATGACCTGCGCTTCCAAACTTCAACACGGCCATTATAAACATTAGGATCTTAAAATGGTAGTTGGTATGGGAACAACTGATGTTTCTCTTCCATGTATTTATCATTTATATAAATGTCAATTCTAATTTGCACTAACAACTAATAACTTCATTGAACAGGAACTGTGCACCTAACTTCTGTAAAAGTATTCCATCAAACCGTTAAATCCCTTTGTTTGATGTCAGGTTATTTACAACTTTGTAAAAGAAGTAAGTCTTTATATTAGTAGTCCAGAGTTTCTCTTCAAAGTTAGATCTGCATTATTTCTTTGCTTCTATATAAACAGATCTCATACTGCTAGTATTTAATCAGCAGAATATGTCACCACTCAGACTCTTCTTCTGTTTTAAGGTCAAGCTCTTTTCTTTCCATTTTGCAAACTCCGCTATTGGCAAAGCTCTGAGCAAAGAATGTTCTAAATTCCTCCTAGCATTTCTCAGGAATCAGAGCACCATTTCCATGCAAAAAGAAAGTTCCAGACTGCTACACTCAAATTTAAAAATAAGAATTTTGCCTATTTGAAAAATCCCAGTGTTTATTTTCTTAGCGTCACATGTAAGCTTTCAGAGAGAAGATAAGGGAGTTCAGGAATAACATCAGTCTTCCTATAAACCACATTCTAAGCATTGTCCTTTTAGAGCTCTATGATTTAAGCAGATTCAGGGGTGCTCTGTGTATAAATCACAGACAAAAATTCTCTCATCAGCTTTTGCGTAACCATCCTAAGACATATGAACATTTAAGATAGGACAGGGGCCAACTACCAGGACAGTAATGCACTGACAATGTAAAAATGTTTATGAAAAGTGATGCTAATGGAAAATCTAGCAGAAGAAGCTCATTATACAAAGCCTTCGAAAAAATGCATTCCCAAATGATGACTAACAAGTCACCTTAGTTATAAGACAACAAATGAAGTATATATAAGATTATAAGATTAAATTCAGCAATAAATAAATAATGTTAAACAGATATTGTAAAAGATAAACTTCATTACATTGTGATGAAAGCAAAATGGAAACAATTCTAATACAATAGAGGTTACTTGAGAATTTAATACATGTCCACACTACAGGATAAAACAGTAACCTAATATCTGACCTAGAAAAGGTATTAAGGAAAAGTCTAATTTCAGAAGCAATAGCATTTTAGCATTTATTTACATAAAAATAAAGATTTAAATGTGAGGTTGTTCTCACGCTTTATGTTAATCATACACTTAAGGACCTTGTTGAACCAAAGGGTGTCACTGCTTTCTAGAACATCCTAAGCTTCGTTGTTTCCACAACAATGCAACAGAGGATTCACATGTTTAAGTGTTGGTCTAATAATTTTTAATCAGAAAATATTATTATAGATCAAATGCATGAGAAATACATATATTCTGTCAGATAAAATAAAAAACCCCATTTGACACATCTCAAACCCTCAGGTATTATTCTGAGCCCTGAACTGATTAGAATTAGCCTTCGTAGCCCTGCACTGTTTTTGAACAATCATCTTCACACTTAGATAGTATCTTCAACTTGGATGATGAACCACTTACAAATTTAAGTTGCTGCTTTGGGGACGATTCTCCAGTCATTTACACAGAATGAAACCCAACTGATGTGAATGAAGATGATTTTAAAGGGTAGAGAAGAAACAGGACATGTCAACAGAAGTTTAAGCTGACTGTTGGCTGAGGTTTCCACCAGCATCCTTGGAAACAGAGCTAGTTTGGGGTCAAAATCCCCAGAAGGTGTGAATAATTCAAACATTACAGTCTAAAACACATAAAATCTTTTTGTGTGTCTCAGAGCATTTTCCCTCTTCAAAAGCAAATGTTTTCTGTCACACTCTGAAACCCTACTCACAAGTAAGCTATACAGTCTTGGAATTATTATTCCTAGCACATTTTGTCTCATGGCTTCCACAAGAAATGTACAGGGTTTGTCCAAGTATCTAATCATCAACTAAAAAGCTTGTGAAACACTGAGCCACTGGACATATTACAGAGCTGGCTGAGACAAAGCTTCAAACAGAGAGCAAGAAAATGGGCTTTTCCGCCATGAAAAATGAGCTACAATTTACCCTTTATTAAGGGGAGAGGAAGACGAGCAACATTTTCCATAGTACTCCAATAACGCATTTTGTTCTTTATGTTTCACTATCGTTTCAATCAAGTGTGACGAGCTGAACACGACACAACGGGTTTGGGAGACCTCTCTGGGCCTCTCGCAGGCTCCCACCCTCCGAGCAGCGTCCAAGGGCTCGGGGAACTGTCAGCGGCTGGAACACAGAGCAGGCCGAGGCTCCTCTGCGTGGGGCCGGCCGCGCCGGGGACAGCCACCGCGGCTCTGCACAGCCTCGGCAAACTGCGAGTTTATGGCAGAGGCACAGGGAGTTCCCTCACACATGAGGCCAGACAGACAATAGCTCACAAGGCCGATTAAATATTTGCAGGCTTTAGACTTTGTTTTAAGTTTCTGTGTGAAAAGCGGCTCCCATGCAAGGGGCGAGCGCCAGGCTGGGTGGGAGCGGGCAGCAGGACGCGGGCCTTGCGCAAGCTCCCGCCGCCGTCCAAACCCCGGGCGGCCCCGGCCCAGGTCTGAGCTGGGAACCAACTGCTCATTAAGCAGGATTATGCCAAACTCTGTGGTGTTTTTTCGATGTGGACGAAGCTCCACTGGGGATTAAGATGAGACCACCAAACTCCTTTTATCCTGACCCAGGAGTAAGATTAGAACGTCGCTCTCTGGAGGCAGCGTCAGCCGACTGCTCCCTCTCTAAGCCTCGGTTATGGACTGTATTTGAAGGTTGTTGAAAGTCCTGGCTTTTATGACATTGGGAGATAAGTTTATTCTTTTGTGTTTACAGTTTGAGAGGAAGACAATAAGATGAATCCAAATGCATTAATTTCTCACACTAATTCCTATACACTCTTTCTTCTGCACCCTACAGGAAGCAGCCAGTCATCATGAACTGAAACTAAATACACTTTACTTCATGCTAAGTCTTTGCTCATATTAAATTACCTTACCCACATCCTCTCAAAAAACCAAAAAAATCCAGGATGCATTCTGGAATGTTAGAAATACAATTAAGATGTGACACATGAAATGTGCAGTCCCAAATGCTTCTGACATATTTGATTTGCTTTGTCATAGATCATTCTTAAAAAGAAAAAGTTCATCGGGAAGCTCAAACAACAACAAAGGTGTCTGACAAATTACCTAAAAGGCATCCCCACTTTTCCCTGACTGCCCAGACAGGAATGCCATCTTTCCTGAAGACATTGGTTCACTTAAGTGAATTTATGTGGTCTGAGGATGTAAGGCTGCGAGAGCCAAAGCATACATTACAGAGCTGCCTTAATGTACTCCGCTTTAACTCGGGCAGTTTAATCCTGAGGGGATTTCTGTTCACAAGCTGAAGTGCTTCTAAATGGGAGTCAAGACTACGACTTCACATGAATCACTCACTCGCCAAAATCAGCTATTTCCACAAAATTTACCAGGCATATTTTTTGTTCAAACATATAAAGCTTTAAAACATCAGGGTGAGGGGGTTTTTTCAAAGGTTTAAAGAAAAAATCCCACAACCTCAACACAAAATCAATACTTCTAAAAATCCCTGTTTGAGAAGAAACGAACAAAATTAGAATTAAGTAATTTCAGATACTATTTCCTTACAGATGGCGATGTTAATAGCACGGTAACTACCAATTCCTGTATCTTTACTCTTGTACTGTATTTTCATAAACTCCACCTACCAGATCAAAATTGTTCCAGTTCCTCCACAGCCCCAAAAGCAACATAAACTATGAAAGTTTAATGATGGCCCCTAGAAAACAACCCATAAGGAAACTCTACATATTTTTATAACTTGCAAGTTTTCCTGTTGACTTCTGATTTTCACAATTTTTCCATTTTAGAAGTATTTTCTTCCTTCCTGCTAACTGGCCACATACTGAAACTCAATATGCATTAACTCTGTCAAAAGCTCAAAATAATTTCCCTACAGAAGATCACTTTGAATCTAAAGTCACTTTGTAAGTGTCCCTTGCAGACCAGCAGTGCCACAGCTAGGATGTGTCACATACAGATATATGTGATATGCACTGCGGGATGAAGTGTCCTGCTACTTTACAACACAACTAAGACTTACACACAAAAGAAATGCTTAAAAAAAGAAAAGACTATAAGCCAATCATTTAACAAAAAAGGGAAAATAATCTTGGTTGAAGCCTTTCTCAGGGAGTAACTACCAGGCTTTGAGTGCTGTGAGTGAAATTTCAAGATCCTTTCAGAACTGTGCCTACCGTGCAGTATTTCAATTTCTTTACACATTATATTTTTATCTGTGATACTGCTGTGTGACGTTTTACATATTCAACATGGGAGAAATTCCCTCCCAAAATATCCTATAATCTTTCTGCTCCTTACTCTTCTACCTGGAGCTAGCTGGGATGCCTGAAACATGTTTTGCAACAAATTTTCCACACTTATATAGCAAGGAGAAATTTCTAGTAGGTGACTGATACTATTAAATCTAGTTCCATGTGCTTCTATTTTCAACATACAGATTATTAGATACTAACATTTCAATTATTTTTGAGTTTATAGTAACATACCTTGTTATGGACACAAATGTCTGGGGATAGAAGGTTTGGACAGAGAAATAAGTTAGACTTACACAGCTGGAAGACTTTTGGGAATGAAACTTTTTCTTCAAGGACACCGTGTGTACACAAATTTTTAAAGAACTTCTGAGAGAACTTTTAACTTCTATCTACAAGCCTGAATTTTTAAATGAAGTTCTGAAAAGCTGCACACACTTTTTCCTAACTCTCTCAGCAGAGATTTTGGTTTGCAATCTAGCAGTGGTATCTTCTAGAAGTATACAGTTCATATCTAACAAATCCTTAAAGTTAGTGGGATTCTTCTAGAGCACTCTAAATACAGTGTGTACCAAAGACTGGGAGAACAAAACCTGGTTTTATTTTAAAAAAAAGGCATAGCAATGCAAATGAACAGTGCAACTTCTTTTGGAGCCTGTCAGCAAGATCCTGAGTCTGAGGATCTGATTTGTGAGGACTTTTCAGATGAAAAATATTCCCTAACTGCAATGAATATGGAAAAGATTTCTATTCCCAATACAGCAATGTGAAAGAAACCAAATCATCTGTCACTCCTGTTAATTTAATTACAGGACCACATTCAATTATCCAATATAATATGCAAATAAGGTGAGTTGACAGCACATGCTAATTATATTCATTATACTAATTAAATCAAACAATGAAAGGGAATACAAATGTAATGAAATAGAAGGATATTTTTAATTAACACGAACATTTTAATTAGAAACTGTAATTCTACAGTCTGATATAGTGGGGTTGGCTACCGAAAGACTGGACATTATTTTTATTACATGGTTTAGCTTTACATGTCCATCCTTGGTATCATGGGACCTGTTTTTGTATGGCAGCAGATTAAATGGTGGCCAGAAAAAGAGAATCCCCTCTCCTTGCTCACACTTGCTGAGAAGCAGATGCCTAATAAAGCTGAGCTGCTCTGTGAAGCAGGGGCTGTCTGGCTCTGTAGTAAACACAAGTTCACGTGCCGATACAAAACAGGGCAGCTCCAGCCTCACTGCTGGCATTGGAGCATTTCAAATATTAAAGAAACACTCCTTGCTTTTTGAAATTTTCACTTTCATAACTGATTTATTTCTTCAGTGACAGCAGCTACCCTGGAAAAGCTTTGTGAATGTTAAAACAAAATAGGAACGAAGGAAAGGAATATTACTAATATATTATATGTGGGCAGAGTCAGCAAAATCACAGTCTTTTTAAAATAAACAGAGCAAGCACTATCAAAACACTCAGGAATGTGCTCCTTAGGAATCCATTGTCCTCACTGCTCCTCGACAGAATCACTTGGGCCTGGACCAAGAGCCAGGCGTGGTGGAAACACCAAGTGGGAGCCCAGGCAGTGCCTCTGCGTGTGGGACCCACCGTGAGGGCCCCTCCGGTGCAGGGCTCCTGGAAGCTGCGGGGAAATCTGAATCTCCAGGCTACACAAGAGAAAAGCACTTTCCTTTTTTCTCTTTAATTTGCTACTCAATTAAATATGAAGACTTTTACAGACAGTGTAATAAATGAAGTCAAACCTATATTATACTACATGACCAGCATATGATGCTCTTGGAAGATTTTGTTCTATGGATGTGAAATATTTAGGAAATTGCCCTCTTATGCTTAGTGGTAGTAGTTCACTTACTTCAATCACAGTACTACTACAGAAGGTCAATGTTGAGGTTGACAGGCTGTAAAATTTCCGTTTTAGAAATCTATCTATTCTCCAAACTGGGGAACTGCTTTTTTTTTTTTTTTTAAATAATCAATACCTTTTTTCCTTATTCCAGTATGCTGCTTTGGATACTTATCTGTTGATGTGAATAGACAAAGGAACAACAAAGAGGACACTGAAAACTCCAAACAACTGTTTGTCCTTTTTTGTTTTGAGTATTGAAAGGAATGAAAGCATACCTCAGTTTATAGTAAGAAATACAAATTTAGAGAGGAAACGACTTTAAACTGGAAACATTTCCAAACAAATGTACATTTGACTGCAAGAAGGACCTGAATCTGCCTCGAAATACGTCAGTTATTGACTCAGTTGAAGTTGGTTCAAATACTAAATAGAGCTATCTGGCTTTATGGAAATTTGTTTTCATAGCTCAAGTCTAGTGTATCTATTTTTATTACACTGTACTTGCCAGGACTTCAAGCCTACTATTTGAAAACTTTCACTGTGAGACCAATTTTTTATTTTTAGTAGGACTCCCCAGATGATCAACAACGAAAGAAAAAATTGGAAGCTCTTAACATAATAAAAAATTAAACCATAACTGAATGAATAGAAAGCACTTCCCTCTTCATGAAAGGCAGCCTGTCTTTAGTGGAAGTCACAACACAAAGAGCACCTTAAAAAAATGGCTGTAAGCAAGTCGTACTGCTGTGCCTGGTAGTAAAAGAAAAATTACTTCCTTTCACTAAAAAACCTTCCCTGTACTTTTCAAGTACCTGAGTGAGGAAAGCTTCAGTTTTTCAAAATGCTTTTTTAAACAAAAAAGCCAAACTGAAATGCCTCTTCCTCAGTTAAAAACTTATTAATGGGGAATATTAGAAATTACATAAAAAGTTAAGCACGTCATGACATCTGAGGTAGTACCTCCGGAGCAAACCACCCTAGAAGAGAGTCTTAGGCTACAAAAAAGACTGACACAGTGTGTTTGTCTGACTGAAGCCCTAAACTTGACTCTGAGAGCTGCAGAAGCCACCTTCAGCCCCAAGAGCACATCCTGAAGACTCCAGGATCCTGTCAAACACCCAGCTGGGAAGCACAGCCCCAGCCAAAGGCTCCCCCTCAGTATCCTGGGGGCCGTGGAGCCCCACAGCCGCTGCCACGGCCCCGTGCCCGCTCGTCACGGCCGGATCCTGCCCTGGGCACCAGCACCGACAGCACTGCAGGCTGGCACTGCTGCAGGAAATCCCTCTTCTGCACTACTCCTGGCACAACTGTGGTGCCAAGCCCTCCATGCAATGAATCACATCTGTTTGTACTCGTATGCCAGAACAGAAATTTTTAAGCTGCAGAGAGAAGACACCACAGTTTGCTGGCACTTCTGGGAGCCAGCACGACCTGTCGGGCAGCAGTGGGACTCAAAATGGCAGCAACATCACACGGGGTTTAAAAATGACCATACTGAAGTGCTGCCAACAGGCAGCTCCGGATCCTGAGTGGGATCTGGTCACACAGCCTAGGGAGGCTGCAGGATCCTCCCTCCAGCTGTGGCCAATGCCACAGAAACATCACTATATAATTATATAATTCTTGTGACAGCACTGTCAGCTTTAAGATATGACAATGTTCCAATTACACTCAGTAACGGTGAGAATGTTATCCAGCAGCTCTTCTCTAAAACTTTGCTGATAATTTGTAACACTTCCTCCTCCTGCTCATCAGCTGAACTGAGGGCACTGAGCTCCCACCCTGAAGCCCTATCCCAAAAATTGAGCATAACAGGGAACCAGGTGGTGCAAGTACAGAGAGAGAACACAGTGAGTACCTTCCCAAAATGCAGCATTCAACTGAAGTCATACCCAACATGTGGGCACTGTAATGCAGTACCTACACATTCAGAGTCAGGTTCACATGTTCAAAGAACCAGTGCCAACCCCTGCCCTGCCCAATACACCCTGAGATGTTACACAGAAGCTGAGGAAACCAGGAGGTTTTTAAGATTAATATACTCAAAGTATTTTTTGAGTTCTGTGTCTGTGACATTTTATAAGCCAGTAAGAGAGGTCACAGAGTCCAGTGGCAAAAGTGGACAACAATCAAGAGGAATGTTCACTGTTTGTTGGACAGGGCATTTGGTTTATTACTAAAAAGATTCATGGAGAAGAATGGTTTAAACTTAAACGAGCATTGAGAAAGCAGGGGTCCTGCAACACTGGCATCCAAGGACAAGTCTTCATGGGAGAATAGCTTAGTTGGCTTTAAAAAATTTTAACTTGGGTACCACAACCATCTGATCAAGATGACATGAAGCTAACTTAGAATTAAAAATATCAGTTGCTAAGTATACCTTGGCAATGGCAGCATAAGAACAGGGAGTTTGCTTATGGCCACACAAAATTAATGTCTTTGTCTTAAGACACAACTTCAGTTTCTCTTTTGCAAACACATCCGTTTCTGCTCACAGGAATCCCAAGTGCTTCAAAACCAGTGCTGAGGGGATTAGTTTTCTGGAGGGATCCATGATTAAACGTGCCCTTGATAACTTCTGATCCCCTTCTCCATTTGCCTTACCTGGTTATCTGTGTTGTTTACAGTGAAGTAGCCCACACAAATAATGACTTCGTGCAGCAATCCTTCACAGGTATGCTGGGAGCAGTACCACAGCAGGGAGCTGATAATGTGCCTGAAGGCCAGCGACAGTCCTTCAGCTCCAACAATCGACTGGAAAAAAGGCCAAGAAACAGGAATTACACTCTAGCTGTATGTTCTAGAACTTGTGGGAATTGCACACATCAACTGCACCCTCCTGGGTTTTCTTTGCCAAGTACAGACCATGATCTTTGTTGTGAAAGGACAGAACCTCTTTTCAGCCGCTTATCATTCACAACTGGAATATAACACTAACAGCCACAGAAGCAAGAATAAATCCAAATTTTCAAGGGACACAGGAAAAACTGGATTCTGCTTATTTGACATTCAGTCTAGCATTAGGTTGACCATTTCATTTGACACACATTACATGATCCAGGAAAACTTAATAATATTTCTTAGAAATAAGCAAAAGAAACCAAACCATCCTCATTTCTGCAACAGAGCAGAATGCATTTCTTATTAATAACTCATGCTCTGAATGGAATACAATGATTGATAACAAATAATGGCTTTTCAAACATTAAAAAAAGTTAGAAACATCCAAAAGGAGAGAACACTCAGCTGCAAAGCTTCTTGGGATGTTTTCTAAAAGTAGGCAAATTGCTGTAACGTGGAGATTCAGAATTAGATTTTATCTGTGCAGCCTACAGCCTCTATTTAATAAACATGTCAAGCAGACAGAGCGACACAGGGTCAAAGGGGAAAACTAAAACACAAGGAACGAGCATGACAGTCTCCTAACTCTAATGAAACAGCAACGCAAGCCTGAGAAAATCTCTTTCATTTCAGAGTTTTCTTCATTTTCTACCTCGTAGCCTGTGCTAAGTGCATATACATAAATCCCAGGCTGTGGCATAGTTTAGTCTTACTGAACTCCAAATACACCCAGCAAAAGTAGAATCCTTGACAATGAAACCAGGCTCAGCTGTGGATACTTTCGATCTTGAACTTCAAGCATTGTGGTAAGGCAGTATATTTTCAAAATTTAATGCCCAATACAGCCACTATTTACTGCTTTATGTCATGTAAATGCCATGTTCTCAGGTCCATCCTTATTTAATTAGTGCTGTCCATGCATGCTGTGACCCAGCACTCTGGGTTTAACCTTCCCTGATAACAACAGGTCAAAGGGCACCTGAGTTTGTGTATAAAAGTTAAACTAATTTTTCAAGGAAACTATGCTTCCTTTTTAGCCAGAATTAATATCAGCTCAGGACCCTGTGCTGTTTCTCACTACCATCTTTCAATTGTTTAGACTGTCAAATTAAATGAAATATATACCCATGAGCCATCTGTGCTAACACAAACTCGAGAATACCAGACCTCTTCTGTTAATCAGAACCCCCTATTCTATAGTCCTACTAATTTGTGATAAAACTATTCCTTAGAGATAATGATCACACAGTACATAAACGAGGCTTTTCCCTCCGCTGTCTGCCAGCCTGCTATGGCCCACAGGGTCAGAATGCCCAGCACACTGCCTCAGGTGTATGTTATTTCTAACATTGCAGGAACAAATCACATTAATGCACTGAAAGGGAGAGCTGCAGAGGCTACCCCAGGCTGCCTGTCCATCACAAACAACACAGTGCCTACAATTCAGCAAACAGCTGAGTGGATACCTCCTGAGCAGAGCCCAGTGCTGATGAACTGAGCGAAGTAATTCACACTGAGGGGGTTTTGGCCACTCTTCAGGCAATAATTACTAACTTGCACTGTTTTAGGTAGAACAAACTAACGCAGGCCATGGGATTTGGAAGTTAATGCCGACCGTCTATTATAAATGCTGAGATAAAATGGTGTTGGCAGAGGGATAAATACAGACAAGGTAAGCAGAAGATGGTGTTTTAAGGATAACAGTGGTTTCTTGGGATATCAGGGAGCAGCCCTCCAGCCAGTGTGATTTGCTATGGCTCCCCTGCGAGCTGTACCTGTCCCAGCTCCAGCCTGACTCGGGCATGTGCCTGTCATATCTACAGCAACCTACAAACTGCCAGTCTCAAACCAAGAGGGGCTGAATGATACAAGGGAACTACTTTGATTTACAGAAAGAAACAGGAGTCAGTAGTGTGTGCAGTGGAGCTCCAGTAAATATCCTGCCTCTGTCCCTGTAAAGGAACCCTGGCTGCCCTGGGGTCCTGCAGCCACACAGATGAACACTGCTGCACACAGAGCTCGCTGCTGTTGTTACACATTAGCACTGAAAATCCAAGGCAAGAAACACGAACTGAAGGAGCCACACTAAATTCTTCACCCGTGAAAAGCTCTTGCTGAGTTTAATGCATTTCAGATGGAGAGTGTGGTACAACATATACAAATTACACATTAAATGAAAAAGAAACCTGTTCTGTTGAGTTGTGTAAGATTGATGCTGCTAAATGTGTTTTCAAAGCAATGCTTTCTGGCAGGTGTTTTATATTAACAATACAACTTGACCAACTCACCTGAGAAATATACCAGTATTTGTATGGCAAAATGATTCCTTTACACTTGAACTCTGTTCACAGACAAAGGTAAGCAGTCCTTCTCAGGACTCAAAATGCAGTATTTTGGATTTTTTTCTTCAATAAAAACTACGAAAACTTGTATTTCCAATTTTTGGTCAACAAAATTTTACTTGGTAAAAAAAATGGTATCAAGTGATTATCAGTTTCAGCTGCACAATCTTAAAGCAAGTGGCCCCTGAAAGCACCGGAAAATGTAAAATGTGGTTATGATACAAGCAAATGCTTTCACTTAAGAAAAAGTTCTTTTGTGCTTTTGACTAAGATTTTTCTTTTTATACTTTTGGGGCTTATTAAACATATAAAGCATTACGCCAGAAAAAAGTAAAAACAAGTTAGAAGACATAATGGATTGGATTCAGTATGTAATGTATTCTAAATTTTCACTTTTTGGTTAAACTCATCAGCCACAGCTATATGGTAGACATAACAACAGTTACAAATTCTATGCACGAAACCTGATGTTTAATTGAAATTGAAAATTCCTTCAATAACTAAGATCATAAAGACAAAACTTAGTCCAAAGATGTAATCAATAATTAACATTTTCCCACTACAAGAAGTTTTAAAACATCTGTTACCTGGAATGCAGGCAGGTCAAGAACAGCAAAACTATTGAAGAAACGTAAACTCTGAATGGCAACCTGGACTGTGTTGGCGGCATAGCTGTCTTTAGGACTGGCTGTGTTTGGATCTGAGATGGTGCCGTGGAAAAGAACACAGTACAGCATATGCAGGACTCCAACCAGATCCGTGGCCTGAAGAGCTGCCGTTAGTCCTGTGGGCTCCTGCCGTGTGTTGTCAAATATGTTCCAGGACCTGCCAAAGAAACATTGAGCCGGCTGAGAGGGGAGCAGCGCTCGGCGGGAATGCTCGGCCGGGAGGCAGCGTGTCCAACGAGACAAATGTCAGCGAAACGGTGAACTGGGAACCAGGGAAAACCTGATGCAAAACGGGCCAGGAAACCACAGCATTTCCAGAAAATACTTGCAGTGATGAGGGCACCGTCTCACGCTCTCTTTAATTGCAGCACAGCTGTATCGTTCAGGATCTTGCTTCACAGCTTGGTGCCCGTGCTCTCGATACCAGCCCGAAGTCTGGGGGCACTGTGGGAGCATGAAGAGGCTCCATGCCAGCCCTGTTTCAGGTCAGTAGCCTGCTCTCACCTTTCCTGCTTGTAATAGCAGCCAGCAGTGTTGGGAGAACTCCCTGGAGCCTCTCCTGCCACAGTGATGGGCTGCAGGCACTGAAACAAACTGCCTACCTAAGTAGTGAAATAAGTTACTGGGAACAGATGACCTTAATCAAATGGATGTGCAGGAATTTAAGAATGAAGTGGTGGAGCAGTAGGAAAGCACACCACTTCTTGCTTCAGTCAGATGCTGTTGTGGGACACTGCACTAGGGCAGCAAAGCACAAGTACGTATGAAACCAGCACAGCTCACACACACAGAAATTGGGTTTATTTCCCATCTTTTGGGTACGCACATAAAATAACGGAGAAGCTTTTCAGTTATCTAGGATATCAGCACAGACAGGCAAATAACTCAGGACTGCCCTTTCCATTCTCACATCCAGACTTTCAAAAGCACTTAACAAAATCCCTCCATGATTTGTACTCCTCATGTTTTTTCACATTATTAATAATCCAGAAGACGATGCAGGACAACTACTAAGGAAGACTCAGAATCTCACTATCCTGGAGGCTAAATAATGATTGGAGGGTAGGCAAGTACATAGTCAAGCCCCAGAATAATTCAGCAAGTTTTATATTCTCGGAGTTCTAATTCAAACCCATCATATAAATTACCTGAATTTCATTTTGGAAACACATTTGGTCAATATTGGTAATCAAAGGAAACACTAAAATAATAAAATACAGCAAACAGTAACAATGAAAATATGCTACATCAAAGTCTGGTTTTTACCTCATCTACTATGTTTCCATCTTTAAAAAAAAAGAAAAGGAAGTATCAATATCAAGAGAGACTACAAAGATTTGAGTGTATATATTATTCTTTTTTATAATTAAAGGAAAATATGACAGATTATATGAGAAAACGTTATAAAAGGACAACTTAAATGAGGGGATTTTTCCCTTTTATAACTACTTACAGCAAAGGAAATGGGAGTGAAAACCAAACCCATTCTCTAAAATACTCTGTAAGTTGGAAGACCTCAGTTTAAGACAGCGAAGACCAGAGACCCAGAGGGCTCAGAATATTCCTATTGAGCAGAACCAGTAAGGAGCTTTTCCTTGACTAAACAGGACTTCAGCAATTACTTCTGTATCTGTATCTGGAGCACCCTGCACCCCTCTGTTACAAACACTGGTTCCAGTGACATTTCCAACACAGATCCCAGGCAGGCTGACTAATCCTGCTTTTTACAATTACAGACAGATGTCTTCAATGGAGAAACTAAACCATGAGCTCAGCAACGACCAGGTTTTGGCAATCATCACCTTGTTCTGTCATTTTCACTTTTCCTAGTGAAGCAAATAAAGCAGATAAGAAAGCACCACCTCAGCCAAACCAGTGTCTGTCCACGAGAATTTGTTTGTTAACAGCACTCCGCTGCTTCCTCGGACCAAAGGGAGAGAAAGCGGCAGAACAGGATAAGGAACCTGCATTCTCCAAGTCCCAGAGGAGCCCTGAGCTCAGGGGAATATGACAGGACAGAATTTGGGCTGTACACAACGTGCTCTACTGGCACCCATCCATTTCCACCACTGTCCCCTCACATCTTTACCTTTACAAAGCAGTTGCTCAGATGATATAAGGAGTGATCTCATCTGAAATTAGCATTTATGGGTACCATTTCTGAGCTACTTCTATTTACAGTCTCTGAATATTCAGTGGTACTGAAAAAGCTACTCAGTACTGTACCCTCAGCTGCTACTTCAAGGATCAATGTCCCAGTCCTATTTCAGGGATACCTGTGCTGTACAAAAACCACTCCAGACTGTGTAAGTAGTCCACAAGTCTCTGAGAGAAGAATCAGATCTTTAGTAAAACACAGTAAGCACAAAAGCAACAGAGTTGTGTCTGTTTTCCTTAAGACCCTAAGATTTACTCCATAAAGAATAAAAAGTGGAAAAAATACTAGAGTTCTAAGTGTGCTTGGGTGGGGCTACACTGCACAATTTATGGCATGGCTTTCCTTTCCCTACGCCTGGAATTCATGTCCCAAACCTTCATTTTGAAGCTCTGTGGTCTTTCAGTGAGTGTGTGTGAACAGAGTGGGCAGAGACACTTCCTGAACCATCACCTGGCCGTGCCAGCCATGCCTTTAGGCACATTCCTGCTGCAAAGCTCCAAGTCCTGCTGGCACATCAACCTGGCTGCAAGGGAGGCATGAACCCAGACAGCTGCAAGAGGAGAGAGAGCTGACAGCTCTGGGACCACCATGTGCACAGCTTTGCTTTGTGTGCCTCTGGATTCCCTGGTATTCCTCACTTCCAAAATGCTCATTTTGCAGGATGCACTAGCCAAAATGTGCTAACCATCACTTAGTTACACTCGACTAACTAGAATGTTTATTGCCACAGGATCACATGAGAGCACAGCCCCTCTTGCCAACTAGTATTTCCTAATTTCAGTCTGAGCTTTTTCAGCAGTGCAAAACAGAAAAGTACACTCACAGTCAAATGATAACCCCAAATTAATTACTGCATATGATACCTCACAGAATTTCTTCTGACTCTGTGCAATGAGAAGATTGACCAATTTTACCAAAGCTTAAAGTTAGACTGCTTTCAACTCTCACTCCATCATTATTTTTAAACAATTCCATATGAGAAAGCTTATATTGCTGGATGAAACCCTTTCACCATTTTGTGCTGCTCTGGAGCAGAGAATGAATCAAAATATACATAAAAAAGTCAACTGTAAAACAACTCTAAATGAAAACATTAGTATTTTCACAGAAAAAAGAAAAAAATTAAAAGTTGTACTACAGAACAAAATTGTTAAAAAGAAATTAAAAATCCATCTTCTAGATTTGATGGATTGAAGGAACTGCCAGAATTAATTTATTTTGGATGTTGCCTGTACTACAGCTAATGTGTGTATGAACAGGCCACTGGCTCCTGTTGAGTTGAACTGTTGGTTACATCACTTTAAGCCTAAATGTTTACAATAAGAAGGTAAAAGAAGTTATTTGTACTTGCTGTGGGCTTTAAAATAGAAAAAAGTCTATATGAGATGATGGAAAATAAAGCATGAACCTCTGCACCTACTGCTCTGAGTGATTTTTGTCAAGTCTGCACAACATTGGATTTCATACATTTAGCAGATTTTTAGTTCATTTCAAAAAGTAAGCCCAATGAAAATTCAGTGCTCTTGGGACAGACTGAAGCAAAAACCCCTAAAAACCTTCATAACATAAGATGACAATGTCACACAAGAAAACCAGACTTTACATAACTGAAGAGATGAGATTCCTCTAGCTGCACTTCCTCTTAATTCTCCTATTTAAAGCAACTTTGAGCCTGTAACAGCTGCAAAAGTAAAATAGTCACTATGGACAAAACCCCTTCAATTAATCCCTGAAGGGAAGCAAGACTCCCTGGATTTTTGACATTGGCTGATATAGCTGGGAAAACACACAGGCTTTCAAGCTTTACCAGTCTCTGTAATTCTGTGTTAAATATAAACACAGAAAAACAGACAAATATTTACATTACAGTCAAACAACCTGCAGGATCCTAAAAAAACCCAAGAAGTTTAATGAAATGCACAGAATTTTCATTACGGGTTGCCATTGTGATTTTCAGCTTGGCCATCACAGGATCTCAGGAGTTGGTATGGGGTCTGTGACTTACAAAAAGGGTCTAAGAATTTAAAAATGTGGATCTATCCATCACAGGAAAGAAAGATACTAAACAGTGGTACTTCATTGCTTAAAATATACCACTATTTATTAAAAACTGGACTTCCAATACAGCTTGATAAGAAACAGCATACTCTGCAGAACAGTATAAAACTACAATTTCTCCAAGCTTCAATATGAGCAAACTGTTTATATCTGAAAATAGATTGTTTTAAAAACTGGCTGAGCTAACAAGCAGACAAGCCTCTCTAAGGGTATACATTATAATGTTTGTATATTTGAAATATATACTCTTGATTAAAAACATGGAGTGAAATGGAAACATGAGTTTCCAAGAGGCTTAGAATATAATCTGCTGGGGTTGTTTATTATTAGGATTTAAAAACTATCATCAGTACTTTTTGCTTCTAAATTATTTTATTTAGAAAGAGATGTCAAAGCGGCGAAATAATAATAAAAGAAGAGCAAAGAAGAATTTAGCACCTGTCAGACCTTGCTACAATTGCTACGCTGTCAAGCCAGGGGTTGCAGTGCTGCACAGAAGTGATGCAGTGAAACCTTTCAGTCATTTCAGACGCAAGCTGGAGTTAGTTTACAGCTGGAGCTGCTGTCCCTTGCAAGTGGTGAGAAGCACAACCAAGGTTCAGATGCGCAGCTGATTCACCAGCCAGCAGCCAAAACAGACATTATCTTAATTACTGTAATAAAACTGAGAACAGAGCAGCCCACTTCCTTGTGGATCTGTGACATGACAGGCACCGTTCCCCTGGATCAGACCCTGCCTCTGCAGCTCTCTGCCCCTGCAGACTGTAACCCACAACTTCCTCAGCTGCTGACACACATTTATATATATTCCACCACGGGTTTGAGATAACGTACAACAGCAACAACTTAGTTACTGCACTGCTCTGAGGCTGTATTTTCCTGGGATAACAAGGAAGCTTGAAGGGATTTTTTAAATCGAGAAAACAGCAAAATTTTTGAAGAGCTGGTATCCCAAGAACCCACATAATTTGAGGGACTAATATTTGCAATCTTGCCCTTATGCACAATGCACTGTCCACTGTATCTGTGTTATTGCTCTCCACTCCACTGCTCCTGGGGAGAACATTCTGCCCCAGTGACTGACCCTTACACTGCACTACTGCCCTTGGTGTCCCCCTGTTCTTTGCATTAACTCTGTGTTACCATGAATTTATTCACTCATACTCATGGGCAAAAGTGAAACAAGGTATTAGAGCAACAACTCCATAGAGCAACAACTAAACCCCTAGGACAGCAATTTTAGTTCCAGAGAAATAGGGAAAAAAGGGATCTAGACTTGATGAACACTGGGCAATACAGGAAAAAGACAGGAACATAAGCAAAACCTTTGCTATGCTGATGAAAGACCTGACATGGAGATTCTTACTTAGCCTTCCCTCCTGCTTTTAGGGAAGGCTGAGCTGGGGCAGCATGGCCATACCTTTATTAATGCTCCTTGCATGCCAAGGCTGCTCACTGCTTTCTGTCCTGTGGGTACAAGCCAAGCACATTCCATATGTGTAGGCAGGAGCTGAGGGCCCAAAATAGGCCTCGTATCTTTCATATTTACAATAACACACTCTGGAAATCAGGGCTATCAGCTTGAACATTGCTACTGGACATCTGGAATTCAACACAGATTTCAAGAGATTTATATGGCCACACAACCCATTGTTATTCCATATAAAGTGTATCTAATTTTTTGCTTTATTTCAAGTTAATAAAAATGTCTCTGTTTTCAATTCTGGCTACTGTTACTCTTAATGGTGAGCAAAAACCAGTTAAGCATTACCAGGGCCACAATTTTCAAGCTTAAGTATCAAATGTCAGGTTCATCTGCTCAGCAGAGAGCTCAATATTCAGACCTGCTGCATTTTATGATTTCTCACTACATACAGTAAGGAACAATGCCCTGTTTTCAGCTCTCATACACCTTTTTTATTTACTCATCAGGGAGGAAGGAGCTCTCATCTCCACTGCTAGCTATAGATGCTATACAGCATCAGAAAAATGGGATTTCCAGTTGGAGGTCTCAAGTCACCCTCAATGATTCCCACTGTGTAACAGGAGAGGACAAAAAGTATCAAAACAAGCTTGAAACAGGGTAACAAGTTATTAGGATTTTCAACAATTAATCTTATATATGTATTTCACAGTGTTTGGAAGATGTCCTATTCCAGCCACAGCAAATTTCAATTAAAAGAATCAATCAAGCATTTATTAGCCAGTATCAAAAATGATAATTTGAAAAGTAAGATCAATATCAAAGTTAAATCTTTTTAAAAGACCTTGATAATTAATGGAAAGAAAATCCCTCTCTTATAATAGGATATGTTTATAACATATGATCAGAATAGATTCCCTTATTTCAATAACATTTTATGATCTTAAAATTGAAAATCCTCCAATTTATGTTTCTACATTAGTAAGACTTTTCTTTACTGTATCTAACTCCATGATTTTGGACTTTTTTCTTTTCCACAAGTCTACCAGAGTAATAAAAGAAGTCTCTCATTCATGCCTTTAAATTTTACTATCTACATTATATCAACCATAGACCTCATCTAATACATAATGTTGATTTATATACATATATTAAAAAAATAATTTGAGGCTATTCTCTAATAATCATTATTGTTGTGACACCTTGCCTGACATGGAGGTACATGCAGAGAGGGACTTGACTGAGATCTCTTCACTGCCTACAGAATTGTTTTCCATGAAGCAACTGTCCAAAAACACTCTGGCTCTCAATCCAGAGCTTGGTTTAGGAATACTCTGCTGAATTTGGGAGTTTTATGACATATGCTTTTGAGGAAAACAGGAAAGTCTTGATTGACAGCTCTTCCTACCTTAGAGCTCCAGAAATGGCCCAACATACTTTGTATCCACAGGACAGGATCTTTTAATTGTTTAAAACTTGAGTTTTAAACAGTAACTTCTGGCCCTCTGGGGATATGGCAGATTACAGTTGCTGTACAGTTCCTAACAACCTGGAGGGGTCTGATGGCACAGGAGAAGGATCCCACAGCTCATAAAGGATTCCATTGTTGTGCTGGGCTGGTTTGAGCCCTGAGGTGGTCCTGGTCCCCCACCCAATGTTTACTGTCCTGTGCCAGCTCCCCAGTGTGCCACTCAGTGCTGCATGCTGAGATCTGCACACAGAACAGACAGCACTCTATGGAAGTACTCTCACGAATTTAATATGGAATGACAACTTTTTATATGACAGGTAACAGTCTGAAAAACTTCTACCCAAAAAACCAGATTAACTTTGTGTTCCCATCCCCCCATTACCATCGAGGAGCATAAAGAAGTTTCCCACCTGGAACCACCATATATAGGAGGATATACCAAAAGAACATCTCAAAATTGCTCTTGCAACAATGCTGAAAGCCTGCCATTAATTTGGCACAACTTCTTTTCATGCTGCAGTGTCAGAGCACTCGTAATACTCAGTGGGCTTTTCAAACCTCAGTAACAAGTTCAGAAGTCTGCTGCTCAGAGCAGTTGGTGACTGGGAGTGCAGAGGGGTGTAACAGGCGGGTTGGTTTGGTGTTCAAGCAAGTATCAACTGAGCTGGAGAATGAGAAAAGCTGACTGAAAAGGCTGCATTGCCTCCTGCCACCATTTACAGGAATAAAGAGGCATCTGTATTTCTCACAGAGGGGCCGCCTTTTGTGCTGCAGATCAGGTATCACACATCATGTATTACTGTAGGGTGACATATTTAAGAATTCAATAAATTTGAGCTCTGTTTCTGTCACCTTAATCTGTGTTTGGCAGTACCTTTTTCCATTTAAATCACCTCGAACACTGAGGACTTCTGTAACACGACAGAATTACACTCTGCATTCACTGCTTAAATGAGAGTGGGCTCAGGTGATGAAAGACGTGATTTAAACTGCCCTTCTAATCAGTTACATCAAAGCTTTTGATCTGAAAGTGAAAGACAACAGTTTTGAAATCTCCGAGTTCATTCCTCTCATTTCTTGTCATGCTCAAATGAACAATCTAACCTGGAAATCACAAAGAACCAGCACCTTTGGAGAAAATCCAAAGCGTTCCTGTTTATGGAGGTGGTAGGATCAGATACTTCTTGGTGTAACTGTAAAGAAAAACACTCAACCCTCCAAAATTATTCTGCTGCTACAAAGAACAGATGTTCTTGAAGGATGTACTTGTGCAGTGCTGTACTATTTTGGGGTGCAAAGATCTCTAATATTTTGGTGAACTGTGTGCCTGCTACAGAAATTGCAAATATCATATTACTCACTCTGAGCTAGGACTATTATTCCACCAACAGAAGGGTGATTTTTTTATTATTTTATTTAGTGAGTATTTGACTTCTGGCAGCACTCTCCTGGAATTTAAAATGCCAAGTTGGCAGCCTTCAGAAAAGGAAATTTCAGTAAGTTGGGATGGTCTCTTTGGGCTCATATTTCTTGCAGTTCTTTTTCCATGTCTCTGTGTCCCTGGCTACCAGCAACAGCTCATACCTACAGCTTTGTTTCTTATCCTATGTTTTATTAGATCTAGTTTTTCAACCGTAGCATCATTTTACCCCTCAGGAATGCATTGTACAGTTCTGCCAGCCTTGATTTTTCCTGAAATGTGTAACAGTAACAGTGGTAGGTTCTAGTAAGTGGTAAGATTCTAGCAAGCCCAAAGCTATGAAATTTTGATTCCCACATGAGTGTCAGGCTGTCCTACACTGTAGACCACAGAAGTCCAGATTTGCTGGCATGCACACTTCCCACAACCTTGGTTAGGTTACAATAACAAGCATTTTGCATTAGAAATTTCCCTGAAAAATCTAGTAACAGCTTTCTTGATAGAAAATAGAATTCCCTTACTGATGGTGGTATTTTAAAGAACAAGAGCCAAATTAGGCTGCTCTAGAGACAAATCAATTAAGAGTTGATTTTAGCTGATAATAAAACACCTCTTGAAGTCCTTGGGACTGGACACTTCAAACTATCAGTGATAAAGCCCTGTGTGGAATGATGAGTAAAGGAGGCGAAGTTTGCAATTCTGATAAATGACTGAAAAGAACCAAGCCTCGGTGCAGGTAACTAATTACAGTTTGCTGGTGAGAGGGTGAGCAGAGTGGATCTCCTGCCCTGTTTCTTTCCCAGCTGTTCCTGTGTGTCCCACAGTGGGCCAGCTCTGGTTGGCAGCCTCAGCAGGATGCCACTGCCTGACCAACACGTTTTGAGCTGACAGGCCCAGTGCACCCACCTTCCACTGACAGCCAAACACAGCTGGCAAATTCCATGCACCCACCTTCCACTGACAGCCAAACACAGCTGGCAAATTCCATGCAGCACTGCCGTGGCATTCTGTAGGAAACTTGCTACTTTGGGGTTCTCGTCAACAGGGCCTTGAACAGACAGGAAACAGCAACACAGCTTGTCCACCAATCCTATGTTCACCACGTAACTACGAACAGAGGAAAAAGTGTGTTACAAAAAGTAGTTCCACATCGGTTTTGGTACCTTTGCAAAAGTAATTTTTTCTTCTCTGCTGTCAAACCACTCAAAAAGCAGGTTGTGATTACTTAAATACTCTTTCTGAAAGGGTTCAATAAAACAATACCAATTACAATAACTTCAGATCTGGCTCTCTGTGACTATCAGTAGTTTTTGTTAAGAGAGCTGTCTCTCGTGGGATAATTTGTATTATACTGTACAAGAAAGATGAGAGTAAATGTTTATTTTAGCATACTGCTAAGAAGGACAATGGAATTTTGCCATAGTTAATGATTTATAATAATCTTGATAGCTCTGCAACAGTACAATTTCTTTTTAGCATGAAGAGGTAAACTCTGCAGAACACACTAATTCCAGAAGACAATGATGTTACCCAGATAATGTTTTATTGCAGTACATACATCATAGCAACCACTGCCCAATTGCTGGGCCTTGTTCCCCTCTTAGAAATACCTATGCAATATCTCGGGGACTAATAGAATATGAAGAACCTTCTACCATCAGTATAGAAGGATCAGGATCAAAAAACCTCCTCAGGACTCAGTCAAATTCCATATAGAGAAAACCATGTAGTGACTTTTTTTTAACTGCAAACTCCTGTCTTTTTTATTAGGGTTGACCAGATCAGCATTACTGATCCTCAGATCACAACTGTTCCTTCTTTGAACTTCTAATAGCTTGGAAACCTAAGCCAAAAAAATCTGCTCCTCACCCTTGTACCAAGACCTCTCGGTCCACAGCAGGTTCTCTCGTACTTTGATCATTACCAACTCCACTTTAACTGTGCACGGATATATTTTTTTCCATGTCACTTTGCTGATATCACCTCACTTCACCTACTTTCCTTTTCTACCACAAATATCCAGCTTCTCAGACTTCAGCCCATCTCAACCACCACATTCTGCTGACTTAGGTGAGATGAACTCTTTGTGGGCACAAATGTCCTACTGCAACCACCTCCCTTTCTTTGCCCTCTATTTTTCTTTGTATTTTCCTCCACTCTTAGGAAGTGGGAGAAACCTATTGTCCAAATCAGAAGAACTGCTCTTCTATCCTGTACCTCCACCTCACTTAAAAGACTGGGGAAGCAACTGCCTTCAGACACCAACAAATGATCCACTGCTCCTACAGGGACTGTGTGCACTAAACCCTCCTGTTCCTGAGATCCCTGTCCTACCAGCTGCTCTACTTGCTCCTCAAGTCCCTTTGGCAGAGATGGCTCTCAGCACAGAGGCTCCTTGAGAAGGGAACACCACTGGCTCTAAGTTTACATCATGTCTAGACCACCCTGACTTGATTCAATAGGGAACATTATTAAATAATACTGATTCTAGTAAATAAAAACCACAGATCAGATAATGCTTCTCACAAAGCTGTACAACTATTTATTAAAAATAACTACTCCCTCACAACATGTCCTACAGTTCTGTCTGATTTTGAAAAACAGGGCGTTTTGACATTAGCCAAGAAAACTTTGTCCTTTTCAGACACTGTTGTTGCTCAAAGACAGATTTCTCTTCAGGGTTAGAAGCGAGATCTTCTGCCAACATCCACCCTACTGACACAAAGCTTTTGGAAGAAGTGAAGGAATTAAGAATAAAAATACACTGGATATAAAGCAAGAAGTGAAACTGCAGCATGGAAGATTTTTAAAGCTGCTGAAGTAGAGCAGTTATAAACACTTAAAGATGCACAAAGGTTATTAATTGCACACTCATTGTGCAGGTAAATTTGTCTGTTCTATTTAGCAGCATGAAAAGTTACCAGCATTAAGTTTCTTGCAGATTTTGATCTAAGCAATCCACTTGATCATGCAGGTGATAAACAAGTTCTCCTGCATTAGTGGAATAATTCCAGGAACATAGCTGGGTGTTAGATACATCACAGTCACAGAGAAATGCTGAGTGCTGGAAACAGCTCTGAGAAATAGGAGGGGAGAGGAAGAACTAAATAAAATAGAGCTAATACTGATAGATGGTGACTCACGAAAAGGCACAGCCTTTCTCACCAATACCCTCTTCCCTAGGAGCACCTCTGCAGTGTGGCTGACACCTGCAAACTGTGTGCACTGTCCCCCTCCTCTACAGCCACACCTGAGCACAAAGCAGCTGCTCTGTGGCAGAGAGGAAATGGATGAGAGCTTTCAGTCTGCTGGGACTATTCTTCACTGGCATCCGGAGACAATAAGAAGATGCATGGAGCACTCCTTTCCTTGAAGAATTGAGCATGCAGACAAGTGGAATGTCAAAGCTCTCTAATCTATTGCCTCCATCTCTTTTTACCCACAGGAGTACAGCTGAAATAACCTGGCTACCCTTTTGATACCCAGACAGCACATAGATAATTGGTGTTTATGCATCAGGTCTAACAGTCCCAAATAGGAAAAAAAAAAATTTCAGTGTTCCTCTTTCTTCCCCCCTCTTCCTAAAACTCTCACTTAATCAACTCCCCATGACATACGATACAGTGACCTGGAGGTGAAAGATTCTCATTAATGACAGAATTTGTCTGTTTTTGACTGGTTTAAAATGCCCTCTCTCTTTTTCTCCTAATTGCACTATTACCTTGTCATCATGCCTTTCATTCCCCATTTATAACCAGATCCCCTGAAGTGCCTCAGGTGAGGGACCTGGTTGGATTCTCATGTCTCTCCTTATCTTGAGGGTATGCCTGTGCTTGGCCCAGTCAGTGTCAGATGTCTGTTCAGCACAGACCTCCCACCCTCCCATTCATAAATGGGCAGAATACAACATCCTGAAATTTCACACTCTATCAAAACCTGTTTGGGGAGAAGGAGAGTTACATGAGAACACCAAAGTTTTAGAGGTCACTGGTATCTATGACAACTATTTGTTTTGCTTTCCTCCTCCAGCTGTCCTCTTTGTCTCCATCGGCATCACCCCAGACTTTGAAAAGTCCAAAGGCTCACTGTGACACATTTGCAGCAGCGTATAAAGAAGAATTTCATTTCTTCAGAGGGCTGAAGACACACTAATAACTATTTATATTCAGGTGCAGCTATTAACATGCAGCTACGTGGTAAAATCAGATTATAGGAATGACTGGGTGATCTTCATAATAGGAAGTGTGTATTTTATGACAAGCTTATAGGAATGCATGTATGATATGAGAGACCACAGGCAATGGGCACACACAGGCGGCACAGAGAACTGAGAGAAAATAATAAAAATATGGAAGTTGGCTCCTAGATAATCAGGATAGAAAATTAATGGAAAGGACACCAAAAAAAGTCCAAAAAGAAAAGGTTCTTGTGTTTCTGTATTTCTGTCTGCAGTTTTCTGAAGAACATTTTTGACTGAGAATATAGTATTTCAATAGTCTTCTTGCCTACCCACTAACTCTTACTGCATTAAGAGTTAAAGCAGTTTGTTCCTCTCTTAAATCAATGCAATTTGCTTTCTCTCTCATAAAGAATACTTAGAAACATTTCATTATTTTTTTTAAACCTGATTAGGTCTTGGACTCTGCTGCTGAAGGCTTCCACTTGTGAGGATTTACTTTTTACTTCCTGTAATATCTTCAGTGCAGTAGAGCGGTTGTTTCCATCTGGGAAGCTGGAGATTAGACATCTGAAAATCACAGCAGTTACCCTCAGAAGTCCTGTTGTTAAACCTTCAAATACCTGCTTATTTACACTTCTGCCTGCAGTAGCATTATGGTCATCTGGAACACTAACCTAAGTAAAAAGAAAAACCACAAACAACCAGAATTCAGTAAAAGTAACCGAAGTTTGTAGAGAAACATTTATAAATTTGCATAGGCCTACACCAAAAGTAATAATAAAGTACCATTCTAGCAGGGCATTAAACCGTTTCAGGTACAAGATAAGGTAAAGCACATAATCCAAGCCAGACCAGAATAAATCAAGTTGAAAGAATGCAGTGTCTGAGAACTCAGGAAGCCCGACAGCAGCAGAGTGTGTCATTAGAATGATTGTGTTCTTATGCATAAAACATCACCAGTGACCACTGCACTTGTCCATCAGAGGTCACCCACTTGTCAATCACGTCAGAAGCACAACACCCAGTTCTCTCTGAACAGACCTCAGAGGAATCTCATTTTTCTACATCATTAAACTAGAGCTCATTCCTAAAAAAGGTGAAGTTGGGCTGTACAAGATGTAAATCTGAAGACAAATCTATATGCCGGATACAGATCTGGAAGGAAATCCTCACGGAGAGTATAATTTTTTAAAAATTCATTTATTTTTCCATTTCTGCAGTCCGAGGTAATTTATCCAGCTGAAATCCTGCCCTATTATGATCAAACAGTAAGTGGAGTGTGTGTGAAGTCCTGCAGTGTTGGAGGCAGACACTGGCAGCAGTCAGGGCTCGGGGCTCCAGGGAACATCCCCACCGCTGATGCTGCTGGGCCCACGCCCCACAGACCTCAGTGGAGCCTCTGCTCTGCCACAGCCCGGGGCTTGACACAGGCATTAGGGATCAATACTGGCTGAAATGCCATTTTCCTTCCAAGTTAAAATCATTTACACTCAGTAGATGCAAGCGAGGCCAGAGAAGACCATTCCTCCCCGTATAGGTATCAGGAGGGATTTGGTAACACTTGGTGACAAAGAACAACATGCACATTTCTTTATTATTCATTAGCTCTGAGCCTTGTGCTGGTACTTAAAACTCATTGTGATGGTCTGTTTCTGGTGACGAGCCAAGAGAGCAAGTGAGAAGTCTTTAGCTGCTTATTCAAGTTCAATAGGAAAAACAATACTACGTTGCTCCAGCAACATTTGTTGACTAAAATAATTCAAGCCTAATGATACCAATTGCTCACTGAAACAGACGGATTAAACTTTGCAATGTGTAAATCAACTTAACTGTGGCAACTTTGTACTTGGAACATTAAGGTTTAAAAATTGCTCACAAATGCTACTTACTGCTTTTTCACCTTAGATAAAAAATTATATATGGTATTTCTTAAAAGATTTAATAATATCTTGCAGCAGAGCCTTCCATTTGCTGTAATGAACAGTACTATGAGTGGATAATGGTTTTTTTGCCTTTTAGTTCAATGTGCATAGGGAGAAATATATATTCAAAGTATATAGTCCTTAGCTATCAAAGATCATGCTTTAAAATCAAACTGCTCTTCCTAATCTGTAAAATAAATAGATCTGGCACTTATTAGTCATTTATTGCAGAGCTTATTTTTCATGTTCAGTTTTTGGGAAAACGTGTGCATGTTAATATAAAGTGTGAACAAATGGGAATTTTTATACAGTGTTTGTCAAACAAGAGATAGAAGGAAATACTGCTTTTCAGAAAATGGGTGCATTAGAACTTAATTCCTTGAAGATTTTCCTTTTATACTAACTCAAATGAGTGACAACATATCAGCTCTTTTACTGAAGAAGTAATTAATGGGATAGTGGGAAAGTGTGTTGAGATTTATGTTCAAAATTAATTGATGTGCTTGCAGAAGCAAAATTAATTGGGGTGCTTGCTTGTTGATTATTTTATCAAGCAAGGGGGTAAGAAATCTTAAGATTTAATAGTGTAATTATGAAAGCTTTCAAGCTCTGGTTTCTTTGTGTTGATTATACATGGAGTCGATGATACTCAGAGAAATTGTGTTGAACATGGGCTTTGGATGAGTAAATGTTACAACATTCCACATTCCTGAGGTTTAAGAGGTTTAACAGCTTATATGACACAAATCTAGAGGTGTGATTACACACTTAAACTGATTTGTTGAGTAACTGGTATAAAACATTTTTAAATCACAATGGAAAACCAGGAAATATGTAACTACTGTCCAAATATTTGACGCATCCAACATCTCAATGCTATCTTAGCTTTTCTGATGGCTGACTATGCTGGGCCTAACCAAGACTCCTAGTTTAAGTCAGTTCTAGAATTGGAACTCTCTGGGGACCTGACTCCCAGCTCTGGTACAGTCTCCATACAAGTGATGGGCTGCTCCTTAGAGAATTCCCCCTGTGCAGGGGTTCCCATGCTTGTGCAGAGCTGCCATAAGCTCTGCAGCTCTGCCCAGCATCTTGGGTTTAATCCTGTAAGATGCTGCACAATATGGCCCCAGTCCAGTAAAGCACTTAGGCACACATTTAATAGAGCTGAAAATGCTACTCTGTTCTGACTCATGTCACCAAAATACCCCTGCAGATCAGAGCACGTTCTCTTTCTGCGCTAACAAGAAACACCAAACAATTTCCAGTTAGCAACGTAGAGGTCCAGCACTGACAACTCATTCATATTTTTATTTTATAAAAGGCATAGTCCTCCACAGCCATGAAGAATTTTAAATGTAGAGCTGGTAACCCTAAATGGAAAGATTTCAGACCTTTAGAAGCACACAGCTTCTCTTCACTTGGTCAATTATTTCACCTCATTCTCCCATTACCAATGGTGATTTTGTGCTTTTTGCATTTGTAGTCACTGGGCTTGCCTCAAAAACACTCTGAAAAATGTATCTCAGAAGTACCACCAGGATGTCAGACTTTCTGTGTGAACTGGTGAACCAGAGGAATGGAAATGGCCCAGGAAGTGCATGGGCTTGAGATGGGGCAGGTGAAGGTTCTGATTTTAAATTCCCTACCCCTAAACACTTCAGCACGTCATTACCTCCTCTACTCCAGCCCTGTTTTCAGGATTTACTGCTCTCCACATGGGCTTGTTATCAGGGACTAGGGGAGCTGTCACACAGCTGAACCCTATGGAGACAGATGTAATTTCAAAATGGACTAGAACTGCCAAGCAGCACAGATGTGCCTTGGATTTCCCAGTTCTTGTCATCATCAGTGCAAACATGGAGCTGCCTTATGTGATGCAGCACAGGAGATTAAAAAAGCTGACCACGAATGGTTAAGAAACTGCAATAGGATGAATACTGTCATTCTGAAGAACCCAAATTAAACAGCAGCACATTCCAGGTGAGAAATGGAGGAGAAAAATTACTTTCCTCTGATTAGATAGCCAGATTAACTCAAACCCAGTAAAATTTCTAAGGCCACTTACCTAAAATATGGTCCAAATTTAAGCACTGGATTTTGGAGAAGAAAAAAGTAACAAACAACTGGGTTTTGATCCCTACATTTGTTTGATTGCTACTTCACTTAATGTTCATTGCACATTCACTAATGATGTCTTGCTTAGAATTTTCAGATTCTGTGCACTTAAAGATTGCCTTAAAAATAATCCCAGTGATCTGTCATGATATCACACACACAGTTATGGTTTATATGCATGGCTTCTCAGGTATCTTTGTGGAAAGTATATGACAGCTGTCACTTGAATGGAAACCCCCAAAATATGAAACTACCCTTACGCGCTTACAGCTCCATTAATTACTTGGTTTTGTCAGTGTGAAACCTTCCAAAATAGCCAACTAGAAAACCTGCAATTATTTTGCAACTATCTTCTGTCTACAGTGGACAAAGAAGAGCAGAGACAGCAGCAAATAAGTGAAGCTTCACTCCAGCACAAGGTTTGTATGAACGTAGGTGGAACGGTTTGATCCATTAATCATGGAAATCAGGAAACACCCCTGCTGTCCTCAGCAGACACCGACTTAGGCATTACCTGAGCTAAGGAGGCTAAGGAAGGTGACATGGGAAGTCAGCCTACAGAAGGCTTCCTACCAGTCCCCTTAGGTAGGAGGTAAAGAAAGGTCTAACAGGACACTTCAAACTATTAACCTGGACAGGCTGGATGTCACATACACAAAAAAAACCCCCAAACTAAAACTAAATCCACATGAAACTAGTTGGAAATAAGGTTCATACTGGATGTATTCAAGATTATATTGAAATGCTTCTCAAAACAGTACTGTTTCTGTATTCAGCAAATATTGGTGTACTTGTTTAGTAATTTGTTAAAACCTTGCAAATATATATTCTCATTTATTACTCCTCGTATTACTTGGGCTTTATTTTCCAACAGTAAGTGGAAATACACATGACATGGGCAAAGGCTGCATCACACAGCTCATCCAACCAGGAAAAGGGGAAGCAGTTAAAAGTCTCTGGGGGTATATTTTAGGATTTTGGTATTTGGAGCCGCTCTCAGTTTGTACATTTCTTTTTTGTAAGAAAAAGAAAAATTCAAACTTGATCTGATTTATTATATTTTCAAGAGAGAAAAACCAGGGTTAGAAAAGCAGCACTGTTCTGGGTTTTGTACTCAAATATGCACTTCATGGAACTATGAAGATATCCCAGTTTAAGGGCCAATTCTGCATGAAGAGAACATAAGAGACTTTCTGTATAGGGAAGAAAAGTCCACTGTGGATCATGGGAAACATTAAGCCTTAATTACAGTTCTGCTGCAACTCAAGGGTAGTATTTGGCAACAGACCGAAAAGAGCTCTAAGTGCAGTAAATTTTCCTTCTCTAGTATCTCTGAGCTCTAGGTGGCCAACTCAGCCTAAGAAATCCCCTCTGTATCCCTTCAGGGAGAGCACAGGCCGTTCTCCAGCGCTGCACTGCGAGCAGGGAAGGGCTGTGGCAGCAGAGTGAACCCTGGCACCGGTGAGGTGCTGAAGGATTTCCCGTGTGTGTAATTCCCTCGGGCAGGGGCAGCAGGGCCGGCACAGCGCACGCACCTTTCACTGAGCACAGCTGAAACCTAATACCTGCAATCCTCTCAGAAAGATCTGCCCAGGAACAAGGAGCTGGCAGCTGCTCAGAGCACAACGCACAGGTTGCATTTGGGTTTTCTTTGTGTCAAGGACCCTCGGACTATCTTTTTAAAGTGTTCGTCAACAGTCCTATGGCTTGTTGATTCTAACGGCGTCACTTAAATTATTAAAAGTATGTACATAACTTTTCAATTAACAAACTGCTTGGCTCATGAAAATACATACACACAATTTATAAGTAGAAAACCAAGACTAAATATCTTATGATGAGCAGGTCACTATGAATTAAAAATGAGTTTTCCAATAAAATATTTAATGACATTTCAAATTAAATGAAACATTGGAAAATTAAAACTTCCATTGCTAAAGAGCCCTATTTAAGCACTTCAGCAAATCAAACTCTGGCAATGTACTGACCTGACTTAGATTCCTGACATTGAAACGAGTAAGAATCAAACACACAGAGACAACTCATCACAGTCTATACTTTAAATATTCCTATAGGAATTAAAGAAAACAACCTCAGAAAATGCTACAGATAGAACAATATCCACTCACTAGAGTTCCTGGTACACATGCTTTTGCAGAACTTATTAGTAGAAGCAAATATATCCATTTCTGTAGAGTATATAAGGTACAGCCACCAAATACAAACAACAAATGAATTTTACTCTTTCAAGCCTCTATTTTTATTTACCTCCTGGTGTTCTTATACTCTAAATACTTTAACATGTTTGTGAAGTATGCAAAAATTCCTAAATTAAAGAAGTTATTTTACCTACCGTAAACTGCTGTATCAGCAGGTCCATCAGAAAAGTGATCTTATTACTAAAGAGAACATAGGTGCAGTTTTCTATGCAGTTGCTGCAGGTGAGGCTGTAAACATTTACTGTACTGCACAGTGACCTAAAAGATCAGAAGGGAAGAAAAATTAGGATTTTCCTTTCTTCAGTAAATTAAAAGCAAATAAACAGCAGCACATGAAAAATAACCTTGCAGGAATTCACATTCATTTTCTTCAACTTGGGATTCCAAACAGAACTAATACCTTATATGAAATCAATTAAATACCTTCAAAACAGTAAAACCATACTTATCAGAAGCCATGCACTCTATGGGTACTGGACTCTCCTGTATTCAAAACTCTTACCAAAACTGATACAGAATATCAGCCAACTTCATCACTTGGATAGGCAGTGTTTTTTCTGTGAGGCTTACAGCTATAGCACACAATGAACTCTTTCCCGGCAGGACCTCCAAGAGCCTGGGTGAAGTATTTGACAGCAATTCCCAGGCCAGCAGGGCCAGCTCCCAGCAGTGCCTGTGCTCCAACACAAGGACCAGGGATGACCAAGGAAGTGGCAAACTCCAGCAGGTGAAAGGCCTGGCCCAGGAGTTCCAGTGCCACCCTGTCACCCACTCCCCACAGAGCCTCCGGAGCCAGCGCGCAGCTCCAGCAGCCGCGGCTGAGCTGCACCTCTGGCCGGGGAAGGGGGGACAGCTCTGCATGGGAAGAACACAAAATCCCAAGCACAGGCACAACTGTCCTCTGCATCACGTGCAGCGATTTCCATCTGCTCCAATTAAAGTGTTCTTCTCAAAACAGGACTTGCAGGGAAGCAGTCCTAGGGAATATTCTCACACAAGATTAATCGTACCAAAGAGAACCCTATTTCAGAATAAACAAAAAATTTGTTTCTTGAGCTTTGCTTACTACAAAAGCCATCACTGTTACTACACAAACACAATACAAATGCATCATACATATACCCAATAATAAATACAGATGGCTAGACATTCAAGTTGTTTGTCTAAAGCAAACCAAAAGAACTTTTGTTTTGTTGGGTTTTTCTCAACATGTGAAAAAATGTGACTAAGTTCAAATAAGATCCAAAGAAGAAAATAAATTCTGAGCACTGTTGAAAGGTCATACAAAAGTGGGCCTGCAACAAACACCAAGTTACTGCACTGAAATCATCAAAGCTGGTATTTAACAGAACAAGAAGCAGACTCATTCAACATCCTTCTGCAGCTGAGCTTTACGCTTTATCTTTCTCCTAAAATATTTTTTGAAACAACAAAATTATTTACACAATAAGGACTGGCTTTGCTGATGCTGGGTTCATTGCTGAGGCATCTGGTCACTTAGCCTGGCTCTCCAGAGCTGAAATGGAAGCTCTTACATGTCTTACATTGTGTTTCTCAAGCTAAGGAAAGCTGGAAATGCTCAGAGACCAGAAAAAGCGGAGTAAAATTTTTATCATTGCTATGGCTGGATTGTCTTCTCTTCAGCTGGAGAATTTAGAAAAGAAGTGAATGAACATTTATACTTTTCCTACTTTTCTGAGTACCACCATACTACCAGTTCTATTAATTTAACTGTACTGGTAATTAATTTTACTCTACTGCCTAATTAAATCAGTTTCAATCTCCAGTTTACATGATGTGAAAACAATATTAAATAATTACTTACTGACCAAGGCAGGTTAATTTTCATCTATTTCACCTAACTTCTACCCTGCAAGGATAACACCTATAGATAATTCAAGCAGCATGCTTCACGTGCATTCTTAAAAATCTGCCTTGCAACACTATTCTCTTTTCCTGTCCTAACTATATAAAGGGGTTTAGTTCCTTCCCTCAGTAATGCTGAAAAATATTTTCATTAGGCACCTACTTCTACCTTTCCTGAAGGTTATACCCTTGTGTAGGTGTCTTAGAGGGGAAGGGAGAAGAAATTATATTGGTACTCTCTATTTTCTGTTGAGAAGATGCTTTAAATCAGCTGCCATCATTTTATCAGCTGTTCTAAAATAAAGATCAATTCTATTTAAATATAAACATTATAATTCATCCAAAGTGTCAAATATGAACTTGTAGGTTAATTCTGACATCCTTTCAGAGTTCTGAGGTGATTTAGTTAATTCGCTGCAATAAATGCTTTTTGATAGATGGGATTCCTAACTCCTAAGAGGATCATTTATTTTACACTTGAAAACACAAAAACTTCCCACTTTCTATAAAGACCAAATTCCACTGTAAGAATGCATCATGCTTTTGTATTTCCCAACTGAACCTCACGTCACAAAGAGTACTGGCGTTTTCAGAGACTCCGATAATGCGTTTGAAAAGGTGCTGTAAGCAAATGGATGTCAAATTAATTTTTCACAACAATAAAGAGGGTGCATTTAATTGATACCATAAGCTTGCTAACAGCAGCTCTAAACACATTCTGATCACGGCACGCGCTCAGCTCCGCCTCGGCTCCTCGGCCTGACTGGAATTCAGCACGGGGAGTGTCGGCACAGAAGTGTCCCCAGGTGGTTCTCAGTGTTAAATGGCAGATTAGAGACAGCACAACTAATTTCTTTACTTTAATCTTATTAAGGGAACAACAGCTGTCAACTGTCACCATTTCTGCACAAGGCCGCCGAGACAAGCGAGGGGCTGCGAACGGCACAGCCACAACTCGATTTAACCGCACGTTGAAGTCGCCGGGGTGAAAAACCCAACACATTTCCCATCATTTTCTTCCCTTTTGGAAGCTCTTAACTGCTCTTAATTCCAAAGCTGTTATCTCCAGAGCTCCCACAGGCAGCTGAAGGCCTGAAGCAGGAGGCTCTGGGAAGCAGGTGGTTATTGATGACCGGTGTTGCTCTAAACTTTGTATCACACCCACAAATCAGCTTTCCAGCCCTGGCCACCAGAGCATTCACTCCACCCCACGGCCAGGCTGCCCTCGGGTGCAAGGCTTTCCTCCAGAGTAAATCCAATTATAAAAACACTCCTTATGGTACACAAGCTTTGAGCCAAAAAAGAAATCTGTCTTTGAACTAGACCAAAATACCGATCTGTATGTTATATTTATTTTACATGAGTATGAAGGAGGAGGATTCACTTTAATCAAGCTAGATCTGAACAGTTTACATGTCTGCATGTGATTTTTTTATGTTAGCACATCTTCATTTCCTCAGTTTGCCTGATATAAACAAGTTGACAAACTTTAACTTTTATTAAAAATACCGAGGCATCAACAGTATGCAACCATGGAAACCTAATCCATGATAGTGCACCAGGATACAGGGGCAAGAACTCAACTTTTGCTTTACAAAAACGAGGGCATCATCAACATCTAACAATTCACCTATTTCAAGTGTAAAGCTTTTCCACATTCTTCCAACTTCTGACATTTTAAATGAATGTACTTTGATTATCAATGAATAACTCTAAAAGCTCAGTTTGGCAGTGCAATAATACAAAACTAAACATTATCAAATTTAGGATGTGTTAGTTCAGTAGAAAACTGCTCCTTCGTAACCAGTTTGAATATCATGCAGCTCTCTGATGGGGAAAGTGATCAGTATTGGTAATTACCTGCTGGGCTGCAAAGAAGTGGGAGGTGAAACATTACTGAAAAATGGTGCACAGAATGGCTGTAGAGTGGAACGGGTAAGAAACCATCAAGGTAAGAATATGGATTGAAACAACAATAAAACTCCCCTGTTTTTAAGAATAAAAACATCGGTTTTAACTCTTGAGGACCATACAGGCTCTTACCCTTCAGTCATGGAGTCTTTTACACAATCAGGAACCCCCAGAGATTTATAATTACTGTTTTGTCTGCCATTTACATTACTTAAGGATATCCAATTAAAAAATGGGCTCCAGCCAAACTCTAGACTCAATTAATAGAGAGAAGATAAAAATAAACATCAATTATGCTTCAAGACACTTCCAAAACCAGACTGGAGTTTCACTCTGAAACGCTGCTGCACTTATGAATAAACTGTTGGATGACACATGACAAACAATTCATTTACCCCAGTATTTATAGGTGTGATAGAATTTGAAAATCTTCTACCAAAATTCTCCAGCCCCCGGCTTATCGTTCATTTTATGCAAGACTTGGCTTTAAGTCTGAAAGTTTCATAACATTTCACAGAGCTGCTTTCAACAACCAAACTGCTGTTCCTTTATTGCACACGAGGGCAATGCTGCTTTATTCTTGAGCTCTGAGCCCAAAACCCAGCTACACCAGACAGCAGGAATAGGTCACGGGAAGAGACAGATGCTGCAGGTTTCAGATGCTGAACCTGCACAGTGGTCACTCTCTTTAGAGTGTCTTTATGTCCTTGCACCAATTGCTAGTTTTCTGTTAATTTGTTTCCAGTAAGTTAAGAAATTTATGTTTCTCTACATGGAATAACCTCACAGGAAAATAAGAAAGCTTGTTCTGCATTTTATGTAAAAAAAAGTTGGTTTTTGAACAATCCTATAAAAATGCACGAACAGCAACACTGCAGCTTAAGAAGTGTATGCTCATAAACCCAAGTAAAAATTACAGAGAACAGGCTATAAAACCAGCTCTTAGTTCAAAACAGTTCTTACTGAAAAAAGTCATTTGTATCAATGCTATCCAAAATATTATGGGGGCACTGATTTCTTCTTTTTATATATGCAATTACAGTTTGAGCTTTTTTACTGATAATATTTGCTTTAAATAAATGATGCAAGAAACTGTTCGAAAATAGAAGACAATTAAACTTGACTTCAATCCTATCTGAGCTTGCAGCAAAAGTCCAACTCTGTTCCTTACATAGCTACTGCCAATTTCTCTTTTAAAATACTCATCATTCAGGGAAGTCAAAGCATTTCCCAAATGTTGATTAAACACCCCCTACAAGCCTCATTTGTGAGCAGGTTTGTTACCAACACGTCACGGCACAGAGGGGGTAAATGAGCTGCACATTGCAAGGCAACCCAGGGGACAAGACTCATCTCCTTGTCTTCATCTTAAGGCATTAAATTATTTTGCTGTGCAGCTCCCATTTGCTTTTCAGTAGAAGTGTAAGAAAAATACCAGAAGGCTCTGAAACCTTTAGAAATTCTGCTGACTATGTCCTGTTTTGTGGAGAAGTGGACAAATTCTGGAAAACTACAAAATTCTGCTTTAAGAAAGAATGCGGCTGGACAGTAATTTTTATGCTAACATCAAAAATAAAACTTACCATAACCCACTGCTTTTTCTTTCCCTTTTCCACTGATTTATTTGAAGGGGAGAAAAACTTCCCCAACACCAAATGTATCATCTGTCTCATAAATGTCATTTCTTCCTCACAGCATTTCCCGTCCTGCTGCTCTGACTACTGAGCTGGACAGTGGTACAAAACAACAGGCATATTGTTAAATCTTCTGATAATAAAGCTTTATCTTGTAGACATGGGATTAAAGTTCTGAGCTGCACCATACTGCCAGGATTTTGGAGAAAGAGAGATGTAGATAATAGCCCATGTAATCTCCTCACCTACTTGTAAATAGCTTATCCTCATCACAAAGCAACAGACAAATTCTCAATTTAAGATGAGTACAAATGGTTAAACATTGCAAGAACCCACAAACAATCTGACATACAGCAGTGTCCTTCAGCAAAGCATTTTTGGCTGGGGGAAGACTGGAGGGGCAATTCATGAAAGATCTTAATTCAACTTCTCTCCACAGGGCTTTGCTTTGTGTTTAAACAGAGAAAACTGCTTTTCTCTAGATTCAAAGTTCAAGAAATCAGGATGTAAATGATATTTGCACAAAAGAAAGAAAAGAAACTTCAAACTCATTTCAAAATTAACTAAGAAACGTGATCTGAATTTTCTTCCTCATTTAAAGAATTAAATATATTCTATGATTGTCCTTTGGTTTTGAACCTCCCTCAATCACTGTATGTGAAAAATTTCTTAAATCCTTTCAGTGAGACCATACCAATACCCATGAACATGGTTTGTGCCTGGTTCAAACCGCTCAGACAGAGTCCCACCCTCTGGAACGATTGCTCGCTGTCCATAGCTGAGGTGCAGACTCTGCACAGAGCACTCTTCTCCATCAAAAAGACCACAGAAGTACCAACAGAGGAGGCTCTGCATCCCATGCAGGAACACCAAGTTCCCTGGGCCACTTCCAGCAGCCTCCAGACTCTGTAAGTCAGGCTCAAGCAGAGACTCCTGCAGACCAGCCCTGCAAGAGCAGTTTGCTTAGAGAGCAGGGTCCTGTGTCCAATTACGTGCCACCTGACGGATCACTTCCCAACTTCCAGACGCCCACGGAGTGGGGACTGCAGTTTGCTGTGAAGTCCAATGAAATGCTGTATTTCAGGAGTGGAGTGAAGCTCTACAGAAGATGTTTTTAACATACAATGTTGTCAGATCAGTTTATATTAATCTCTTTTTTGCCCCTGTATTTCTTTTGGAAATACGGCTAGTGGAAAACTCGTGTTAATAAAACAATGTTTAGAGAATTTTTCAAAGATGCAAAAACTCTTTTTATAATTCAGTCATGAACAGGCTCAGGAATCTGAGAGACCACTGGTCTGAAGGGGGTATGAGACAGTGACTGTCAGAGAGAGGAGAACTCTGATCAACTCTCTGGATGTGATTTCTGTTATACAAATGTGGCTGACACGGGGCTTTATTTATCAGCACACAAACTCCTTCGAGAACTAATACATCCTCAAACTGCCTAACAAACTTCAAACACAATGTTTTCAGTAATGCAAACACAATGTTCTCAAACCTTCTCAACAAAGGTTGCTAAAGCACAAGACTATTCTCAAAAGGAAAGAACAAAAGTTGAAGATGTACAGAAGGTGCACATTCTGAGAATGTAAAGCTCAATTTAAACTAGGCTTTATGTGAGCACACAGTGCACACAGTGTCCCTAGTGAAGTTCATCCCACATTGATGAGATAATTCAAAAGTAGAGACTGTACAAATGAAGAAGTCCCAAGGCTGTCCCTGAGCTGCTCACCACAGGCCCAGCTCAGAGCTGCTCACCACTGCAGCTGGCTGGACTTGCAGCAAGTGCATGGTTGCAAAGGCAGGAATTTTATTTCTTCTCTTAGAAGTGCAAAGTCAAGATATTAAAAAAATGGTTTTTCCTTAGTGCTCTTTCCCAGCACTTCACACGGATGTCCCATAACATATTGTCATTTTAATCTGAACTCTCACACCCTAGTGCCTAAATTACAATTATACCAATAGTACAAAATACCTACAAACAAATGATGACAATGGTACACACCAGGATATCCCAGGTTTGGTTCATCCTGTACTAAAACCATGCCCAGCTCTGCTCTGAAAGCACCTCTGTGCTCTTGACTGTATAAAAACAACAGTTAGAGATTAGAGAAAAGAGCATGCTTTCGAGTTACCAGTTTTTGCAGGAATTCTGCTTAGTCACCACCTTCTTTTTCAGGGATTAGACATTTAAACCCTTCCATTCTTACGTTCTCTAAAGAGGAATTTCTCTAATCCACAAGAATTTTGATTTACCTGTTTGTGGGAGCTCTTTCAGTTAGTAGTATCTTACAACTATTTCATTTTAAAAGCAGACAAATTCCAGTGAATTACAACCCTTTAAAAAATGCCCCCGCTTCCCACTAGAGATCTTTGCAGACTAACTACAAAAGAGATGTATCTCCTGCTCTGTTAAACACAGCTTTGTCCTTTCTCTTTTTATACAATTAGCTGTGCTCAACTATATCACAGCTCAAAATAAAATCACCAAGTTAGGAAACCAGAGGGTGAGTGGAAACATCTTTCACCTTCCATGGCATAGAGAACAGCACGGATTTTTGCTCTGAAGTTCAACACGGGACTGGGAGAAGAAGAAGCAGTGAAGCAGCAGATATGAAATGAATACTCTAGTGACTCTAAGTGGCAGGTGAAGGACCCCTCATACTCACTTAAAGGGAACCCGAGCAGCTGCATTCAGGTTGGTGGGAGAAGTCACCGTTTGAAGAACATTTTCAAGGGCAGTCAGTCCTCCTGCAGCCCGGAATGCAATCTTATCTGCTGTGTTCTAAAGAAACACAAACACAGAAGAGAACCAACAGAAATTAAAGAAATGTCTCCATTAAGGGTACATCTGACAGCTGTGGATTCTGTCAACGTAGAAAGTCCTTAATGCACTTATTTATCATGTTGGACATCTTTGGAAAAGAGCATTTCACTGCTCATGCACCAGGATGAGTTGAAACTCTCAGGTGTTATTTTTTTCAATTATCATAAATACATATCCAGTACCACACAGGTAACACACCTGAATACCATGTTTTCTGTAATGACATACAGTTACAGGGATTTTTAATAAATTCATCTTTATCTGTTGCTATTATCTTTGTAGTTCTACTGCTTTGTATGATTTTAAAAATATAGACAATTTCTAGATGGGTACTTCCTCGTTTTTACAAACTTTTCCAACAGGAGACAACCTCCAGGCTTGGTTTATAAATATGCATAAAATACCTCAGGGGGATCCCTTTTCCTAGGTGTCCACTTGGAACTTGCACATAAAATTTTACACTTAAATACCATCCTATCATTATTCTCACAGTTTGCAAATGACTGGGGTTTTGCTGCAGCAGATCCAGTATTTTAGAACCTACACTCTTTTCCTTTCCTGCAAAATTGGTTTAATCTCCTCTGTTTACAATAAAGCAAGTAAGATCTTCTTCTCTACTTCTAAGCTGTGAATTTTGTATTGTTTTATTGGCAGTTTGTATTTGATCATCTTGATTTTGTCAATGATGATGATGATAATATTCTAGTTAATAAGAAGGAATTCCTTCTTTTTTCCTCCCAGTGTTGCAAGCACTTCACACATGGGGTAAAAAAGGGAAGTCCTCTATCAACACGATTATTATTAGTCTGTAAAGAATGTATTCTATTGTAACAGACTGCGTAACAGAAAAAACTCCTAGTGACTCTGACCATAAAATCTTTATTTGAACAAACAGAAGAATAATTAAGCAGCTGTAATATGATTTAGATGGACAACATTTTTCCCTTTGAGACCAGACATTACCCACAGAAGTACATATCTTACTTTGTATTTAAATCATGCAACTTTCTCCCCGTTAAGTTTCGTTCAAGCAAACAGCTATGTTGTATTTGATTTACAAGTTACAGAAAAACTGTTCACAGAAGTCATATATTCAAAAAGGAAGCATTTTCCACAATTAATATGAACTGCATTTAGATTTGTAGACAACCAAAAGGTTTACCTTCCAAGGAATAACTAGCCTCAAATGAGCGGAAATCTGTGTGCCAACCTACCAAGCAGTTAAGGAAATCAACCAGTGATTTCCCACAGGCTACCTGATAAGTATCATTTCTAGCAGTTAATTTTAGCCCGGTAAGTGTGCCTTAACTGCAGAGTTATTTTTGAGTTTTACTCATATATTCTTCCTCTGCTTCCTCTTCTTCTCATCTAAAAAAATCTCAAACCCCTGCCTCCTTAAGCTCCCTTGGCTCCCAATAACACTTTCCACCAGCTCCTGGTAGAGCCATAAAGAAAAGGCCCAAACAGCAAAGAAACAGTCCTGCCATAAATCATCATTATTGACTTTATTTGAGCACCTTGGCTCGCAGCCACAGTTCTCAAACCTCCTCCTCCCCTGCTCCCCCAGTGCTGCAGCACCCCCAGAGTGAGCCCAGGGCCTTTCTAATCCTTCCCTGCTCGCTTCAGCTTAAAACTCCCCAGGTGTAAGGAGAGATTTTGTCAGTTCCAGCGAGGCCCTGCCCTGGGAATGGGCAGACCCTGAGCAGTGCAGAGCAGGAGCACACGAGGAGCTCGGCAGTGTGGCTGCTCAGCACAGCGACGAGGGCGGCCTGTCTGTGACGCTGCTGATTTATTTGTTAGGGCTCCTCCAGCTCCAAACGTGCCCAGCTCTTGCCACTTCTCACTTTCCCTGTTTCTCAAGGGAGATTATGCCACAACCTATTAGCTCTTGTGGCAAGAAGTCTTTCCTGTCATTTACACCAAATATGCCCTTTCTCTATTTCATCCCATTACTCTGAGTTACATCCGATTTATTGCATTCATTTTGTTTCTCCCCTCAGCAACCGCTCCATTCTTGAACTCGTACACGGCTTCCTTTTCCTACTGGGCTTGTTTCTCAACTCCCTGCTCTCTTTAATGCTAAACTTCACCTTTTCTTTTATATTTTTTCATGTGAACTTTTCTTATCTGTGTTTTTTTTTTTTTTTCCAGAACTCCTCTTTTCTCCATAAATGCCTGGAAATGAAGTGTCCAGAAACTTCCCCCTATCCCAAATCAGTCACTAGAGTCACACTGAAAGAAGCAACAATGTCTCCCTATTCTGAGGGGAGGTTGTCACGTATCTATTTTTAAAATATATAAATATTTTGAAGCTCTTTCATTTCCTATGTGCTCTCCTTCCATTTCAATCTGGAGCATCACTTCTTTTATAGACAGACATTTTTCAGAGTGCCTGGTTCACTTTTGTCTAATACTTTACTAAAATACAAGTGTACTTGTCAAAATACACATTTGCATTTTAAAAACTTCTGTTACTACTACAGTTTTATCAAGCAGAAGGGAGCCTGGAATTTCTTCTGATTTTATACAACTTAGCTATATGTCCTACTACTCCTCTTTCCAGATTAATCATAAAAATTCATTAGCATTTTGATGCTTCTCCATGAAAATAAATCCCTAACTATATGCATGGAAGAGAGAGGGAGAAGCTCCAGTAAAAGGAACATACAACCAGCAGCAAAGCTGGGGAAGACACAGGAGCACAGTATTTGTTACCTGTGCTCATGGGTCTGTAAAACTGCCACGGAGGGATACACGACTTCCAGCACTACACTGAATATATTGATCTCCAGTGATTCTTTGAAGATGGAGAACTCCAAGGGCTTCTAACCCATCTCTGGGAAGGCCATGTTGAAGCTGAAGCAGGTGCTGGTACCCGGCACGTGTGAATGACCTCGGTCCCCACCCAAGTGCCGGCTCTCCGGAATCCCAGGATCAGGCACAGCTCCAGAGCTTGGCCCTGGGCCAGGACAGCCCAGGGGAGCAGAAAGGGAAACGAGCCCTGTCCACAAAGGAGCAGTCACCTGAACACTGCACTGCTGGCGTTCTCAGGGTGGGACTGCAGGACACACTGGAAAAAGAAATTATCCCTCAGCTGCCCATGACAAGACCTTGTACTCGTGAGCTGTTACAAAGAACACACAGCATTGAATCTCCCCAGTGCTGGAATATATTGTCATTCTATCTCTGAAACAGCCAAATCACACCAAATTATTTTAAAATATATCTGATTTAATTCCTACTTAAAGCAATTCTCAAATTTTAAGTATTTTTATATTCATATAAAGAAATCTTCCTTGGATTATAAAAATACATGAGTGAGACATTTATCCAATTTGTCTTTCTCTCAAAAATGAACTAATATCCTTGAAAATATGATGTCCTGTAGTGCTAAAGCTTTACATTAGCTGATACATATTATAACAGAAATTCAAAAGTGGACTGAGGCATCTCAGTTATTCAGAGCCCTTGCTCACATGATATTCTTATTTAAACTGATCCCCATTTGAACCTGTGTGAGAATGGAAGACCCTTTCAGGTAACCACAACTTTTCCTCTGGTGGCACCCAAAGCTCTGAGTAGATCAGGCACCATGTGAGTATGAAAAACGATAGATCCTACAGGGAATAAATATTAAATCCCTATTTGAAAAGAGCATAAACCAGCATTGCATGTTTTTGCTGCTTGAAAGAAGCCTCCAGACTTCTAACTTAGTCTCCCAAATGAATTAACTCTCCTGTTAATGAAACCTGTTTCATAATTTCACTGTAGGAACTGCTCTTTGAGTGGCTGCACATTTAGATTGGGAGAGTTATTCTGCAATCAATACCACGAGATTCATTTTTCTTGAACAACAGAAAATATATAACATGTTTTTATACATTATTTTTAAACAGTGTGTAAAAATTTGATTTGCTAATATCTATTTTCAGAAATTCACAACTATTCAAATAACATTTCTAAAAAATTTGATTTTTAAATACAAAAGGATTTCTATGCTCTGAAGTTACCTGGTGACACAGGAGAGCAGAGACAAATGAACAAGTAGGCAAAAAAGATTATTACTGTCACTTATGCATTTTTTAACAGAGATGAAGAGGCACAAAAACCTTAGGGATCCCACCTAGATGTGTCTTAAACATTAGAAAAACGAAAACAGAGCTGCAGTTCCTCAGAGCAGCAGACACAGCACTCAAAACCAATCCATGCAGAGTCTGTTTCCCTTACCCCTCCCAAGCCCATCGCTGTGAACTACAGAGCTCTTGTTTGCACAGGAGGAAAGCCAACCCAGCTGAAGTGACAGTGAGCATGGATTTAATCTCTGCACCACTGTAAGCTTGTCATCTGAAGCACACAGTCACTAACAGGCAGAACACTGCATGAATCAAGGAACTTGGTGCAAAGTGTGTGTACACTAATGCAGGTGTGGCACAGCAAACAGCAACAGCCATAAACCAGACAAACCATGCAACCATTTCACGGATTAATTAGGAATTAAACATGTTTAGAAACTTAAAATTAATCCTTAAAAAAACCCCCAATCAAGACAGCTCCCCGCACAGTGGGCAACCATGGCTAACTTAATTTACCTACCTGTTACAACACCTTAATGGATCTGAATTTCCCTTCTCTCCTATGGCTTGAGTGACAACTGACTAATAGGATTACAGGCTCTGTTCCAATAATACAGCTCAGCTACATGCCAGCAAAAAATGACAGCCTAAACCTGAATTACATGGCCTGGGAATCCATCCAATTATTAACTAAAGTAACTGTTATTACCTAACCTAATCAAAGGAGAAGCAGCTGTTAATCTTTGGTGGCCTGCAGTGTAGTAGCGGTCAGACTGGATGGACTGTCTTTGTACTTGACTCCTCTACAGACAATAATTATGTCCTTTGTGATCAAGAAGGAAGGGCTTCCTAACCTTTCAGACAGAGGCAGCAGATGGGGAACAACTGTTCGTGTGTTCATTAACAAGATAGGGTAGATTTTATCAGGGTTTGGCATCTGTGGCACCCTCCGAAGCACCACTTACCCGAGGACACAAATATGTTTGGCAAATTTGAAAATGAGCAGACCAAACAGAAAGTTCAATATAATGTTTTCATCTCATTATCTGACATTTCGTACAGAAAAATACACAGAGCTCAGAAAGAGTGATTTACACATATGCCTCATCCTATCCAACGTGGCCTACAAAGAAAAGGCCAACTGGCCTGGGCTGGTACTTGGCTGGCTTTTGTTGCACTCATTAAAGCAGTCGCATAATGTGCACTGTGTGCTTCAGAAATAAAACCAAACCTGGGCAAAATCGCTGCTGAATTCATACAAGTCAGTGGGTAATGCAAAGTAACACAGAGTGGAATAAAGCCAGCAGCACTTTGCAGCAGTGTTTGGACTGTGTGGTCAATATTCCAGGAGAGAAGTGGGACCAAACCCTCAGTCCTGCACTGCTGCTCCCCTCTCTCTACACGGGGCACTGGCAAACTGCAACACTTGTCAGGAGAGAAGAGGTCACAGAAATCTGCCTCACCAGGAGGCACGACAGAAGTGTAACTTAGTTTATGCTGGGGAAAGTAAAAATATGATGGGATGACAGTGTGGAAGGATCTGAATGGGAAGAGGATTTCTGATAATGCACAGGGGAAGGTAACATTTGGAAGCTGAAACCGAAAGAATTCAGGTAAGAATAAAATGGGGTTTTTTAAATGCCAAGAGTAATTAATGATGAGCATAATGTACTTAGCATATATAGTCGACTCTCAATCGTTTAAAGTTTTTAAATCAAACCTGATTATCTCCTAGAAAAATACGATCCTAGTTAAATCATGATTTATTAATTTGGTGCAAGAGTTACTGGGTGAAATCCAATGTCCTGGACCAAAGTACTCACTTCCATACATTTCTCCTGTTAAAGCATTATTATTAGTTAATAAGAAGAGCAGAATCAGAAATAATGCTGAGCTTTAGCAGCTCAAATGATTTAATGCCAGCTTTGGTATCTCTGCTCTATGTGACTTTAGCACATTTTGACTATTTGGAATATTTTTGAACTAACTGAAATAGTCTGCTGTAGACCCTCCCTCAAGGACAAACCTCCAAAATAAATATTTTCATGTAGACTAAAAAGGAAATTTCGAAAAATTATTTTTCCTTCATCAACCTAAAGAATGTTTTCTGCTGGTCCTGCAGAATGTCCGAATCAGAAGCTGAACTGGAAAGCCCATTTGAACAGACCTCAGGAACTAAAGTACTTGAGAAGAAATTATTTCTGAATGGAACCCAAATACTTTGAAACATGCTGCCTTCTATTTCTGAAAGAACACACTTGTGCAACTCTATTCTAAACTGTTCACTGATGGAAGAAATAATAACTAATTAGTAAAATATAGTTGAATCCATCTTAAGATTGTTTTTTCTTTCCTTTTATCTAGGGTTTGAAGATTCTATCTAAAATGCCAGGGGCTAAGAAATGCAGTTCAAAGCTGCCTTAGAAAAACAAACCAGACAACTGAATACTGGGCTGGCTCCTCCTTTTTTTTTTAAATCTTTCCTCTCCCTTTAAATAAATACACAAGTATATCTACATGCACATACAAACCCACGGATACATTTGTGACTGCAGAAAATCTACATTCTTTGAGTAGTCTTCCAGACTTTATACAGTGAAAACCACTGGAGAGTACACCAAAGTAGTATTTTCTATTAAAATAGACAATTTTAATCCCTGCAACACTTCTCTTTAGTGAAATTAGTGTTTTAATAATACCCCACTCCATGTGAAAATCTCAAACTGGTTTTCAAACATGAGTCAATTTACCCACAATAAAATTTCAATCACTGAATATCAATGGAAAACTAGTTTAGGATTAAAACATGTACCTGAACTGGCTCAGTGTCATTTGAACTGGAGGCAGGCATTAGTTCACATTAAGAAATATCTATCATGTATTTGTATCCATTTCTTCCTCCTGCACTGCTTATGGGTTAAAGCCCCAGAAAGGAGCCCTTGAGAAGTGCTCATTCCCACCTTGTCCTGCACAGCAAAGTGAGAATTCTGAAGCCTGAAAGGTGATTTTGAAGCCTTAAAGATAAGGCAGCTCCTCTGTGTGTTTCGTCAGGTGGGAGAGGATGGTTCCCTGGCACCTGCTGGCAGGAGAGGGGCCTGGGGAAGGTGCTTCACCCCCTGCATGAGCTCAGTTCTTGCACACTCCCATGGGAAGGTGCCTCTGGCTCCCCAGCCATCTGGAAAGCCAGTGGAAAGCCACACTGGCTTTCCACTCCACGGCCAAGGTATGCCAACTGCGACTTCACAGCCTGTATTTAGCACGGAGGAAGACAAATACCGAAGAACAAAAATGGTGAAAAAGAAAGCAGTTGGTACAGCATTAAAATGGAATATAAAAATGAGGCTCACCTTACTTTTTAACTCCATCGAAAATAAAAGAAGAGGCATTTTTGACTATCCTCTCTGGAAGTCAACTATTGACAAGCAACCTAAAATTGGTTCAGGCCTAGGGACAATACCAATACTAAGAAATTGATTCTTAGGCCTGTCCTGAAAACACTAAACATCCTGTGCACATAAACCTAATTTCTGTCTATGTCATCATATACTTAATTCACTTTTCCGCTTGCAAACTTCTGCCCACATCGTAAGGTTAAACCAAATTCAATAGGACTCCTTACTGCCTCACTGTATGATCACATTGAACAGGATGAGCCCTATTCACACAAATCTCCTCCCGAGTTCTGCAGTGGCTTTTCAGTTCAGCAGTAAAGTCACAGTGAGGCACCCTATTGCACTTCTGTTGACAAGGACAGAACCCTCACAATCCTGCTTGTGAAGCCCCAAGGGTCAGTGAAAGCCATAAAGGAAAGGCAGGTAAAGATAAACCAGTGAATTCCACGCTCTCTGTTCAGCCTTTCTCACCCACGCCAAGTAGAGCAACAGGAAACAGACAAAATTGCTTGGGAAAGTAAGAATTATCCTCGTAGATATTCTGAGAGACAGCACTGAGCATTGCAGCACTTGTGCTTATTAAAAATAAAGGTTTGGTCTATTTTTAAATTACAGGGCATCTAGTAAGTGCATCAATTAAAGGAGGAAAGCAACAAAAGAGGTTTAATAAGAGGAACAACTGCTCCTGGATCTCCAGAGATGGCTCCATTAGCTGAGGCCAATTTGACTTTTTCTGATTAATCTCACAAATAGAAGTTCCCAAACAAGTAAATAAAAAGCACAGTTATGTGATCTTGTCCTTTTCCCTCTCAATATTTATTGGACAACAAACTGCCCACTGAGTAGGAAAGTTAGGTCTCTCTGAGCACCGAATGTGACAGGTCACTACTGAGAGCTGTCAGCCACTAGAAAGCAGCTGATTTCTGCTGAACTTAAACTGTGAAAGCCAGGGCAATCAAGCCAAACTGAAGATATTAAAATTATGTAGGAGAGGACATATGGAGAGGGAGCAGCGGCTGTTTAAAGACCTGTCATGAAGTCAAGGGCACTTGAATTCTAAACACAGCTTTCACCCTGATTGCCTTGGGTGCTCTCTTGTAACCTCTTGGACCATTTGCCCATTAGTCCATCTACAGGATAGCCACAAAAGGCCGTGGGGCACAGGAGCAATGTGGGTTTGTGAGGTACTGCAAACATCAAAACAGACCATGAAGGCCCCTGGGTGATGTGTTCTCAAGTCAGAAGTGATGGTCTCAAATCACCGTTGAATTTTAAAAATACTTCAAAGAAAAGACGTGTGTGTGTGTATATACACACCATCAGATCAAATTAAACAAAACCTTCTTTAGAAACCATAATAATCATTACTTTATTGTGACTTCTAAACTGGGATCTGCTATTGGCAGAAATGTGCCTGGGTAGGGAGTTCTCATCCCTGAGAAATCAGTGCCTGGGCTTTAATGACACTAAAACATATCTCCTGTCTTGTAGGGAAGGAACTTTGCGTACCCTGGAATGGATAAATATCCCTTATATCCATTCTGCTATGATGTATTAGTTCTAAACTGATGTGGAAGCCTGATCTGACAGCAAAAAGCCACAATTAGTACAACACTGGAAGCTCACAGCATTTAATTACATCCTGCAGCAGTTTTCAACTACACCCACTGTGCACAGAAATTAACCTCCCAATAATCTTGGAATAAGAACACTGCAGAGCTTATCTGTGAACTGAACTTGCCTTTTAATACCATTTCCAGCAAACAAGTTAAAAAATATTCTGTGACTGACCTCTAGTAACAAGTTCCTATTTATATGTTCATCTTGGGGAAAAGGTTAATCCACAGATTACAGGAAGTCTGGGCAAACGAATTATTGATGAGCTAAAGCTGCCTTGCCCAACCTGCAGCACACAACACACACCTGACCTGCTGACTGCTCCCAGCAGTGACAGGGAAAGGCTGCTTGGGTGAGAAGTGCTGCCCAAAGAGCTCCTGCTGTGTTTGCCCACAGCCTCTGTGCTGAGATTATCAAATCTGCTGCTGCAGCTGATAGAGAAGGGGATGTTTCTTGTACCAACAGCAGCCTGGACCTCCCGCAGATAAACTCGCAGCTCCAGGACAATACTGGCAGTCCAGGCTTTGAGCACTGCTGAACCTTCCTCAAGCTGTGTTCTAGTGGCACCGTGCACCACTGGCACTCAGTGCTGACCACTCTATACAGTAAAATTCTCTAATTCTCACCACTACAGGCTTTAAAGAAGTGAATTAATTTTGGGAGGGTTACTTACATCTCATCTTTTCCACCAATTATATCTGCTTTATCCTTTCAAGAGTTCATGCTCTGATTCATGTTCTATACTTAAAACTCACAACAAAGGAAGCATAAATACAGAATTCCCTATGTTACTTTTCTTTGTTGGCAAAATTATTAGATTTTTCAGTGGCAGTATACAAAGTTCCAAGGGCCTGAATTCTAGTTTTAGCTGGTAAAACTTATTTTTTAGTTTTAAAAAAACTTACTAGTTTTTCACTTTTTTTAAAAAAAATATTTTTAAGTTTTAAAACTTATTTTTAAGTTTTGTAATTCAATAACCCTTCCTAAAGTTTGGATTTTGAACTATAAATTGTTTTAAAACTGTTATAATTCAGCTTTAGGTTTGATTAATGACTTCCCCTAATGTGACATCACTGTAGCTTTGGAACTGGCTACTGCAGGAGTATCCCAAGTGGAAAAATTAATGGATGGACTAAAATATTAATCNTGCTGAACCTTCCTCAAGCTGTGTTCTAGTGGCACCGTGCACCACTGGCACTCAGTGCTGACCACTCTATACAGTAAAATTCTCTAATTCTCACCACTACAGGCTTTAAAGAAGTGAATTAATTTTGGGAGGGTTACTTACATCTCATCTTTTCCACCAATTATATCTGCTTTATCCTTTCAAGAGTTCATGCTCTGATTCATGTTCTATACTTAAAACTCACAACAAAGGAAGCATAAATACAGAATTCCCTATGTTACTTTCCGTGTTGGCAAAATTATATTTCCAATGGCAATATACTAAGTTCCAAGGGTCTGAATTCTAGTTCTAGCTGGAAAATACTTATTCTTTAGTTTTTAAAAAAACTTACTAGTTTTTTACTTTTTTTTTAAAATTCTTTTTAAGTTTTAAAACTTATTTTTAAGTTTTGTAATTCAATAACCCTTCCTAAAGTTTGGATTTTGAACTATAAATTGTTTTAAAACTGTTATAATTCAGCTTTAGGTTTGATTAATGACTTCCCCTAATGTGACATCACTGTAGCTTTGGAACTGGCTACTGCAGGAGTATCCCAAGTGGAAAAATTAATGGATGGACTAAAATATTAATCACTATTTGCATAGAAATACATCATATGTTTAGCTAAAATGGCCCTTAAAGTTTAAATTCTCATTATAACAAATAAGAGCAGCAATTACTTTCACAGAGAACAAAACCTGTAAGGATGAAAGCACAGTTAAGGTGGTATGTGAGTGCTTATTTTGTTTTTTAAAACTTTGGCTAGGAAATGCCCACTGCCTGATATAGAAGAAGGCTTTTTGGTGTAAACCAGTGCACTGAGCATGGAAATCTTCACCTGGCCAGGAGCCCAAAGACACACACCATGTAAGAGAACGGCAGAGGTTGCACCGTGACAGCACCAGGGGCTCCGCAGGGTCCCACGGAGGCATCACAAGGGGGAGGTGAAAGGGAGCAGGCTTGGGGCCTTTCCAGCCGGGTTCATCCCCAGCTGTGGATGTGCCTTGCCAGCTGTGGCAGAGCTCAGCCCTGCTGCTGGTGCCCTGCCAGTGCCACCCTGCAGCTGCAGACGGACACCCCGACGTGCTCGCAAACCCCTGCAAAGTGGAGACACCACCAACAACCCTGGCTCATCCATGTGCCTCTTGAGCTGCGGGCATGTGGCTACTTCCTTCTTAAATTAACACTGTGCATATGTATGCTTCTACCTTTTCTGCAGAGTTCTCTGTGTGATTGCACATCTAAGTCTCGTCAGGAAACCCAGTGATTATCCAGGCAAGTCCCTATGCACCCACACCAGGAGGCAGGCTGCTGTAAGCAGCTTAGGAGGAGAAAGAGCTGTGTAATTTCCAAGCACGTTGGTGTCTCAACCTGTTGTCAGAAAGAAATTCTACTTCTAAATAGATTTATTACTCGTAAGGACTCAAAGGACCGCTGTTGTTCCTGCCAGTGGTGTCCTCTAGTGGAGACCCGGCAGATGCCGAGTAAACAGGGAAAGAGGAACGGGCTGGGTCCAGAACCACCCTGCCAAGAACACCTCCCAGTCACAGACCTGCCAATAAGGTCTGCAATCCTGACCGAGCTTTTCATTAGAATAATGCTTAAAGGCAAACCTTTTAAATCTTTGGTCAGTCTAAGAAATTAATCCACTGTGAGGCTATAGAGAATAATGTATGTTAAATTATATACAGATACTGTGCCTGTGTGTGCATGCACGGATATACAGAAGACCACAAAATACAGACAATGTGGGTAAAGCCACTGGTTCATGATTTAGGTAAATTCACTACAACAGTAATTTTCACTCTTTTTCATACATAATGCCCTATGATGCTATTTTGGACTTATGTAAGATGGTGACAGATAAGCTGGCACCTCTCTCTTTCAAGGCCACACCACTCTGCTACACTAGGAACACACAGTTGCTTGGGTACCAATATCTGCAGCACCAAAATTAAATGTGCAAGATTTTGGGAATCACAATTCTCACTGTATTCCTAAATACACTTCAAGCAACAATACTGAGTCTTTAAAACAGAGTATTTGCTTCTAAAATCTATTTTGTCTGTATACATACGTCATATATACATTTATATACACATACTCACACATATACACATACAGGGCAATTTAAAATCTCTGTAGAGATATTTGAAGAAACTTAAAGGAACAGTACAAAAGCTTACACATGTTCCATGTAACACTGTTTTTGTTCCACACATTAGTTCTTCAACAGTTTTTAACTTTATTGTTTCTGTTTCTGATGATGAAGAGTTTGTATTATTGGGGAGGGTTGTCCCTCTTCACCCTGGCTATGGTCACCATTCCCAATGGGCCCGACAGTTTAGAGAATAAAACATAAATACAGGGCCTGAGTGTGTTGTTAGAGCCAGCCATTTCTGACAGTCTTTACAATGGGATAAACACTGTCTGTCTACAGTCCCCATGTATTTGAAAGCTACGACAAACATTTTACTGAAATGTAAATAACTGACATCACCACTGCTCAAACAGGAGGCTGAAAAATCTCTCTAAAAATCCTAAACTCAAAAACATAGCCTGACACAAAACAAACCATTAATGGTCACTGAGAGAGCATGTTTTAGAGATTGTGAGTGTTGAGACCCCTTTTTTTAGAAAAAGGATTAAACCACTGCAGTCAATTACTAGCTCATATTCACACATTTTTCAGTTACAAAATGATCCCTTCTCTAAGGAAGTGTATCTTCCCCCTGAAATCTGTTTCCAGGAAGAGTATTATTCTGAATTAATAATGTAAATAACCATACTGAAATGTAGCCTACTGAAAGGCAGCTACTTCTAGATTTGCACGAAGAGAGCTGGTAAGTAACTATGAGCACTGTGGCCCAGTTTATTAAAAGCCTTCTCTTTTATTTTCTGGTTTCATTTTAATTCCACACTTTAACAATTTATTTTGCACTCACTATTATTCACTGAGATTTTCAGAGCACCTAGAGAGCATGAAGGAGATCAGGGACACAGCTATCCTCAAACCCATATGAAATCACAGTAAGTTTTATGAACAGAAGCAGTGAAATCTTGTTAGGACGGTGCCTTGTGAGGGTATGGGAGCTTCAGCTGTACTGTTTGTGCTGGGCCATGGATCAAACCTGTATCCTGCTCGTGCTGCTGCAGCCCTCTCTTCAGGAGCAGAGCTGTGAGACCTTCAGTCAGACCTTTAGTGAAAGGAATCTTATCACTTGTGCTGTGGTGGAGATCTTTTTCAAACTAGTGATCAGTAAGAAGCATCATATATTTCAGTTAAGAAGATTGGTTGTCACCCTAAAATTACAAAAATCATGAGGTTCCCTCAGAATCCTACTGAATCTCTGTGCCATATTCCAAGTTGGGTGGACAAGAGGCACATGAAGGGCTTGTCTGGCTGTCACATGTAAGTGTGGTACGAGCTGAACTGCAGTGATTTCACTGCAGTGTTGTAGCTGCAGCTGAGCCAGGTGAAAAGGCCGCTGTTACCACCTGTACAACAGCAGCATCCTGCAGCTTCCTCAGAGCAGTGTCTGCCAACCCTGCCCTGCACAGACCCATCCAAAACCACACAGAACATTTCTAACATTCCAAAGTAGGAATTTTAAAACCTGAAGGCAAACCCAACCCTTTATAAACAAATTTTAGGAAGAACTTTAGGGAAGGGATGTTCTGTCAGCAAGTGTAAGGGTGACCATCTGAGAGGCAGTAACCTCTGACCCAGGGCAGGGTCACAGCCTTGAAAATGTGTGTACTTCAGTCAGTTTAGTGCCTAATGTCTATGCAGTAGACATTTTTTAATCAGCAGATTTTTTTAATCAGCAAGTTTTAATCAGTAAATCTCACCTATTTACATAATAGGGAAATAGATGATAGAAGCATAAGCAAGTTAAAAGTGTACCTGCAGTCCCACTAACAGGACATACAGCTCTCAATATCCTGGTTCCTAAGAGTTCCCTGTTACAGGACATTACTGTGTGAGTGCTCAAGGCAGACTTGAGCAGTTAATTTGGGATTCCTTGCACATCTGAAACACACGGCTGCCTTCAGTGATGGATGTGTAAAATTAGTCCATCAAGGAATGAACATGCATAAAATCAAGAGAATCGTGGCAGGAAAAGTGCTCTAGCCCTGCCACTTCAAACATCAGCTCTGCCTTCTGTAAGAGGTTACACGAGTTTTTCTTTTAGCATCAAAGGCCCATTCATAGGAGATCTTAAACTGAGGGTTATCAGATCTTATTAAGAGCTTGAAGAGTCCCATATGACATCTGCCAACCTCAGGCCAGAGCTTTCTGGTAACATTTGCACGCATTCTGCTGTTGTGGCTCTGTGTGTGTTTGTTTTCTTACTGTACTTTTAAACAAAGTAGAGGTGAAAGTGAATACAGCTTCCTTCCAGGACTTCTGCCAGGAAGGATGAGATGCACAAACCCAAGGACTGCCTTCCAATAATCTAGAGCACACCCAAAGCAGCAGCAGTACCTGCTGGACACACCTCGGGGACAGCACACCAGGTGTACACAACATTGGGATTTGTGCTCCTTGCCTCCCACCAACACATGACCTGAAGAGCACGAGCCTATTTAAAACTGGAACCACATGGTGGTTTATGACTTTAGAGTACCTCTCATGCATATTTAGTTTAAAGACACGGGAACCACATGTTTCATGCAGCTAATGGCCACACTCCAAGGCAGATCCTCAAAACCTGCACTTCAATTTGCTTATTCTTTGCAAATCCTTCTTCGGCATTGGACGCCAAGCTCCTACTTTTTGTAGAGCTTCACCCAAGCCACTGTGTGCATATCAAGAAGTGTCTGGAGATCTAACAACCACTTGAAGCAAAGCAAAGCAATGTTTCTTTCATTTGTTAACACTCAAAATATGCACTGGATTCAAAGTGAAAGCTGTAGAGATGGGGAGCCAGCAGCAGTGAGTGAGGAGCAGGTCAGGTGCTGCAATAAACAGCCAGGAATCCAAAATACACAGTGGTTAAGATGTATCTTTGCCTGAGAGAGATTTCTCAAATCCGAGTTATCAGGAGGAGATATAAACCTTTCAGTTTGCGTTAAACAAGCACTTCTTGCTGTCTTGGTGGGATCACTTGGCCTCAAGTGCAGAATGTTTTTGTGTCCAGCAGAGCAGGAAGGCAGAAACAAGAGCAAGTGTGACCACAATAATCATGCAGGCATGCAGCACCCTAGAATGTTCCCACACTATGAAAGAGGTTCAGGAGTGAGAAAAAGCCTTATTCAGTACTGTGGAACACACCACATGAAGACTAAGTCCAAACAGAAATTGTTAGTGTGATTTGATTGTACCTGGAGGCAAATCCCATTGAGACAGGGCTGCAAATCTTTTGTGTGTGGCTTTTTTTGTGATTCAAGTTTGCATAAATATTACACCCCACCCTTTCATGCTGTTTTAGCACAGTCATGGAATTTCTAATGAGCTGAATAACCCTTCCTTCTGTTGAGAAATTTAATGGTATATATTTTTATTATTTACTGTTACCAACACCAGCTCAGCAATTTATTTCATGATTTGTAAAACCAATCTTTTTTTTCCCTGGTGTGCCTGTATACATAAATTTTTCAGGCAGTGTAAACTATTAACAAAAGAAAAGTCCTATGTTTGACAGTATGAATGGAAAGAGGGGTTTTGGATCAATTCTATTTTGTAATAGTTTTGCAGGACTTTTTCTGAGTAAGAATTTCTGGTAAGTGGCAAGGATCTATTGTAGTGAACCCTGTCCTCCCTCAGGGCAATTCTTTATTCAAGCCAGGCCATTAGCAAGGGTAAATCAATGTTATCAGCTCACACACACTGACAGCTTGTGTGGTTCCCACTCCCCCATCCCTCCCCCCACATTAGGGTATATTTTTATGCTCTCCAGGGAAATTCAATTAACAGTGCCAGTCTCCTCCCCTCAGTCCATGACTGACACCACCAGGACTCTTCAGTGCCCATTGACATCTCAGATGTGTCTGCTGATTTCTCGACTCCCAAGTTAACAAGAGAATTCCCATCCCCTTCTACAAATGACCGTGTAAGATCTGTGCTGTAAACACAGCAACAGCTCCTGAAATCAATCTTTCTTGACCTTATTGATCAGGACATGCAGATATAAAAATACTTCTCCCATGGCTGAGTAATGTTTTGGGGGTAAAAGCCCAAATCAACAACAAAATAATGCATGTCTATTAATACTATCAAATTTAGTTTTTAATTCCCCACTACAGACTCAACAACCAGCAAAACTTTGTGAACAATTAATGAGTAACACTTAGCTGCAATTCACATCTCATTTTTAAAAATCTCAGCAAATGACTACGAGTAAAAGGCTGGATACAACTCCACTTTTCCAAAGAATTTCCAAGGATTATTTAGATAACTTTCAAAGCAGATTCATCTTTTCATAGTAGTCATGCAACAACATGATTTCTGTATTTTGAAATTAATAAAAAATGAATTTTTAGAATGAATAATTAATGGCAACACTGCAAAATTTGAAAATGGCACACCTCCTTCAAGCACACTCTTAAGCTCGATGAGCAGCTCCAAGGAACCAAAAGAACACACGTGAGCAGCCCGTGCACCCCAGGCAGCCTCCAGTATTTAAAAGCATGTGCCATTAACAATTGTGTTCTTCACACGGACTGAGCTGTGAAAAGCATCAAGCAGAGCTCTCATTGTCACAAAAATCAACCCTGAACCACAATGATGCAACCCCCTCCTCTGATTTCATCGATTTGGTTTCTTCCAGAACTAATTTTCATTATGTCTTGATTACAGATAAGGAAGAGAACTATTTTCTAGTGGTTAAAGAGAGAACAGAACATAATGTTCCAGCTGAAAACTTAAATACTGTGGTCCTAATGGAGCAAAAAACCACATTACAAGTCACAAAGCAGTGTGGCAGTGGACTGACCATGAGGAAACAGGAAAAAAGGTGCAAACACAGTGCTATCAGTAAAAAAAAAATCCAACATTTAACATAAACCAAAACATGCTCTACAATCATATCAGTTTGAAAAACTTTAAAACCTAGAAATATCCCATATACATGCACATCATACCTTCCTCCTCCAGCAAAGACCCACTGACTTGGTTGAACTCTGGGAAAACTCAATAGATTGGTGCTCCAGCAAACCTGGATCCAATTCTTTCCTCTGTTCTCTGCTAATCGGTTTGGCCGTTTATTGTAAAAGCTATTTGTGGGTAAGTACTACAAACTAGATGACTGAAATGACCCAAGTTAAAAACAATCCTCATGAAAATACAGGGGGAAAAGTGAAAAGTGTAATAGCAGACGCTGCTTGTTACACAGAGGTCATTTATTCTTCAATATCTCCTATTTAACATTCCTAAATCCAAACTGATGAGACTTGAGGGCAAAACAATTTATAGGTCAATCATAAGTCAGTCATAAATCAGCATACCTCTTTTTCCAGAATCCGAGAGATCTCTCCTAAGGTCCTGTCCAGACCAGGAACTTTGCTGTTCCCCAAGGAACAGCTATCCTGCATTTGGACGTGCTTTAGAAGGTCCTTTGCTAATCGCTGTAACCTTTGACAGAAAACAGAAAACAAAGAGCAGTTAAAGCAAAAACTCCCTCATTAACTTACATCTCTGCATTGAACAATGAAGGAATCATGAAAATCTAAGTCAAAATATTATTATCATCTATTCTGAAGAGGATGCTAAACATCCAAGGAGATACAGTCAGCTTGGAGTGTCTGTGACATTTCACTGTCTATTTTTTCAAGGCAACTGTACAGATACAGTGTGAACTGTACAGCCAGAAAGGTGCTTCTTCATTAGCTACATTTGCTTCTGTTGTTCCCCTATTTCTCTGCTGCAGCTTGTCCTGCCAGTTTTTGCCATCCTCATTTTCAAATGGTTTCACCCTACTTGAGTAAGGGAAATGGACCAGCAGGACCACTTGGCTGATTTCTGATAGGCATCATAAAAGAAATGGCTCTTCAGGGTTATTTGAATAAGAGAAAAGCAATGGCTTTGCAGCCTACCTCGGGAAGGGCATTTTATTAACGAGGGTCAGTAACGAAGCCAAAATGCAGAGGTGGGAGTGATGTAGGCACACATGGGTTAGGTTTCACTTCGGTTTTACACATCTGCATCTGGGCTATTCACCTGTGCTCTCCTGCTCAGCAGTGAGGGGAAACACACAGTGCCAGGGCACAATTCTCTCACCCCAAGGTCTAAAACACTGCACTCACAACACACTCCGAGTTTATCCTTCTGTGCCTTGGCTGTGAAGGTGGAGACTTCTACCTCTGTGGGAGCAGCAGGGCAGAGGGGACAAGGGCTGGCAGAGTGCCCTAACTGGAGACTGAGAGAAGCTGGAGGAAGTGTCATTCCATACTTGCCACGGATTTGTTGTCACTGCCTCAGTGTCTCCTCCTGGCTGCTCTGAGTGACAAGGCTCAGGCCTTGGGGGACTTTTGGTTTCATCTACTGAGCAATTTGCACTGCAGTGGGACAAAGCTGGTGACTGAGCAGAGGAGTGGGAGACACTGCTGTGACTGGAGGCCTAAACACAGAAGTCTACAGGAAGGACAAGAGAGGGGAAGGGTAACAATGCTCATCAAAAAACGGGAGCTATCAGTGTAAAAAGGCCAGAAAGCATTCACAAAGTGACCACAGAGGACTGGAAAAGAAAAAGATTACATTAACCAGTCTCCCAGAAGTGAGACAGGAGATGGAATGGCTGGAGAATGTACCACAACAGTCACACTATCAAAAGAAAAACACCCCGCAACCAAAACCCCAAATCCCCAATATCAGAATATTAATTTGGGAAAGAATAGAGACTTTCTACTTAATCAAGAGAAAACAGGTACTCTGTGTCTTCTCTTTTGAAAAAAATAGGAGCTTTAGTAATAGCTTTCAAGACATGCTGAAGATACATATATGTTCTTGAAGTACAAATAAAAATGATTTGTGGAATTTTGAGTCTTGGACTTCTTATCATCTGGTCAGCTGAACCCACTAATATACAACTAGGATTTTTCTATGACAAGAAAAATAAAAGGAGATTACATCCTGATGAGATTTTTTTGCACTGCTATTTCCTCTGTGGAAAATGAGGTTGGAGGAAACCTCTGTCTACCTCAGTAAGCCACAAGCTAAAATGAGAAACAAAATTAAAAGCCAAAGTCCAAATAACTGCAGGACTTGGACAGTAAATCAAAAGACCACAGCACCAATGAGAAGTGGAACTGCTGCAGTCGAGAAGCAGAGTATTCTCACAGAATGGGATTTAGAATGGCTATTGCCTTGGCAATATCCTAGCACGTTAAGCAAAAAATACTTTATTTCTTTGGTATATCTACCCAAATTCCATGATTAAAGCATATATAAAGCCCACCACGCTATACTGTAACTTCATCTGACAAAAGACAGCAAGACAGGTTTCCATTTGCTTCATTTAACATCACAGGAATGGAATTCCACCAGGATTAACCACAGAGGCTGAAGAAAGGCGCTGTCCTAATCTCCATCAGGCATCGGCACACAAAATGTGTAAGGTTCATCAAACACTGCTCACAAGGACTCCAAGAGAACATAATCACATTACACTGAGCCTTCACTGACAGAACTAACACAAGTGTCTTCCTCTTCAGTCTCTTAAGATGCTCCATGAGTTAAACATCACATTCAGTTTCTGTCCTCATTTTAAAAACAAGCTGTACAGTACTAACTCCCAAGGAAAAGCTTCCAGCTTTCCATCTCTTCTCAAAGTCCTTCTGGACACTTTTAACAAAATTCAAACTTTCTAAGCGTGTGTTCAGCCTCATGCAGTAAGAAACTGGAAGAATGAATTTCCAATTCTGCCACATTAAGGAATTACCTCTTACATCCTCATATCCTACTGCAGGGTGAGTGCCAAAACCAGTTAAAGGATGCTGTGTGATCACACGGGGAGGAGAAGGGAAATCAAAACTGCCTCCTCCCACCAACTGAACCTTGGAGAAATTAGTGTAATATCCTTCATACTGACTTCTTGGCCATGTCAGAGAAATAAGAATAATTTTTGGACTGTTTCAAAGGACTAGAAGTCTATGCAACAGGACTTGTGCTTGGATGTAGACTTTGCCATTGCTACGAATGGATTTGGAAAGAGAGAGCTCTTTGTACATACTGGACTCCTTGCACACTCCTGGTATGCACTGGGGATTACTAGGACATGGCATCCACACCTGATCCAGTGACTCTGGAAATACCATTGAGTCCAAATCCAAACATTTCAAGACAATTAGTCTTCCTTCTGTCACCCAATTTTCACTCCCCCAATGCTTACTAAGCCATACAGGGAATGATAAATAACTGAAACTTTACTGGGTAGGATAAAAGAAGAAGCAAATGTCTTCTTCTCTAAAATTATTTACATCTCAGTTATTAAGGTTTTAGTACTCCTTACAAACAGATAATTCAGAATGCAAAAGAAATATTGTAAGGACATAAGGCACTGATTGGTCTTGGAACATTACCGTAATGTAAACTAATAAATTGTACATTCAGCAAATACAAATACAGTGTCTGATCTTTTTGCACTGCAGATGGGAAAACAAGGGATATTCATATCAAAGCTTTTTCTTTTGAATGTGTGCTAAGTATTTTTAGCATGTTTAATATATTTTATAGGCCAAAGGAAAAAATCTGTTAATATTTATAGGTCACATTTCATCTCCAGAAAATAAAGCCTTGGAACAGTAACATCAGTGTAGCCAGCACTTCCAGATTTAACCCGACTTCTTGCCTGTACCCTGATGTACCCGCAGGAGGATCGGTGTGGCTGGGCTGGGCAGCTTCTCATGGAAAGAGTGGTGCCTCCGCCTGGCCGCTCCTGCGAGGGTGCCCGGGTGCCAGCCGCACTCACAGCCCCTGTTCCTCCCGGGGCAGCCCGTGCCGGGCAGAACTGAGGGCAGCTGTGGCACTTCCTGCCTGTCCCAGAGCTGGGCTGCACCCCCCGAGAGCAGCCCCCAGCCCTGGCACGGTCCCTGTGCCCCCAGTGCCACCCTGCACTGCAGTTCACGTCCTGGCACACCGGGCACCCTCCGGCCATGCAAACACCATTCCACAGCTGGACACAGCCCCGGGCACTGCCAGACAGACACCAGCTGCAGCTGCACACACCTTCTGGAGTGCTACAAATGGAAACCTGAAACAGGATGAAAAGTTCCTAGAAATACTATTTTCTGAATACACTGACTTGTATTCCCATGAGAATGTTTTAGCCATTCTCCGAAGTGGAAATCCACCACCTGCCCAATCATAAACCTGGTATTTATCTTGTTTTAAAGTTTACCTGAGTTTTATTTTATTTACACTTCAGCTCTTCTACAGATTCCACATTTGGAAACTAAATTTTGTACAAGTACTTCCAGTTTCAGAGATTGTCTATTTTTTTCCTCAGTAATCAGTATTTTAGTATAATATCTTATAACTGGCCCAACTGGACTCTAAGCCTACTACACCAGGAAAACCTACAAGGTGAGTTTATCCTGTGAATACACTGATATATCATACTGAAAGAAAAAAAAGTACTATATTGTTACAGACATTTAGCTTCGGGCTTCTGCAAGAACACACTTTACACTACATTCCCATCTTCTCTGCAGCAGACTCTTACAGGAAATAATATTTCATTTTCTACCTCTCCTTTTTGTGCTGCAGTCTGTTTCCAGGATAACAGTGGTTCCAATTCCCATACTATCTGAAGTATCCCTTTACAGTTTAAAAGAAAAAGGTAAATAAAAAGAATACATGAAAACAATTCCTTGTTATGTGAGGAGAGACTGGCTAAAATATTAGACCAAGGGGTTAACTTCCCCCCCCCTGCAAAGCTGCTACTTCCCTTCAGGCACAAGACAATCTTACATTTTAGTTTCCCTGTTGTATTGATGGATGACAATTATACTTTGCTACCTGGATATTTAACACTGAAATATATGGCCTCTGCATTAGAAGATACTAAATACATGTAAATAACCCTCTAACTTTGTGAAAATATTTTCCTTCCCTTTTAAAAAGGAGCTGTGATGGACACCTGAGAATGCTCTAATGCACACCTGACACACCTTTTGCCACGTTATCCTAGTAGACTGGACACTAAATAAATTACCCAGAGCAGTTCCCTGAGAATATGAATTAATACTACAAACCCACCAAGAGTCCACCAGCATTTACAGAATTACCTAAAGGCCACCAGGGACCAACCAGCAAATGCACAATGGACAGAGGCAAGGAGCAACAGCTGGCTGCTCCAGGTGACAATCTCCACAGTCTTTGCCTTGAATGTCCCTCTCGGCACATGAAATAGTTCAGAGACCAAAATACCCACCAAACACAGCAATATTTGGAATTATCCCACCCCACTCCCTCATGTGCACAATTTCTTTAAAGAGATACTAAAAAAAAACAAAAAAAACAAAAAAAACCCAACTGTCCCAGCCATCTTTTAAAAGTAATTTCTAAGGAAGAGCTACTTAGAGCCATTTACAATCCCAGTCATGAATCAGTCCTGTGACACTGAGAAGGGGATGTCCATCAAAGCAGGATAAAGCCTGTCTGCTTATTGCTACTAGTGTAGCACCCGTGTAGAGCTTAGAAAGCACTTGCATCAGTGCTTCCTTAGCGCAAAAGGTTTTATAAATCTGCAAACCTTAAACTAATAAGAACCACTGAAACAGTCTATCAGCTGCATCGGGAAATCAGTGGTCTCATAATATTAAAGTGGCCTAATCTTAAAGGTGATCTAAAAAGCCTTTTTACCTGCCAAAGACTAATTCTGGGTTCTGTCTTTCTTCTGTAACAACTGACAACATGACTAAGAACTAAAATCAGATAAGAAGTTGCATTCCATAAATGGTTCTGGTTGTTTGTGAAGACACTCTCAGTTTGGGGATAGAGGAGTGGATAAAGAAATGTGGCATAAGCAAGGAAGCATAAAAGAAAGATGTATTTATTTAATTCTAAAACACATGGCTTCCGTTAAGCAAATAAATAAATTTACCAATTGTGTCCCATTTTAAATAGAATTTAAAAAGGAACTTCTCCATTTTTAAGTTCCACAGCTCACTAAGTCAAAAGATATTTTCTGTTCATTGGTATACTTCCACTCCAATCTGAGCACTTCAAACGTTCCCTACTGGGCTTCTGGCTGACTCACAGACACTCCTCTTCAAAGAATGCATTTAGCACACTGGGGTTTTACCCCTTCATTCTGTGATAGGGCTTTTCTCAGGAACTCTGCAGATCCCCTGAGAGCTGTGCAGGCTCCCAGCTGGCAGCAGTTTGCTCTCCCAGCCAGGTACAGGGGCAGTGAATCACAGAATCCCTGGGCAGCACACGCTGTTCTGGCTGAAGAGCCAATACTGGCTGCTTGCACAGCTTCTCAAGGTAATAATGCTTCAAACCTACGACTGTTTGTTTCCTTATGCTGACTCTTCCTGCTGGTCTTGGTTAAGTAGGATCTTGTACTTAGTTCTGTGTTTTCTTATTATTTTTCTCTATATTTAGACTATGTTGTGCCATGTAAACAGATACAGTCTGGGCTAAAACTCTTGCCTCATAAAATTTCTTGCCCTCTCATCCTTTCTCTTACAGAAGGAGATAATACTTCCCTATTCTTCTCTCATTTTGTAGTATGTGTTGTGCAAAGTAAACACATTTTAATAAACTGGGCTTCTGGCTGACTCACAGACACTCCTCTTCTTAAAAAGCCAGTTTAGACTTGCACTCCCAATTTTACCCCCTCGATTTCAAAGATGCTCACAAATATATAAGCCCTCATAGAAGGTAAAAAGTTGTGTAATTTTGGAAATAACAATAACTACAGTATCTGAAACTATGTTTTAAAAATTTAGATGTGAGCAGCTGATAGATCTCTAGGTTTCGACACAAAGGCTGCAAAAGAGACCTCCCAGATCTGTGATTAAGTGAGGTACACAGTGGCCATCACACTAGCTCACATCTAAAAAGGTACAGCCCTAACAGAGGCAATAAAGGAAGAAACTAATAAAGCAGATGGAACAGATGATTCTGCCTGAAAGCAAATGAGCAATTAATTACCTAAAGAGAAATGAAAACTGTAAATTCAGGATCAGTCAAAAGATTTGAAAACATTTTTAAAAACGTAAAAACCTGAGTTTCTCTTGTGCTACAACTGAGACAGAATTGACCAAGTTAGATCGCTCACAATCTCAGAATTTAACACTGAGGCACTAGGGTTTATTAACATCTTCAGAGTCAAATGCATACATTTCTACTTTCTGATGACTAGAACCTAATTTTTTATTTGCTAGTAGCAAAGAAAAGCAAAACACAGAAGCTACAAATCTAGGAGTCTTAATACACCATGAAATTAATCTTGCAAATCAAAGTGCTGATGACCATGAAACGAAGCCAACTCCTTGCCATGTGTTTATGCAGGTGTGCCATCTGCTGGAGATGGGTCATTTTCTTACGTCAAACCTCAGTGATGGATTTTGTTATTTTAGAATACATGTAAGATTGAGCAGTAGTCTTCAAGCTATTGAAAAGCCTATGTAAAAGATACTTGCATACAGGCTAGTTGTACATACAGCCAAGGAGGTCTAACTGCAAGGATCTGAACTGCTTAAGCACCAGCAACTTGTACAAAGTGCAACCTTCATCGGCAGTTTACGAGTGATGGAAACAACCACAAAATGTACAGGATCTGGTACAGGTTATTACCTCACTCTGAAGACAAATATCCCCAATCTGGAAAGCTGTTGCAATTTTAGGATGAGGGTTTTTGAATCCAGCTCTTGAGACCCCACAGCCCCTTGGCTGATGCTGCAGACTCCCTAAGCCCAGCTACAAGTAAGGCACACACACCATCTGCCCACTGGGAATGGATGTCTCAGGAACACTGAGAACAGGGCAGGCCTGCATAATCCTCTTTACTAATCTGTTTGTTTCCCCGTTTTTGGCTTAGGAGTCTCTTGGGCTGGATGCACTTTCCTAGAACTGCAGGAATGCAGGTGAGCTGTCCGTGAGCACCCGTGTGAATTCTGTCAGGGAGTTCCCTACATCTCCCTGCACGCTGCATTAAGGACACTGGGCTTGGTTTCTTCAGAACCAGCTTTCCCCTGTGCTCCCTCATTCTGGTACCAAGAAGGACAGCAAACAATCACCACCCATCTTTTCCATGCCATTTATGACCTTGTAGATGTCTATAACATAACCCCATGAGAACTTCCTCCAGAAGCAGTACTGGTGTACTTATTTCCTAATACATAAGACGTTATCAAAATGTTTTTGGAAATCCAAATATTCTGCATCTTTTCCCAATTGGTTTCAATAGAATCAGAAAACAAAAGCTGAGCAATTTTCACTTTCAAACCAAGCAGAAAGAATTTGTCAGAGATCACAGATCTTGTTTTAATCTTACATCCAGCTGTTTTCATCTGTGCCTTATCCTCAACAAGAAAAAGGTCTATTCTTTCAAAAGCTCAATGTCAGGCTAAGACATTGGTGCATTAAAACATCTGTGTTTCCACCACAAGAACCTTTGTTTCTGACCAAATGGAGATCAAACATAAGATTTCCAGTCCCAGAATTCCAGTGCTGAATTTTCACCATCAGTCTTGAAGTCCAAGACTGGAACCTCCTTGTTTCCAGGTAAGGAAGGGATGCTCTCTTTACTACTGCAACTTACACCAGTTAAGATATACAGTGTCTTCAGAAAAAACTGCATTTATTAAAGTCTGACCTTTTGTATCAGAGACTGATCAGTAACTCAAGATGGCAACGTGCCTCATATTGAGGGGAAACCTTCCACACCTGCTCTGCCGGAAATTTCAGGGGCACTTCTGTGACAGACAGAGGGAAAAAGCATACGTCTAAAATATAGAGAGATAAATGCTTACTTGGCTTTAAATGGAGAATCAGACACAGCATTTTTTGCTTCCATCAAGCTCTCATATTCCTTTGCCCTGGAGGAGAAAATATTCATTATTATTGACTATTGTCTAAAGTGTACAGGATGTAATACCAGCAAGGGAGTTCAAACCTTTGGGTTTTTCTGCTTCACAGTAAGGCACAGCATTTCTGTCAATGCTGCCCTGTCATAATCCATACTGGTGCTTAACTACTGGCCATTAACAATTTATGATCAACATTACTACTTTAGAATAACGTCAGTACACAAATGGTGTATTTAAGTTGACTTTTCAAATGGTAGAAAATTGCACAAGTGATACATAAAACTGTAGTAATCTACTGCCTATCATAAAGTTATTAGTGATATAATGCTATACAGTATTATGATAAAAATATATCATATAAGTAATATTATTATATAAAATATTAATGACTTAGACATGTAGTGTAGACCAGATTAGTACCTCAGAGAGATTACAATTAACATACAAATAATTGGTTATGTTTGCAGGCACAGGAGCATTTTTTAGGTAACTACTGATTGTATTGTAACAGAATGAATGTTAGGCAAACAGCATAGAAACACCTCCACCAACAACTCTTTTACTGCTGGAAACAGAAACACAACCTCTTTAGTCCCTTAAAAGTATTATTTACACTGGCCATATGCCAAAAAGTAGGAAGAGGGAGACAAGACTTTTTTCCAGTGCTTGTTTTCACTCCAGCCAGCCTGTGCCAACAGGTGAAAACTGTGAGCAGCTCGTGGAGCAAGGCAGGATCCCCTGTAACCCATTTCTAACAACACACACATAAACCAAAACTAACCCAGGCACCGCAGTGATGCAGATACACTTCTCTCAGATACATATATTAAACCTTTCTTTATATTTTCTCTTCACCCAAATGGCTCAAGTTTCCCAAAGCTACTCAGATTTTCCTTTCCTTTGCTTAACCATTCCAACTTCTGCTCCACGCAAATATTGTTACATCACCACTAGCTCTGATTTGTGGGTCATTAATAAAGCCATTAATCACAGCTGAATTTAGTATTAAACATGAAGGTGAGATTCCTTTATTAACCTTTTGCCTTCCCAGCCAGAAACAACACATTCAGCTTCTGTACAGACAAGTCAGTCAAACCTGAATTATCACCCCAAAACCCTGTTACTAAATGCACATGGCTGGAGTTGTTTAAATCCCCTGCAAAGCATGTGCCACCTCTCTGGTAACCACACCTTTAATGCTTCCATCAAGCCTGCTTTTCCTGTGTGAATAACAAAATATTCTCCTGCTAGCAGCACATACAGGACAACCTGAGATAATTTACCTACCTATATATCAGTTGTTACTGATAGCACCAGTTAAATGGCTTAGGGTTATAAATATAATTAATAAGATCAACGAAACTTCTCAACACATCTAATATCCCATTGATCACCATTTGTCCCCTCATTCACCTCTGCCCTTCATTGCTTTGATATTGCAAGAGTGATTTAAGATCTGGAAACTCAGGAGTGCAACAGGAACCTATTTGGATGCAGTTCTTATTTTTTTCCAGTTTAAAATATCACAGCTTCCTAGAAACTGAAGTGAGTGTGACATTCCAAGTGCTGAGGTGTTAAGGGCGTTTGTTGTAACTATTTCTTTTTCTACAGAAGAGTTGCAAATATGTACTAAAACATGGTCTGTAGATAATCTGCTAACACCTATGAAACTCTGAATTATCACCATCAAAATACCTCTGCTTTATGTTGCTACTGGACGTTTTTATTAGTAAGTCTTTTGTGTTAACATCAGAAAATCTTCTATTTAACTCTGAGTTATCTTCAAGGACAGCAAAGCCATTGAAAACTTTAGCCGTCCTTTAAAAGTAAAAACAAGCTTAATGAACATGAACTTCATGTCTCCTCAATATAACTGAATTGTGCAACTTTCAGTGTATTTTTTCAATAGCACATCACCAGTGTAAAATGATGGCCCTTTATCACTGTTTTAATTACAATTTTTGATGACGAATATGCTGACTCACACAGCAGTCTGACACATACAAATTCAAAATGTTCTGAAAAAGTTTTTCTCCTATCTGTGCCAACAATAAATTATTATTTGAACTTGCATTCTGAGGTCTGACAAATCTTTGACTAAATTCAGCAGAAGCAGCCCTGGAGAAATAATTAAAAATGGACCCAGTAAGTGCATTAAATCAACAGGTCATATGAATAACTCTGCATCTTGAGCAACCAGAAACCTGGAAGAACATCATCCAGTTCCAACAGCGTGTTTTAATGTGATATTCAGATCGTGGATCTGCTCATCCAAAGAGAAGAGCAGTCAGAAACAATAATACATTGTAAGAGTGCTATGGTTTTGAAGACTCATGTGCCATTTCTAGCACTGCTATGAGTTAATAAACATCTCACTTCTGGAGCTCTAAAAATCTGTGCAAGCTTTTTTATTTGAAACTCTTCTTGTTTACAAAGGCAGAGAAAATGTGTAACAATGACTCTTACCTACCTGAGAAGTATTTTTAGAGAGAAATGCAAAAATATGTTACAATATTCAGCTGTGCATTAACCTGAGCTGGGGACCATTCAGCCACCAAGACTGACACTGCCAGCTCAAGATATAATGATGTCCTGCACATCACACTGATCTGCAGATGTCACTTAGACTAAGAACAAATTGCACGTCTGACAACTCACTTTCCACTTTAAGATATTTTTAACTTTCTTCTTGTTGTGACAGGCAACAAAAAATGATTAAATTTAGTCATGGGATTTGACACTACAGCAGGCTGACTTCTATTTGTTGATTACTATTGATTTTCTTTGATACTTCATTTAAAAATCAATAGCTAGAAAGAAAAATAGGCATGGTTTACACAAATTTAAACATGCTATTGTATGCTAGAAGAGGCTACAGTTTTGGCAGGGCACTGGCATCCAATTATGAGAAAAGCTCTTAACAGGTGAAACCAAGGGCTCCAGATCGATATTCAGTTTTCTTTCTCAATCAGAGAAAGTGGCCATAAATTAGGCTCATCAGTGTTATTTTCAAGACACTCCCAAAGCAAATAATTTTACATTTTTTTCAGCCTTCCACTGCACTTGTACTAGAGGACAAAAGGTAAAGTTTAGAAGAAAACTTAGAGAGAAAAAAAAAATTGTACTACCTGGAGTTCATCCGTGCCTTTAGCTTTTTGGCTTTCTTTTTAATTTTCTGCTTCTCCTCTCCATCTTTCAATGGTTCCACAGGAACAGAACTCTCAACCACAATGTCCACAATATACTTTTTTAATGACAGGTGCTCCTGCAGAAAATATTGAAATAATATTTAGTGGTACAGGATGTGATGGAGATCATGGATTATCTTCCCAGGAAAAAAGAGTGGTAAATATTTAACAGAAGGTTATAAAAATGAAGCCAAATTTTAAAATAAATCTTGGGAAAGAGATTATTTCACACTGGAGAGAACAAATTGTGTATATTCGGAAAAGGGAGAAAAATTATTAAAAGAAGAACAATCAATACTGTGCCTTCTTTCCAAGAAATTGTTACCTAACAAGTATGGACTCCAAGCTGACATCCTCCCTCCCCTCCGAGCTGCCTTTTACAGCTACATGAAACCTGCCCTACCAACATAACTCATGACATTAAATAAGCTAATTTTGGTTTTTATTTTAATTCTTCATGAAAATCTAAACTTGTCTTAACTTCCATTACAATACATGAAAATGTATTTTACTATTTTACTATTCACTACTTACAATGTTACCACATCTAAATAGGAATATTGCTTTTCCTCTCACTTTAACAAATTTGAATTTAGGCAAAATATTGGTAAAATGTCAGTTCCCCACAGAAGAAATCTGGAGCAACCAGTTCAATGCCAGTTATTAGACTGCATTTATACGATTTTTAATAAACCGAGGCTTGTATGTTTTCTTACAAAATACTAAATGTGTTATAAAGTACAGCTCACCATTGCTTATCAGGATAATTTATCACTGAATATTAATATGGCCACATTTAGATGTGGTTATTCCTTCTTTTTGGTAAGTACCCTTAAAATTCCAAGTAAAAGGTGAAGTGCTAAAAAAATTTATAGACAGTATTTTCCAGAAAACAACCTATATTTTCTACATTTACTCAGGAAAATATTGTGCCTGTTGAAAACAAAATAAATCTCGGTGAAATTTCCTGGAAAAAGACCATTTAGTTTTTGGAAAGCAGTGCTGCATGATATAACCTAGGAATATATATCTGGTGAAAACAGTAAATGAAATACCTAATTTAAATCATAGGAATGCAAAATGAATACTGAATTAGTAGCTCTAATTCTACTGAATTAGTACTGGACATAAGAAATCCAATATTATCCTCTAAGCAAATTCTAAAGGTCATGTTGACTTTCCCTTTGCTCCTCTGCCTACCTTGGATAACTCCCAGCACACCTGAGCAGCTTTTCCTCAGTGTATTGTCCAAGTTGTTCAAACCATACAGATGGCTACAGATCACTACAGTCACTTTGTAGGCATTTTCCCTGCCCTTAATATTCTCCATTTAGTTTTAGCGAGAAGTGAAAAAAAAAAAACCTTCTTGAAGTATCTCCAAAGGCTGTGCCCTTGCAGCATGAGTGTACTGCGACGAGTTAGTTCCTCACCAAGCTGCTGCAGTGCAGAATAAACCATCCCCATCCTGGTTATGAAACTCCAGTTCAATTTTGTCTCCTCAGAGAGATGTATCCCCCAACACCCACTTAAAAATAGCTTTTGCACTAAATTTCTTTTTAAAACCAGAAATCCGGTCATTAGGTTCAAACTTCAGAGGAAACAGGTGGGCTTGAGCTTGACAATGTTAAGAAAGGAAAGGACTTCCTCAGAACAGATTGTGGCACTGCTGCTTTGCTGCCAAGCTTGAGGGTACTTATCCCGTGACATCTATTGCAAAGGGTATTTCTGAATGATTTCAGTGGGATTTGGATGTACATCCCTGCTTTCCAAAGCACCACCAGGAGCTTACCTCAAGTCTCTCCGGTGAGATGCAGCACTTGTAACACACAAAACTAACCATGACTGTTACTGCAGTTCTACATCTTCCTTCAACAGTGCAATTGGGATTTTGGTTCATCACATCTTCAAACTATTATTGCTCCAAAGTGACAGCAGAGTGGAATGAAGTTCCCACTGCACTCTGGGATGGCCACCACGTTACACCAGGAGCAGCCAGGCTGCTGGGCAGCCGCACCAGGGCAGCTGTGACCACGGGGTCACACTTGTGCCGGGCACAAAGGAGGGAGACAAAGCTTTGCACCCCCTTCACAGACACTCATCTCTTTTTCCATCATCTTATCTGTGGCTTAGCTGATGACTTGAAGAGAACTATAGGGTTCAGCAAGCACATTCATGCCCCAGGCTGTGGGGCCAGGAGAGCACCCACGATGGTTGCACACATTCTGTTCACATGAACTCGAGCACCTCTGGGAACGATGGTTCTCAGAGTTCTCGCCTTTCACACGGGCCGGTTTGGATTAATATCAGACTTCATCCACACAGCTCATTAAAGTCAGACTAGAGTAATAATACCTTGTGTCACAAAAACAATCACTTTTTGAAGGTACAGATCAAAGCGTGGGATTATCACCGTGGGCAGATCGACACCATTCAGGTGTGAAACGAGTATAACAAATAGCTTGGTATTGGGTGACAACTGGCACCTGGAGAGAGCTGCTGCTACATCACCCTCCAGAGCAGGGGAAAAATATTTATCCCCCTGTTTTATTAAGCTTCCACCAGTTACCTGAAAAAAATTAAGGTTTTAGAACCCACTGAGTCACACTGAAGTATAGGAAGTCCAATCCTTTAAATAATTAAACTCATGAGTAATTTTACCTGCACAGCCATACACGCAGGTGAACACACCACAAAAGCAAAAACCATCTAAGCATAAAAGGGAGTGAGGCCAATGCAGTGTCTTCAAAGCAAACTTTTGCCATCCTTTCATTTAACTAATATTAAAACTCATCATTTGGGGGGTGGGGGGTGTATTTCTAATAAATGTAATGCAGTATAAACAGAGTAATCTGGACACTTCTTCCTGAAAGCCTTTCACTTGTTTTTGTTATTATTTTTCTATAAGTATACGCTAAATGCAGTACGAATTTCTGAGACTAAATTAATTTATCCTCTCCCTAAAAATATTCTGGATTTTTTCTTATGGCAATGTGAAGGGTCATGTCATCCTGTGCTATGCTGAGCACATTCTGGCCCCAAACCCCCAGAGACTGGTAAACCACCAGATCTTTGGAGAATTTAGGCCACTATAAATGCAAAGCATTATTAAGCAGAGGCTCTTTTTTAACAGAAGCTTCTGTCATTAATATCTGTATTCAGCCCTACCAAAAACGATCAGTGCAGTTTCAGTTCCAGCCATATCAATTTTAGCTGTGCCATTTCTCTGAAGCTCTTTTTTAAAGGCTTATGTAAAATATTCTAATTCTGCTGGTTCTGTCCTAACAGGACATTTTTTATCTCAGGATTAAACCAGAGCCAGCTACGATGGTCATTCCGTATCAGATTTCTGCCATCATTTTTCATACTTGATACTCATCCCCTGAGCTGCATAGCTGAGATCAACAATGTCACAAAGCAAGGTCTCAGCTTTCGTGAAGGTGGCACAATCTGTGCCACGAGGAGCAGTCACTGTTCTGTGCTGGGATGTACAGCTGCACAATAAGGAAACAAGAACTGAATGCTGACATGCATTTCTTCATGATCACCTGTATATATTCCATTATGCTCATGTGATGGGGGCTCAGTGACCCATTAGAGTAGAAATAGTCCTGCTCTTTCTCTCCTGTGTTATTTCCATGCATTCTCCAAAACTAAGGATTACTTTTAAAAATCCCAAGGGATCCTGTACCTGTCTTAGGGGGAGATCCTCAGTCTCCAGCTGAAAAAGCCATGAAGCATAAAAGTAAGGCAGTGAACATACACGATGTGATATTTAATGGCATTTTGTACAGACACGTTATTTGACAAAGCCATAGAACCTCCAGGTTTTTACAGAACACTGAAGTAATTTCTAGAACAATTGACATAAATTTCTGTAAAAGTTTCAATACTTTATTTACAAGCAAGGTGATAAAGATTAATATTAAATGCCCATGTGAAACTGCAGTCACCACGAAGCAGAGGCAAATCAGATTATTTAGAAAAAATGTTTTTGCTATTCCTTCCTTTTCCCTCCACTCTCAACTGTTTTGACTTTTAGTCAAGTCATTGAAAGTCCTGAAACTTTCCAAATGCAACAGATGGGCCTCATCTTCAAACTACATGAGAAATCGAGTTGCCAAAACCATTAAAGCTAAAACTAATAAGGTCACCCCTGAAGTCAAATTCTTGCTGGTTATTGCCTAGTCCCCCTCAACTGCCTGAACCAGAAAATCTACCCTGTTAATCTCATATCTTGAAGTTGATAATTTTAGTTGACTAAGCATTTCTTATAATCAAGTTTTCCTCTACACACTGAATTACACCTCTTTTTCTTATATGACATGTTTACATTACAAGGATAACAGTGTTATAATCAATATCCCCTGAAATAAAAGTAATTTTTTTCAGGCTCCAGAAGAAACATAATTGCTAAATTTTCCAAAGCACCGTGTAGCAAATGCTACAAAATGCTGAAATGCTATATAGCTGAGCAGGGTCCACTTCTGCTCGGATGAGGAAAACCATACCATAAACTGGATTCTGAATCTCAGTAATCTATATAAAATGCAACAGCTGGACACAAAATTTCCCAACTGACATCCTGTTCATACAATAGCCATTCACAAGACCAATACTCTTCATGGGCTCTCCCCATTTGGTGTCCTAATTACAGCAACAGCATCCAGGGATCTGTCCTTGGCAGATGAAACTTTGGGTATGTAAGTATTTATCAAACCAGAACACAACTGCAAAATTACGTTCCTACCCCATCTTTTTGATTATGACACTTCTTGGCTCTCTGTATTACATATAAGCTACTATTCAATTCACTACCCAGAAAACATTAATAGGAACTTTATTAAATTGTGAAGCGTGCCAAACAGAATTCTTCCTAACGAAATTCCCTCCTTCTAAAATTAGAAGTAACCATAACATAAATACTTATTTCCTGTTCCTTTCTTTTTTAGTAAGTGTTGCCTTTTTATGAATTCTGCCTGGGGCAAGCCTGAATAGACAGGCCAATATTGCAGCAAAGCCTCTAAGCCAAGAAGAAAAGGGGAGCCTGGCTGTGCTGCTGCAGAGCAGCCACACCTGCAGATCCTCTGTGATCCCTGGCCCTACCTAAGCACAGTGCTCCCCCTAACACGGGGCTGGGACAGCCAGGGAAGGCAGGCTCTGGAAGTGCTTGGAGCAGGCAGGAGAGGCCAGGAGCAGCAGGCAGGAGAGGCCAGGAGCAGCAGGCAGGAGAGGCCAGGAGCAGCAGCCAGTCCATCAGGGATTTCCTGGCACCCGCTCCAAGCTCAGCAGAGGCAGCCCTGCAGGGAGATCTGTGCCCAGCACGAGGCAGGGCAAGGCCTGGCAGTGCCACTGCCACCCGTGTTCCAGGGAGTGACCCAGGGCTTCCCACCTGTGCTTCCATCATTTATAACCTAACCAAGTCACAGACGTGGAAAACCGTCCTGGCTACTGGAATTCCACCCCAAAAAAACTAAGCCATAATGACCTTGCTGAATCTGAAGAGTTTATAGGGTTTTTTCCCATCTGTTATTTTTGTCATTTTCATTCCCTTCTATATTTCCAGATTCTGGCTAGAACTGAAGCAGAAGTGCCAGAATACTGTAAGGCTGGTTATTCTATTATTTTTGTATTCTTTCCAACCTTGAATCCCCAAGTTCTGAAAGAAAAGGCATTCTTATACGTGTTCTAACCCAATTCTGTAGACCAAGGCAACTTGAAAAACGTGTCTGTAGCTATTTATCTAAATTCAGTCTTCACAGCTTCCAAACACTTGTTGTTACTCGCCCTCTCACATCAGCATTAAAATATAAACATGAGGAAGACTATAAAGAAATACTCGTAGTAGCTTATATCACATAATAATAGCTGTCATTCATTTACCATTTTCATATAAAAAATATATATCAAATTGAGTATTTTCCATTAAGGTAAGGTACATAAGGAATATATTCCAGCAAATCAATAGGTAACTATTCTGAAGCCTACATATATCTTTTGGATTTACATCTCTACCTGTTTCAAAACAAACAATATCCTGTAACTGCAGAAAGTAATTTAAAAATGTTTTCACTATTTATTACCAATGTCAGGAATAATGGTTTCTTACTTGCGTAGATAATGACTTAAGGCATACACTTGCCAAATTTTGAAGGCTTTTTTAAGGTTCAATTCTAAATCACGTTACCACAGGAATATTTGTTCATGGTCCTACCGCATGTTTCAACAAAAATCCTCACTATTTTGTTTTTTCCTCATAACCTAGGACAATATTTAATATGGAAAACAGATGCTGAAGCAGACTACAAGCTATATCAAAAGGACACTTCAGTTTTAAACAATGACAGCCTGAAACACAAATGATCAGTAATTCTTAATCATAAAGAGATCAAATACTATTATAGGACCACAAGTGATGGTCCACTCCAAAATATGAAGATTGATAAAAAGTAAGGTATTCCTATTAATATGAATTAGTAAGTGTTACTGTAGGTGCTACATATATAAGAAACTGGTTATAAGGTAATGAATATTCAAATATTATTTTCTCAAAATCAAGATTTCAATTGTTCACATTTCTGTGCCAGACTGTACTTTAGAAGATGAATTGAGAGCATTAAAACTTTTATTATTCATTCAAAACTGAAGAGTAGCCTTTCATGGTACAATTAGGTTTCCCTTGACATCTGGGATTGAGACTTCTTTTTCATGAGGGACTAATCCTGCTTTTTAGCATGCCCAAACTCAAAACTATTTTTACTGGTAACAGGGACTGCACTTTCAGTCACCTTGCTTGTCCATAGATTCAATGACACAACAGTCTGCCACTAAGATAAATAACAAACATTATTCTTAATAGTAGCTTCAAGTATTTCTTCAGACTTTTAATATCATTCCCACTTGTCACTCTGAAATGTGGGAACAGAAGGCAAAGTAAAGGTGTCTCTTCAGTGAGAATGAGAATTGTGCCATGAAAAGCATCCCTGCAGATGAGGGAGGAAAGCTGGAAGGCACTGACATTATCATGCAAGGACAGCCGAGAGAAGGGGGATGAGAGTGCACTTGGGCCTGCCAGCAGTAGTTTTTATTACTGGCTGTGAATATTCAAGATGTCCAAGCCAAAAATAGGAAGGGTGCAGCTGCTGGCAGTGATCTATCAAAATTAAAGGCACAGCCAATAAACAATTAATCATGTACATTTTTGCCACGAAAAACAACACTTTATAATAAATGAAAGGTAAGAAGCTATTGCTATGCAAAGTACAAAAAACTAGAATTGATGTATGGGGCACTGAGAGACCTTCTGCAAGCTGCAACATGGATTATATTTTATAATCACTTGATCACGACAATCAAGGACAGAAGTATTCACAGCAGAATGACATGGCCAGAACTCCTGGGCTGAAAGGACCACAGGTATACAAGAGATATGAAACATCCATAAACAAAAATGGACCACAGATGCCTGGCGTAATTCCACTGCTCTAGCAACACACAACCCTGCTCTAAAAAAAATCCTTCCTTCCTCAGGAAAAAAAAAATTGAGTAAAGCCAACTCAACCAGAACCTGAGGCTTTACTGGAATGGGGAGTTCTTGTTTGCAAGTGATTTACAGATTGTTTCCCCTGAGCAATAGAAAAGAAAAATGGGCTACTGTTGGAGAATTATAATCAGATGCCAAGAAAAAAAAAGAATTTACTATGAAGTCTGTGGATAAAGCAAACAGGAATATTGTTCTACATATGACAAAAACATATGCACCACCATATTACCCAGCCATGGCTCCAGTACCACCAGAGCTGGGTCAGGTCATCTCCCTGTGCTGTAAATGGTCACAGCGGAGCAGTCGAATGCCAGAAGGGATGAAGGGCAAACACCGGGGCAGGAGCAAGGCTGCACACACTGGGCACTGACTTCAGAGCTGTGGCTGCCCCATCCCTGGAAGTGCTCCAGGCCAGGCTGGACAGAGCTTGGAGCAAGCTGGGACAGTGGAAGGTGTCCCTGCCCATGGCAGGGGGTGGAACTGGAGGAGGTCTAAGATCCCTTCTGCCCCAACCCAGTCTATGACTTGATGAATACAGGTAGACATGTAACATACACAAGAATGCTCCAGAATAAAAAAGAGAACTATTAATTGTGTATAATGATTTTTAAAAGCCACATACCCACAGGTATCAACACCTCAAACTCCTCTATTAGATGAAACTAAAAACCTGACCATGCTTAGTATTATTATTTTCCATTTTGCTTAATCATATCTTTCAGACAGCTACCAAAGGAGTTCGTAGAACACTATTATACATTTAAATAGAAGAACCTGAAAACACTCTGATTCAGAAAGGAAAACAAAAGCCTTTTTTCAATACCACGAAGGCTAAAGCAATAAAACAATAGTTATATATTATTTAATTGTAATGAAAACGTAGTGTATTAAAAAATAATAATTAGCAAAATTCTGGCATCATCATGTGTCTAGACAAGAAAGCTCCTTAAAAATACAGATGAAGAAGAGCAAGGGTCAGACATTAAACTATTTCCACATCTTTTTCCCTCAGTAATTTCCTCTGCAAGAAAAAATGGAAGCAGCACACACCTGCAGGAAAAAAAGCTCGGTTTCCTTCAGAGAAACAACTCCTCGCTCCAAAAATCTAAAAACCTTTGAGAAATTCCAACTGCTATGAACAGGAGCTCTGCCTGTGTGTGGTGCTGGCTGTAAAGCTCACCTGGCTGGCACAGCACAGGTACCAGCACAGCTCTGCCTCAGGCTCCCCCACATCCTGCAGGGCCGGTGTGGGGAACCGGGGCAGCTGCCAGCACAGGCAGGAGCTCTGTAAATCAGAGCTGGGCCAGGAAAGGCTCTCACTGCAGCCCCAGCCAGCTGGGCAGCCACACTCCAGAGGGAGCTTTAGTCACTGGCCAGCAGCTTTTCTTAAAGGAACGTGGGTGGGCTCAAGCAACCAGGTCTTTATATAAATCCTCACATTTTAACGCTGTCAGTCTTCAGACAACAATCACCTCTCTGCTCCATCACGGGATTATGTTTTCATTTGATCTAAATATACCTCTTAGAAGTTCTTTGTTGCCCTTATATAATGACAATAGAATCAGTTTTCTCTCCTGATAAAAAAAGCACTTTTTCACATGTGCAAACAACAGTTCATCAATATTCCTCCATCCTGCTTTGCAATATATAAAATTTTAGCATGCACCTTATATAAATTAACCAAACCCTGCTAAGTTATCTATTGCATCTGGTTTTTAGAAGTACTTTTCACTTATTAGAAACATTCATAGACCACATAGAATGACATGATTTATATTCTGAAAGTCCCTTTAAACCATGGCATTTAAACTCCGGGACATACAGAGAGAGCTGGGACAATGGTTCAAAGGGAGCTGCTGGGTGTACTTCTCCAAGCAAACTAGGAGAGACAAGAAAGGCAGAGACAAAAGGCAACATAGAGGGGCATAAAAGTGAATCTGTAGGAGCTACAAGTGGAAGAAAATGTCGACAAGGTCCTTGCAGAGACTCCTCAGCCTAATGAAATCACCAGGTGTTGTCCTATGGCTTTTGCAGGCACCTTTTCAGTGAGGCCTTTGTGTCACACAGGCTTTAATTCAGCCAAGCAATTAGTCAGGACTACCAACATACTAATTGATTCCAGTGAAGTCAATGAAAGCAAATTGCTTACACTGTTTACATCTTTTGCTGAACTAAAAGCAACGTGGATGTTGAGAGAGGGGACGGGAAATCAATAGCATAGAAAATGGCAATGCAAAAGAAGGCGAAGCTGAGAGTTTGATGGAAGAAGCCGGGCACTTAAGCAGAGAGATAATGTAGGCAGGACGCTCTTACTGCACTGAAGATAATGGTGAAATGATGTGGGACAGTGGGAGCATTGAAAGCTTCAGAAATATACTGATGATGACTTTTAGCCTGCTGGAAGTTTTACCAGCTAGGTGAATTAATGTATCTATAAGAGGCCAGACAAAAGCAAAGTTACAAAGGAAGTAACAAACACAAACAGAACTTAATTTGCTTTCATGTGATAACCACTATTAGAAAACCAAGAGCTGTTTGCTGTAAGAGAAAGCTACACCTGGTTCAGCTAGAGACTAATAAAGCCCCAAACGAAGAAAACCCAAAAGGCTGATGTGCAATGAAGCTCCCACATAATCTGAGAAAGAACCTCATGCTTTTTCATTTCTCTATCTTTATTCATAGCAAAACTATTTTCTTTGTGCATTTCACATCCACGAGTGAATTCACCTCCCTGATGGTCTGACACCAGCTGTCAGCTCCTGCACAAGACATGCTGGAGTTAAGCACAATAAGCACCTAATGCCAACTCAGTGGACACTGCTCCAACACGAAGTCTGCTTTGACCTCTGAAAATGTCTGTAAATTTACAGAATTTACAGACCTATAGCAAAGAGAAAACCCCTAAAATAGATCAGCCTTTTATTTCTGGCAAGATCAACTCCTACCACCCACCTGGCCCAGAGGAATCAGTGTCCCTGACCAGTAAGTAGTTACTAACTTTTTGCTTACAGTCAAATCAGCCAAGAAAAATCCTTACTGTGTGAAGAGAAATTATATAATCATTTGCCTAAATCAGTTTCCAAAGTCTTGAGGAGATACCTAAATCTGAGATACCAGTATGGACAAAATAAAAATATTTCAAATCCTGTGATTTCTCATGTCATAGTAAAGAAATTCTATGATCAGATTAGAATTTTAAGAAAGCTTTCTTTCCAGGCAGCTACCTAATATACTGAACAGGCTGAACACAAAATGAGTCAAAGATCAAGAGTAAGTTATCTGAGGTGTCAAGTGCATAAGGTTAAAGGTGAAATTTTATTAGGTCAAAGGTGATATAAATAAAATCTTTTATGTCAAAGAAGAAGGGTCACACACAAGACATATATAATCTAAAGACATCACAGATGACAAGTAATAACTTTAAGTAGCACAAGTGTTTTCTCAGTAGAGTTACCTTCACTGACTGAAAAATTGAAAACACTGATAAATAAGTAACTGTGACTATTATAAAGCTTCCCTGGAATATGGGTTCACTTCTATATAATACTTTGGAATTTTTTAATCAAATATTTCAAAACTTGAGAAGTTACTGAAAGCTTTAGTTGTGAGGATGGCATTAACTATGCATGCTGAATAAAGGGATACACAAAGCAGATTGCTCTGATAAATAAAACTGCTTTCCTACTTTACACTGACCAGATCTATAATGAGTGCCTTACTACTGCTCTTCAAAAAAAAATAGTAAGTAATAAAAAGCAGAGAGGGCCTCAAACCTAGGAAATTTCAGGTTACAATATTGTAGTTCAGAATTTTATACTTGGACTGATTGAAATATAGCCACAAATAACATATAAAATATCTAACAATGCAAGCATCCATACATTGCCAGTATGCCAAATACTACGCACCATCTTAAGGATATTGAAATCTGCTATAGTAATTCTCAAGCTGTTCACTCAGTTAAAATGCTTCTCTCCTTTCTCTCCTGCACTAAGCATTATTCAAGAAATACGTACATTTAACCTTCATCTAGCTCTCCAGTTCACATCAGAATGATTTGCTGAGAAACCCTGGATTCAAGCACAAAAATCAGGATCTCTGCGCCCTCTAGTGGAACTTCGCTTTCACCAGCTGGGTGCCAATGCAGCTGTTGGTGCCCGATCCCTTTTTCCAGACACTGGAATTTTCAGCTACCAAATTAGATGTGAGGAGCGTGTAACCCCCAGTCAAAAGAAAATCCAGTTCACTGTTCTCCTCCAGATACATCTGAGCCAGCTGCCCAGCAAGAACCACAGCTCATTCACCAGTGGCCAGACAGATACCAGTAAAGGCCTGAGAGACCCAGGAAAATGTCAGTATCTGGGACAGCCCACAATGGGAAAGATTCTGGGATCTCACAGCTGGTATCTCCAGGCAAACAGGTGTAGGATGGAGATTTCTCACATACATCCACTTAGGTAAGCCTGGCACCTAAAATCCAAATCTAAAACCACACAACTCCCACTAACCACTGTCCAAGAGGAAAAAAGAAACTGAAAAACCAGTTTATGTACTTTCATTACGGTTGGGAAAGGGTAGGAAAGTACAACTCCACAAACATTTATTCCTCCAGACTACTGTGCCTCTCCAATTATCATCTTCTGCTTTTTCAGTAATAACCACCTCTGTGGATTTCAGTCCTTCAGAGACCTAACTCTCCAAAGCTTTTTAAAAAGGAAAACAAGTTACAACCAGATATAAGAAGCTGAAAACAAAGAGAAGATTTCAGTAAATAAAATAGTAACAAGAACTGTGAAGGAAAGTGAAAAAATCAGAACTAGTTGGCAGTGTCATCTGAATCAGCTCGGCTGGAAACAGATTTCCAAACACGATTAAGTACAATCTGAACCAGTAGTGAAGAACTGGCTTGCACACTATTTCCCCTTAACACCTGACAGACACAATAATTGTCATGGGGTGACAATAATACAAGGGCATTCACAATTTTTTTGGATGTGGCAGAACTCAAATTCTCATAGAGAAGGTATTGATTTCATACTGTAGTTGAATTCTGGCAGCAGCAACAAAAAATTAAATGAGACAACTATACAGATGTCTTTTCTATGGAACAGTGGCCTCTTGGTATGGTATAAAATGTCCTCAATGCTTCCTAAAAATCACCCTAAATCTCTTCTAAGAAGCTACTGAAAAATTATTATTCTTCTTAGCAATGTTAATACTTCCAAAATGTTTCCAATCTTACATTTTCAAGTAGCTGAGCACTACAGTTTTCAGCTCTATGGACCTTGAGGCATAGGACAGCACATCTGCTCACCTACAAAAGGACTAAGGTTATTTCAAGTAACAAGAAGGAACAAAGGAAAAAAGCAGGATGCTGACAATATACCTGCAATGTATAAGATTTTTAGGATGAAAAGATGAATGTAGTAAAATGAAAAATGCCTTTGATTAATAAAAAAGCAATTAGTCACATTTTATAAAGAATGTACTTCTAATGGCAATTGCCTGCAGTATGTGAATGCATTGTTTCTTTCATTCCCTTTCATGGGTAGTCTGCTATGATTCCCATGCCAACAGAAACAGTCTTGTTCAACTCCTTTATAAGAATTTTCAAGACTTTCATAGGCTACTCAGCTGAATGGCATTTAAAACTAGAAGGAATATAGAAAAATAGTACAAAACTTACCACTTCTTCATCTGAAAGCTCTCGTCCCTGTATACTACTGTTCTCTCTCACAGCTTGCTGGTGTTTTTTCCCTTTGATGTGGCTAAAAAGATAGACTTCTGATGAGATCTGCAATGACAATGACTTAATAGTTATTTTTCCTTTGCAAATTCCATAACGGATAAATAACAGTATTTTAAATATAAAATATGCCAATTTGTCAGGGGTATGTTCAGAAATTCAAGCACAGTATTTTATTCCTCAACCTAATTTACATAAACATCTTTTATGCAGGACTTAACAGTAAATTACAGAATGATATGCTAGCCAGCAGTGTAATAAGAGATTAAAAAATATGTTGGGCTCTCCTCTCATTTTCACTTCAATCTAATTTCATATATTGGAGTTTCATTCTGAAATGCATGGTCAGTGAGTGTACAAGACTCCAGCCTGCTGAGCCTGAGTTTCTGTTCCAGCACTGCCTGAGGTGATCCCACGCAATCTTGGTTAAAGCAGCAATTAAAGAGAGATAATGCTTAGTGGCATATAAGGCTCCAGTAATGCCCAGTCTCTGCAAAGCAGTGAAAGCAGTTATCAGCACGAGCAGATCTCCCAGCTCCAGCTCAGTGACTCTGTGGCTTCTCTCCCCCCCATTCCTGGGACACGGGAGGGCAGGCACAAGCAGGGAGACCCTGCTGAGGTTGGGATGCTGCCAAGCAATGTACTTGGCTTCCAACAGCGACCAAAAAAAAAGACAGCAAAGGAAAAGAGGAGACAAAGAGAGCACTCCTTTTCCTTTCCAACACTTTTAAGCATCCAACCAAACTCAATTTGAGAACTTCTTGAGCTTGATGTGGTTTCTCTGTGAATTTCAATCCAACAAAACTTAACCAATCAGCCCCTGAAATCCCAGTAAATTCAAATATCCACAGCATCTCACAAAAAGGTGTTCCCAGCTCAGCTGCCTGCAGTGTAAAGCACCACATCCTTTATTTTTCTTTAAATCTATCTTTAACTACCTTCTTCCATCTGATGCTCCTGAGTCCTTGCTTCTCTCAGCAGAGACAGCCAATAACTGAGCACTGCCCACAGTCTCCATTCTACCCACAACTCTACACTTCTTTCAAATCTTCCCTAACCCACCTGATTTATGGACAGAAGAATAAGGTGCACTTTTTACAAAAGCAGAGCAGGGATACAGTAAATGTGCAAGTGAATGAAGCTGAACTTGTAGCTTCATGGCTTGGGTTGGTCTTGCAGTTCCAGCAGTATCCCCTCTGCCCAACTCACCATTACATTGCATAATGAGCACTGCTTCTTTCGCTCGTAGGGTGTGAGCTTTGGTGCATAGTCAGTGTTAGCATGTCTTCCACTACTGAGTTCAGCTGCTTTCTCCTTTCTCTGTTCAATTTGTTCCATGTGCCTTCTAATACTTTCATCATGCTGAATGGAAAATAGAGCAACAAAGAAAAAACACACTGAATTACAGCAAATGGAATTAAAGTGTGCAAAGAAATACTGACGTATTTTTCAACTAATGTATCCTTTTATACCTTCAGCTGAATCTTCTTCTGCAGTTCTTCCATGGCTTCTTGCTGAGCTGCAGTGAGAGCTGCCAACCTCTCTTCTCGATCTCTAACCAAAAGATAATCAGCACAGGGAGAATCTATATCAACGTAAAGCATGAATAATACTGGTACATTTATGTTTGGAATGGAGAACAAGAAAACCCAAAAATGAAGGTGAAGACAGTTCAGTAAAAAAGAAAAACAACAAAAGCAACTTAATTAACAGAGAACGCTGATGTTTTCATTTGAGTGACTTAATAAAGACAGACACTTGAGCCTTTGTAGCAGAACCTGGATCACACCTCAGTCCCAATCACAGCAATAACAGTCAAGAAGATGCTACAAAGTGATGAATGTGAAACCCAGTCACCATTTGCATTCTTCAGCCGAGGGCTGCAGTCAGTGAAGCAATGGGGAGGAGTAGAATGACAAACGGAATAAAACCCCTCATAGCACTGAGGGTAGCATTTTATAAAATGTTCTTTGGTACAAATTTAAATAATAGAAACTTCCAGATAAAACTATGACCAACAGCATCACCCTGTTGAACAGATAAAGGGGTTTTTTTCTGTCTGAGAAAAGAACAAAGGGTGTAACTACAACCATTAGGCAGAAACCTGCAGGTAAGATTTTCGTCAAGAACAATTTCCCAGTGACCAGTAAGCCAAGAGAGCAATTAAACCCTAAAGAGAAAGAAAGGCAGCTACTCATGCTGTTTATATTAAAAAAATTGTACAGTGTGATGGGAGAGAAGCCTGGCAGCTCTAAAGGGCCAAAAACATAACAAAGGCTCTGGGTAAAACTGAGCTATGACAGAGTCAATCACAGCCATCAGCCATCTTTCCAAAAGGCATTCCAAAATTAAAGGAGCCTGACAGACAAAACTAGAGAGCCTAACATAAGGACTATTACTCAAATTGCAGTGGATTTTGTCATGTGTGGGTGAAAAACCCTGTTTGTCTGCATTTTTTTAAACAGCAATCTGATAGAAAAAAACCAAAATCAGTTCCATAAAAATCAAAGGCTCAGATAAAGTAGTATTTTTGAAACAAAAAGCCACAGAAAATACAAAAGAAGACAGGAAAGAAGACCGGGGAGGAAGTAAATCAAATGATAAACACTAAACAATTGTTCTTTCAGAAAGAAAAAGTGAACTCTTCCAATCACTGTGGGCATGGGAGGGGTGAGGAAGAGATTATGGATGAGAAGCATCAGGTAGTTTATGTGTTATCTCCCTGAGGTACAGAAAGGAAAACTGAACTACAAGCTCATTTTAGCTGTTTCTTTCAGTCTGCATTTTTACATATTTGTTTAATGCTACAAACTACAACAGATTACCATTTCATACTTTGGGTAAATAGTCTTTGAAACAAAATTCTCAAGTTCCCATTTATAGAGCATCAACATTACTCCTGCACAAGCCCTTCTGAAAAGCACTCTTTTTACATGGTTAGGGTATTTTATACAGTTTTATGATTTCTATTGACAAGAACAAAATTTTCTGTATTATGGATTTCAACTCTCTGGAATATAAAACAATTACAACTTGAAATTACAACTAATGGCTTACTGGAAACAAGTTAATGTACCGTAAGGGCAGAGGAGCTTTTAAAGCCACTTTCAAGTACACTATTCCATTCATACAGATGCTTTAATCACCAACAGATGCACATGGTAAGCTTATACTGAAGAAACTTTAAGCAGATACTGCAAAAATTACTCATTCCAGCAAGTATTAAATCTTCAGGACACAAGCCAAATCCTAGCAGCAGGAAAAAACCCAACAAAACACCAAACAATATCCCAAGGCTCCACCAAAACACTCTGCAACCCAGGACGGACGGGGCAGGACAGCACAGCCAGCTTTCTGTCAGACTCATCCCTCCCTGAGCTTCAAACCCAGGACTGAGTCCTCCCCTCACTCTGCTATGTTAGAGAAACCTCAGAACTGTTATTAGGGAGATGTAATGACTCTGACATAACAGAATCACCAGATTGTAAGGCACCACACACATTCTTTCCTACTCTTTCCCAAAATCATACCAGAAAAAAAAAAAAAAGGAAAAGAAAAAGAAAAAAAAGATCTCTCTTCTGTAATCAACATCTGGCAAAGAAAAACAAGTGCAAGCACGGTACTGCAATATCAAGTACAAAGGGTTTGAAAACTGAACGTTACAGCAACAAATCCAGAGATTTGCTGACACAATACCAACAGAAGGCAAATGGAAACTGCTGCTCCTCACATGTCATCAGGAAATGAATGGGGTGCAACAAAGGGATGTGGCAGATTGAACACTGATTAAACTAAAAGAGCAAGGAATTGTATGCTTGGAGATTTTTGACAAGATCTAACTGTAGAATGCCTTAGAAGACGAAGATGGGGACAGTGGGACAATTATTGGTCATTTGCTTACTTTGAGGGCTTCCTCAAATTTCAGAAAGATGTAGAAGCCTTACACATGCAGGGTCTGTCTTCCCAAAACAGCATAACCAAATTTTCCATTACTCCTAATCTTCCTTGAGTATTTGCAAATGAGAATAAGATACTGAAGGATCCCTTCCATCTCACTCTATCTCATTGTGATTTTTGGCTCAATACCCTAAGGAAAGGTCCATGAAGCCCTAGGAAAGGCTACAGATCCTACCCAGAATTCATTACACATCTGATGGAAAGCTGAATCTCTTTATGATGTCACTTGTGACTTTGGAAGAGGAAAGGTGATCAATACATTTCTGAATATTTTACTTAGGGAAAAAACAGTCCTCTTTATGACAATCTTGAAGAAAACAAGCCATGACAATAAAAATGTATCAAGAACCATTAGTGAACACCACAGAAAAAACCCTAACTTTTATCAAGGTTTTAAGGAATGCTTATGGCAGTGGAACTATAAGAAAAGTGGGAGAAATAGGAGGTGAACACAAACAGAATTTGGTAAATGAAACAAGCAGAATGTATCAGACTGCATCAGACTTGAAAGTAAACCTCTCTCACACACCAACATTCATTCTCTCTGCACCTCATGTTTGGCTCAAAAGGAACAAAGAGAAAAGTCCATGTGAAATCCCCTTTATGAACTTTTAATTATGGGCAAAACTATAAACCAAGTAGTTCACAGGCAGCAGAATTAATGAAGCCTGATTTCCTGGCTTTGTGCCTCAAATATGTAATCTTTGGTGTCTACAACAACGTGAAATCAAATTGATGCCAGTAAGTCCAAAAGTTTCTGGAGAGTGGAGGAAATGGGAACATGGGTACATTAATCTTGTTTCCTTAGAAAACTAAGGTGAAATACGAAAAAGGCAAATTATTACAAGGTCTTGTCAGCAATAAAACTAAGATGAACATAATAAAATACAGCCCTGCAACTTATATTGTGCATGTAAGTAAGGAATACAAAAACCTATTACAGAGTTTATGATGACTCACCTGATTTCTTCTTTCAAGCCATTCATCAAGAATCCTTAATAATGCTACTTTTTAAGATCCTAAGCCTGACCAGCCAGGAAAGTACTGCTGTCGTAGGGAAGGTGCAGTTTGCTGGGCAGGATAACGGTGAAGGGAATCAAAGAAATGACTGCAAAGTTACCTGGCCCTCTCCCGTGCTGCATCTTCTCTTGCTTTTTCCTTCTCTTGCCTCTGCTGTTCAATCCGTGCTTCCTGTTCCTTCCTCTTCATCAGCAGCTCCTCCACCCGGGCCTGCCGCTCCGCTTCCAGGGCTCTCTTGCGCTCCTAGCCAGGGAAAAGCAAATTCTCACTGCTCTTTTAGGTGTATTCTAATGTCTGCAGAGCCAAACTGACACACAAAGCTGTATTTCACTGTGCCCCTGCAGCTGGGACACGTCGTACCTGGACTGCCTCATCCCGCGCTTGTTTCTCCTCTTGCCTTCGCTGACGCTCTTCTTGTAACTCATTTAAGCGCTGCTCGTACTCCTTGAGTTTGTTCAACACGTCGTGGCGTTTGTTCTGAGCTTCCAAGGTGTTGATAAAAGCTATTTCATTTACCTGCAAACAATCAGAAAGCCTAAGAAAAGACCTGAGAAGTTGAAATAGGTTTCATCCTAGGGAATTCCACTCATTTGTTAATTATCCACTTGATCATTAAACCAGTGGGACATTTCTCCAGAATGGGTTGGAAAACTACCGACTTGAGAATAAGTCTTTAGGTTTTGAAATCATTTTGTATTGTTTTGTTTGTTTTAAACAAGACAGCCCACGGAATATAAAAAGAAAATTTGAATTGTATCAGAAATACAAGAGACTTTGGGTAAAATACAGAAAAAATCTCTAAATTCTCTCAGCATCGAGACTTCATCAGTCCATTCTCAGTCACATGTGTAATGTTAAAACCTAGATGGATAAATCAGTAAAATACACAAGTGTTAGTAGAATCCAGCAGGTCTTTTGAGCTAGCTTTAAATATATGTGTACTTACTCATCAAAAAAATGAAAGTATACAAAGTATGAATAGGAAAAAACCAAACAGGCTCATGGTCTAATATTTCTTATCCATACAGCCTATTTCATGAACAATTATTATCTTTTTCAACCACAGGACAGTGCAATACATAAAAACAAAAAAAATAATAAGAAAAGGTTTGCTTAAAAGAACTTAAATGTGCACACTGAAAAAAACCAGGTAAAGGGAACATATACAGACAGACAAAAACAGATCATGAAAAAGGGTGGTAGGATCATGTTTGTAACTTTGTTTACTGACTAGAATCCATTTACAGAATGGATTTTACAGGTCAGTAAACAACCAAGCACTGGGAATTTAGATAACCAACTGGGCAGCAACAGTTACCATGGTCTGCAGCTATCCTACCCATCAGCTATTTTTCTAAAGCCTTCTGGCCCAATTAACCTTGATTTCCAGAACACGAGAACCTCATGAGGCAGCAGATCCTACACACTTAAACACACACAGTATTTGAAACATCTGCTTATCTGGGGAACTGTGGCAAGCGTGATTTAGTTAATATAATTACAGAAGTCACACTGGTGTAATGGAATAGTAATCAACGTATGGTAGACTGAATTAGGTAGTCTAGAAATCATTTTAACCCAAGAGAGAAACAGCAGCTAAGTAAAAAAGCTAAATCAGTTTTGTTGTGTTTATCTTGAATAACACAAATGAACAGCTGCATCAATCACAGCTGGGATATGTGCTCATCATATAATGAAACAGCTTCAAGGAGATTCATGTATCTTTACTCGGGAAAAACAGTCTTTAAAATAAAACATTTCATTTAAGTTATGCCGGTTTTGGCTGGGATAGAGTTAACTCTCTGTAGTAGCTAGTATGGGACTATGTTTTGGATTTGTGCTGGAAACAATGCTGATAACACAGGGATGTTTTAGTTACTGTTGAGCAGGGCTTGCACAGCATCAAGGCCAAGGGACCAAAGGGATATTCGAGACCAAAGGACATCGTGTGCAGCAACAAAACCGGGGGGAGGTTGGTGTGAGGCCACTGCTCAGGGACTGCCAATTGTTTCCTTTTGCATCACTTGTCTTTCTTTATCTTTATTATTTATCTCTCTTTGTTATTTTCCTTTTTCTTAGACCTGATTTTTCCCCATCCAGTTGTTAAACTGTTTCTATATCAACCCATGAGATTTCTCACCTTTACACCTCTGATTCTCTCCCCCCATCCCATGGGACAGGAGGCAGAAAATCTACGTGGTTGTGTGGTGCTTAGTTGCTGGCTGGGGTTAAAACCATTACAATTTTATCAAAGCAGTATCAAAGAGGCAAACCAAAAAGCATCCATCTAGTGATTGCCTTATGGAATTATGTATTAGTCAGAAAAGCACTAAACATACTTAATCTAGAATAACTGCCACATGCTAACTGCAGGTCTCTGTCCCCAGCTGCTCAACAATATCAGAGGTATAAAACACAGCAACACAACTACTGTTTAAGGAGACAGAATGCTGGATCCAGAGTGGCTTTTTAACAAAGGAGAAGAAAAATGAGCTCCCCCCACGTCTCCTTCTACATGCTGGAAAGCAGAGAATTGATCATTAGATCTTCTAGTGCTTCCAGGAGGACTAGGTATCATCAAGAATGCTGCCACACTCTGTGAGGAACAAAAGCAGTAAGATAACTACCAGGTCTTTATTTCAACCCCTCTTTTCTTCCACACCAACCCACCATGATGTCTAGTAACAGCTAATTAACTTTAAGTCGTATTAGAAAAACCTGCATCATTTCGACATCAGCATTTACCCGCTTCACGGCTCACATGTGTTCATACCTAAGCTGCACTGTCCTTCAGGAACTACTCAGGAGCACTCTGAGGTACAACATATATAAAGGTACAGCTGTTAAATAGTTCCTCTTGAAAACAAAGTCACTTACCTTAGCTTCTTCCTCTTGTGCTTTTTTCACAATTGCTTGTAGCTGCACTTCACGTTTGAATTCTGCATGGAGTAACTTCTCCTCCATCATCCTGCGCCTTTGATCTAACAATTCTTCTTTCCATTTCCTTACATCTTTCTCCTATACAGAACGAGTCAATTCATTACTAACGCAGTATCTGGCAACAGGGCCTGAACTTTCCTCAGGGTTTTCTATTACTTGAAGCTTTCCTCACAGCAACAAAATATTTTCATGCCCTACACAAAGCCTGACTTGAGTTTAACCCGAAGTACACTGTTTCAGTTTGGTTTTACTATTTCTGCTGGATACATGCAACACCTTTCTACTCTTGTCATGCTCTCCCTGAATCTGAAATTGTCTACTGTAAATAGTCAAAGAAGTTCACGATTTGAAATAATGTTTTCTGTAATCGCTGTGATGCACAAGTCAGCTGTGAAAACTACATAAACTCAGACTCAGATGAAAACTTCATTTCACCACTAGTTTCAATCTCTAATACGTCTACTATGTGGAAAAAAAATCGTTTTCTGAAAGGCAGCAGAGCAACCCTTTATATCACAAAGAGCTTACCCTCTCCATTAATTTCTGAAGCTTCAGTGTCTTTTCTTCACGTAACTTTTCTCTCAGCTGTTGAGCTTTCATTTGTTTCTCCTCATGCTTCTTTTTGGATTCTGCTATTGTTCTTTTAATAAAAATCAGAGTAGAGCAAAAGCAAGTTAGACAATATTAACTGACAGTGTAGCAAACATTTCTATGCCATTTCAGTAAGAGAAAACAAATAGGCCACTGGAGGGCAATTATTTCCTGTAAATGTGAATACTGTTCTTCTAGGCTTCTTTATTTAGTGGACAATGCAGCACGAGCCTACTCATGAAAAAATATAGAGAGATTTCTGTAGCCCTTTCCACCCACAGCCTTAAACAGAGTAGATTTATGAACAGTTTCAAGCAGCCATGAGTTTGGTTGCTTGTTTTCCCTGGCTCATCCAGGCAGGTAACAACCCCAGCACCTTTTGCGTGAGGGTGAGGAGAGTTTCTCGTGCATGTGGATCCCGTGGCCAGGGGGACGCGCGGGCTCCTCCTCCACTCTGTCTCCCCAGGAGTTGCTCTGGCGCCACGACTCACGAGCTGTACAGATAAAAACAAAGGGGTGGATAATTTAAACACACTTTCCTACAAGAAATGCAATTAATAAGGATTTGTTTCTCTAGTTCTCTCTCAGATGGGTTTCCTTGGGCCTAGGTGCAAACAGACTGAGGCATCTTTAATACTTGTCCTTTTTTAATGCTTATGATTTTATTACACTTTTATCCAGATGTTAATATAAAACTGGATTTAAAAAAAGTAAAATTCTAATAGAGAGATGCAGAAAGAGAACGGAAGAACAAAGAGACACAGAGACAGTTGGAACACGAAGTCCATCTTGCCTCAGGAAACAACAGAGAAAATAACGTAACTTGGAATGTGCTGGGGAAACCTCTGAGACCTTAACTGGCCATGAGTAAAATGGCCATTTTTCTAAATTTTTGCTGTCATTTCCATGTAAGCATAGTAATATATAAAAATTTACCTTCATAATCGGCCAGAACATCATTCCAGTCCATAGACAAACCACAGAAGGATATGCTTCCATTGCCCATATTAGCCTGAAATTGAATATGAACCAGACAGTAAAAACATAAACCTTAACTCACAGGTGCACACACACACCAAACAGTGCCACCTCAGCAATATTCAGCAATGCTTCCTAACAGAACTGGCCACCCCAAAGGTAGATGCTGTTCCTAATGACAGTAAAAATGAAGCCTTTTGCTTCACCTACTCTTCCATGGTGGCAATGAACGTAACAAGTCCCAGCTCCCCGTTTTGCACCCAGAAATAGGCAGCAGGACAATGACTGCAAGATCAGAGGACTCTGTACCACTCAGCAGCACTGTGCTGCTGGGTTTAGCAAGACTAAATATACCTCGGTATGGTATAATTATTACATTACACTATTTCACATGTAAAATGGGTTATGTTAATGCCAAAACAAACACTAACAAATTCTATATTCATACTCCACTGACAACAAAGCTTGAATTTGGGTACAGTAAAATGAACTGGACACTCACAGAGAAGTCACTGTCATTGTCAGTCTCGATGTTGATGTCATTGTTTTCCTCTGCCTCAATCTCTCTGGTTAACTGCTCCTCCTCTGCAATAGCACTGGCAATGGCTTCTTCATTTGCCTTCTCCAGGCGATCTGCTAACTCTTCCTTCTTAGCAAGGACTTCTGCCATGGACTGTAGGAAACATGACACCAGAAAAAACCCCAAAAATCAGCAGCAGGCACTAAAAGGAGGATTCCACATAGTTAACATGGATTATGTGGTATTTTCTTCAACTTCTCTTTACTTATAGTTTTTTTACTGAGATATTTTGTGAAGGTAACTGAAAATATAAGCCCTACTAAAAGTGTTAGCAGCTATTAACTCATTTAATAACTACATGAAACATTCATGAAATTAATTATCCACACAATTCAAAAACTTACTATACAAACACTCTCATTAAAAGCACAAAGACAGTTCTCCTGTAATTACTGTTTTAAATACTTACTCTTAGGGACTAAGCAAGGCATACTCTGAGACATGAGTGTCTGCCATGCTGCTACCTCTACAAAAGGAATCATGCATAAAGTATTATTTAAAGATGGAAATTCTCTGCATGAACTGTACCTGGAAACTTTACCATAGTTAATACAATGGAATCTCAGGCTGTACTTGTTTTTCAACATGAATGACAAGTAAGCCTGAATATGTTGATTGTCTTTTCCTTCTCTAGTGTCCAGCATTAACCAGATCACTTCCACTCCAGCTACCAACAGTGTGCCACAATACACAAGGTGGTGTTTAAAGCACTCTGATCTGGAGTAGTGAAATGCTTCCAAGAGACACAGACCCCACCAACCTGGCAGCACCCTGAACTGTTAATAACTGAGCATCTGAAACGATGTTAGTGGGTGAGATGCTAGAAATCTGCTCTAAAACCAAACAGGGACTTGGCTTGGAAATTACCTAGAAGGACTTCGGTTTGCAAAAGGTAAAGGGGAAAGTGATTTACTGAACTAAGTGAAGGAAAACTCCTGCAAATCAGAATTTTAATCTAGTTTCTGACAAAATAAAACCAAAACAAACGCAAATCCCTAAAAACTCAAAACAAAACAAAGCACCTGAAAGTATAACCCGGATTTTATGTAACATTACTGCAGCTCTCCACTCAGAGAATCCCAGTGAAGCAGACACACCCTGAGACCTGCAGAATTCTCCAGACAGGAAAGGACACTCCTTTTGGGAAGCCAGATAAAAACAGAAAACTGACTTCATGTTTTTTGCTTTAAGAATGGCATTCTTCCAAATTGCTGGTTGTAAAGGAAGACCCAGCAGAGCAGCTCAGCAAGTCTTAAAAGGCAGAGGTCTGACTTTTTTCTAAGAGAATTTTGATATTCCCATGTGTTTCCAGTTTGAATGATGAGTGAAACTGAAGTAAGACTTTAATGAGAGTGTGACTTAAAATGATTGGTAGCCGAAGGAAATGAAAAATTAGCACCAATGTTATTAAAAGAAGTAACGAGATCTCTTTATTTCAAATAACATATTTATATCTTTCTAGTTTAAGTTCAGAAACTTTACTGGAATTAAATTCTATCATGAAAAGTATCTGTAGAACAAATTATTTTTCCTACAGTAGATAGGAAATCCTCATAGATTTTTCTAAGGTTTTTACATAAGGCTAACAGTAAACACTGTGCATCACAGACCGAGAAAAGTAAGGCTTAGATTTCTTATTCAGTCACAAATCTTGCGAGATTTCTTACCAATCTGGCAGCACTCACATTTGAAATATCTGAGGGATCCATTTCACTTTCAGATTTAGCTTTTTCTGTTTGATGCCAGTCTGTAGTGTCAGTGCTCTGGGGGGAGGCTTCCTTCATCTGCAGAGATTTTGAACTGCAGTCAGTGCTGGTGAGAACTGGAGGCACCTCAGGAGCTGGTTCTAAGGAATCCCCTTGCAATGAGGTGCCAGTGCTCCCATTGGCTTCTGAGGCTGTGAACTAACAAGAGGCATTTGCAAAATTAACAAAATGGAACATACTGACTTTTAAAGTCAGACTCAGATTTTAAGGAAATAGCTGGCAACAACAGTGAGTGATGCAAATAACTTCACTTATTTCAGGTGCTCATAACCTTGCAAAAGCTGGATCTTTCTACCTGAAATCTATGTATGAGATATGCTGACCACTGACATTTTGGAAACCATGGAAAAGCTGTCCACAGCGTCATAATTTTAATTAGCCTATTTGTGCCAACATCTGAATGCATTTCCATAAATGTAACTGAAATAACCATTATTTTAAAAGCTTTTTCCAATCTGGTTAGCTCATAAAACTCTAGAGAACACCACCTTTACAAAACGCTCTGAAGAAAAAGTTGCAAGATCTAAGGTTAGAAAATGGTTCAAAATGATGTACTGACCTGAGTCCCTTCAGTAAGAGGACCCTCAGACTGACGGACAGGATCCTTGTGTACCAGCTCCGTGCTTTCGGATGCAGCTCCGCCAGCGACTGAACTCCCATGCTTGTTTTCTGCTGGTGGTGAAATTACATTTTCTTTGTCACTGTCACTTCTGGACTTGAGCGATTCTGCAGCTACAGGAGCTTTAGTTGCCAAAGCTGTGGATCGAGATCGAACGGGCCTTCCACGCTGAACCGTTTCCCAGCCCTCTGCATCCTTTCGATCTATGTGAACAAAACACCCCCCATTCTCAGAAAGGAAGACTTATAAATAGAAGCATTAGAAACAACTATTTTATTACAGTATTACACAAGTTGTGGGAGAAAAATGTTCTCTTTAAAAATCAATACCAAAAAAATCAATGAAATATTCTTTAGTAAAGCTTTTTACTTCAAGGAATGCTATTGGTATTACAGACACTGGACAACTCTATTCATGGGACACGTTCTGTTACTGCAGAGTGAAGCTGCTCAGACACAAAAAGGTGTGGGAAATGGCAACATGTACTTAAGCTTGCCACGCAATTTTCCTTGGTATTTCATGTGACAGTAAAGCACAACAAAGCAACCACACCTGCTCTTCTCTGCAGCAACAGTAACGTTAGAGGCCTTTTGAGAAAGTGCAAGTACAGACATAACAGCACGACTTAGCATGGAAAGCAGAAACGTGGCTTGCTATTCTTCCAGTGTTTTCTTTACTTCTTTTTCTATTTGTTTCACTCTGATAACAAAAATACACTAATTGGTGTCAGCTTTTAGAAAACTGCTTTTCCTAGATTCCAGGAAATAGTAAAATAGTGTTACAATGGGACTGCAAACTGAAGGAGAAAATAGGAAAGCAGTTTTCTTCAGTTTACTTTGATTTCTATATAGCTGTTACATATAACTTTCTGACCAACATTTCTGGTATCTATACTGGTACATACTTGAAAACCATTTGAAGCTACAATTTCAAAAAAAAAGCTAATTTGTCTGCCTGAAGCATCAGGTCTTACGTGTGACCAGATTTCCAGATTTCAAGGTGAACCCCTTCTGCACCATGTAATGTTTTTGTGGCCAGCAATTAATAACAGCATGTAATTTCCCATATACCTTGAAACAACTGTAAGTGATTCTTTGAGGCCTGACAGTACAACTTGCAAGTGTGAAAGGCAAGCTCAGGCCTGTCTATTTGCTGAACAAAAATTCTTGCAAAACCCTCAAGAACTAACTATGTATATACTGTCCAACATACTTTTGGCAAAAGGTGCTTTTAAGATAGTTCACATGAAAGGAAGAGAAGGGTGTATGAGATTACTACTGGAGGAGTAGAGATGCAAAAAACCCCAACACTAAATTGCCTGTTTTAGAGAGGATAATTATCTAGAATACAACTTGCATAAAAAATTAATTCTCTGGGTATTTCTAAAGTTTTTATCAACAAAGACAGTCATGTAGCTCAGGCATAAAGACCAGAGCTTGAGCTCAAACACTGAAGTTTAACACACGAACTGGACTAAACAGCCTTTAGGTGGACTTGAACTGATGTTCAACAGCAGCTCAGTTCTGGAAATGAGCCAAAACCAGAACTAATGGCACTTTCATCCTTTGCTGCCCTTGGCATCCAGCATTTTACAAACATTGTTTGTTTAACTATTGGGTTCTTTTAAAATATCAGAAAAACTCAGCAGCCTGGCCCAACAGCTGGTGTAAACCCTAAGTTACCAGGCAATTTGACAGGACTGCACTGGAATTTATCTTCGCTGAGCAGCTCATGCAACAGCTGTTTTTATATATATAACTGTTCACAAACCTTAACAATAATGGTAATGACAGATGCAAAAAGATAATTTGGTATTTTACTATTGAGTAATTAGTAATTGAGTAATAGTATTACTATTGGTATTTTATTGTTTCACTCTAGAAAAATTGTGTATTTTAAAGTAAACAAAACTCCCAAATTGTGTGAATGAATATGGCTGACCTCTTCAGATCACTGCTGGTACCAGAATCTGCATCTGCACACATTTCAGTGTGTCCCACTGACCAGAGATGGGAATGGCAGTCAAAACAGCAACAATTACATTTTTTCCTTTGCCACAGACTTTCCATTTGACCCTGTAGGCAACATTGGCCTTTTCACTTCTTCATTTTCATCTAGAAAAAATATCATTACCTACAGGCCCTAGTGATGGGAACATGTTATTGCCCTCTCAGAGAATATCTTAGCTCCAGCAATTCTCCAGGGAATAGGGTTTAATTCCCCAGGAATCACAACCAGATTTACTGCAGAAAGCTCACAGCCTGTGCAGCATCTGGCTCTGCAACCTGTGGGACAAGGACTGCTCAGGCCCCTTAGGGACCACAGCTGCTCCCACCCCACTGACTTTAGTAACCGATGGGACCACGAAGACTTTGCTGTATCTGGCTTAGGACAAAATCTGGCCAAGAAATTTCCCTGGCAAACAACAGACAACAGAGACTGTTCAGAAGAACTGCTAAAATCAACCAAAGAACTACCGCTGTTTTACTGCAGTAACTTTTGGGTTGCAATTCCTTTTGCTTGTAATTTGGAAAACATGATTATTGAAACACTTCACTTGTATTTGTTCTGAAAATTGAAGTCACCTTTTACATAAAAGCATCTTTTCTACATTAAAAGGCTCAGAAGATACCCTTTTGTAGTATCTACTACCTAAACATAATTTTACTAACATCTAGATAATAAGATACATTAATCATATATATGTATCTCAATAATTGTATTAATATGTTTTACTAATATCTACTAAAGTTTATTCTACCAAAAAAGAATATTCTTGCCTGTTGATTCATTGTCTCATGGCATATTTCTTAGTAATCTAAAATGACAGAACTAATCAGAATAAAATTATTCAGGGCATAGAGAAACCATAATCACACTTACTAAAGTAAAAATGAATCTTTTCATAAAAGTCATACATGTTCAATTTTTAATCTGCATTTGTTCATTGTCAGATTCGTATTTATTACCTAAGACTCAACCAAGCATTTTAATAGCCCAGAAATATTTGCATTTGAAAAAATACTGTTTGGTGACTTCTTTAAACACAAAGCAGTTTTTATCGCATGTATGTATTCCAACTCCTGAACTACCTGGAGTCAGTTTAACAGTGTGATGCCATCTGACAATTAGCAGTGCACCAAAAGATACTTGTTCATTTTAATTCACCAATCAGTTCAGTATTCAGCCATTTCCAGGCATGTTTTCAACTAGGAGTTTGCAAAGCTAATACATTTATTGATATTAGATCACATCTAATGAGAGACAAAGTTAATACTCAGTATGGCACCAATCCTCCTCCATATTTATTCCCTAAGTCTGGAATTCTCATAGCCCAGTAGCCATCTCCACAGACTACGTATCACATGCCAGGTTTGATTACTCCCAGAGCTTTGTAAATGAATAATTCATTTGACTACCCTGATCGTTCTCTAGTTTCATGCGAACTTGGCTGTCCCTGCCTGCTCTTGTGTTACATGGAAGTGACAAGCCATCTGTTATCTCAGGGCCCTCACGGCCACCGGGCTCTTGGGAAGTTGCTCCATCTGGAAGAACTGGCCAAGGAGCCTCCCCGGAAACACCACTGACAGAAATCCAGGCAACGATGTGCAAACTCCTGGGGCTTCTACCTCAGGAGATGCAGGCCCTTCTAAAAAATTTACTTGCCAGTAATATCCTGCCAATCCAGGTAACTATGTGCAAACTCCTGGGGCTTCTACCTCAGGAGATGCAGGCCCTTCTAAAAAATTTACTTGCCAGTAATATCCTGCCCAAACCCCCACATTACTAAACTGCAGCCCCATCTGAGCCCAAACCAGGACAGCTACTCTAGAGGATTGTACATCCTGCAAAGTTTCCAGTCTTAGCTACATTATAGAGAATATCTATTCACAACTATGGACATGAGCAATTAACACAAGAAAGATGATAATGATAATAATAGCAATAACAACAAAAACCAAACAGATTTCAAGTGTGGCAATAGAAAAAAACATTTGGTATTTCTGAGAAGTTTGTATGTTCTAGATTGTTCTTTGTCCTAAATTCTGTAATAACAAATATTCTAACTGTAAGCACCTACGTCCATTCCTAACACACACTCTAAACTTGTATAACCCATCTCACTTTTTACCACAGGCACCAGGGAATTCATGACCAGAAACTGCTCAGACAGTAAGAACAGACTATGTTTCATACTGTAAAAAACACCCAAGCATGAAAGACAATTTTTTAAAAATTCATTAAAATACTGAGGGTAACAGTAAGTTTAATGAGAGGAATGAGATAAGATGATTTAACCTCATTTAATTATGCCTCCTGAAAAGGAAAGATTAAAGAACTATATGGAAACATAATGCATTTTCCTTCTCCCTAAGGGCTTATTTAGTTAAATTTGGAAATTGCATCAACCATGAAACAGATACAGTATCATACCATTCGTCCACATCACAAAACCATTGTGAGACCTAATGATAATGCTGTTGGAAATCACTGGAGAAAAAGTGTTTGGGGAAATCCTGTTGCTGTAAGCCCCAGCTGGGATTTGGGTGGGCAGGGGAGCATTACTGGGGCAGGGGGAATCCTTCCCCCAAGGCCCACCTGCACCAAACAGCTGGGAGTGCATTAGCTGGGGAAGGGGCAGAGCAGATGACACACGAGCCTCAGAGCTGCTTCAATAATGCATGTGAAGAGCCTCTGTGGCTCCCTTCACAGAAACTTCACAGATTTTCTTGTGCTTTCATCAGTGAGGATAATTGCATCTTACCAAAGTGATGCCACCTTCCACACCAAGGACAACACGCTCCTAACAGAGAACTTCATTGCAATTCATAACAATCCAGCCACGGGCAATCACTGAAATTCTCCAATGCTCAATGTCAGCAACTAGAGAGTCTTAAGAATAAACAAAGTCTAGTAGATATGACTGTTATTTCCTAAAATGAAACGTTTCAAGTCTGGATCACATAGTACACTTGATTTGAAGATTAGTGAACACCTGTAGGTCAGTACTACAGGACCTAAGTGGCTTCTCTCTTTTTGGAGCTCATCAGCTGCAAGTAACATTCAATAAAAGCACAACACTGATTTTTAAGCCCTTTAAAAGCATCTGAAAGCAACATAAGCATAAAGTCTTTTGTTTTCCTCTTAGCCTCCTAGAATACATTTTCCATATTCAAATACAGATCACTTTATTCCCTGTGTAGCTAATAACATTCTCCATATGCACAAGAACACCTAATAAAGGTATTTTAGCAACAGCTTAGAGCCTGTCACTCTAATATGAGCAATAATCACAAGAAAAAGCTTTTGTTACGAGTAACTTTGACTACTGGCATATATGAAAAGTAAAATAATACATCAATTATAGTGCTGAAAACTCAGCCAAACAGCTCCTCCTCTCTAAGCAGCTCATTGCAACTGTACACAGCAAGCTATTCCCTCATGCAAGCAGCAGCCATCGAGTCCCATTCTGACCACCATCCTCAGAGTATGGGTTTGATGATTCTGCTCCAAGCAGACGAATCCACTACTGAACTCATTCATGTTATACTACAAGCACCCTGGACAAGGTATTTTACTTCCATAATACACCACAAATCTGCAAGGCACTATACATGACTTCTACTACTCCTAGGTTGAACATACAACTATCTTAAATTGATACCTGGAACATTTTTTATCCAAAGAAAAGGCACTTTCCATTTTCTTTCAAAGTATCTATTTCTACATCCTGCCTGCTGGTTTTGCAGAAAGTCATCTGAGACCACACATGAAGAAAATAAATGAAAAAAAAATGCATCTCTGAAGGCAATCTCAGGGATCCAGTGCAAAGAAACTAATTTTGTAAATCAAATGGTAGTTTTTCATGTCTGCAACTAAACCAACCTCTTCGAGAACAAAAGATGCTGCATCAAGTATTCTCCAAGGAGCATCTTTAGAGAAACAATTCATAATTAAATGTGGTAACTCTTGTCTTCCAAGGAAAAAACATCAGTCGTTACTTCAGCACAGTTCTAATAGCATGTTCTCCCAGGACACATGAAACTACCTTGAGCTCTTCACAGATTCCTGGGCATGCATTATTCTTTATATCATTAAGCCATCCCAACTTGCAGTCAGTTAGATCAGAAGTTTGTGACTAAAGACCTTTTGCTTCTTGGGATGTCATAAACTGGTATTTTAACAGATCAAATTCTAGTTAGTCAAAATACAGCAGAATGTTACATACACATGAAAAACATGAAAACACACTTCTGTCTCAAACTTAACTATTGCAATGTAGGGCTGCATTGATCTTTTATCTCTATACTTAATTTAAACATTGTATTTTGCAAAACTAGGTTTAATTCTGCTTAGAACATAGGTCATCACATTCTGAATTTACTTTATACCACGGAGTTTGTGAAAATAACTTAGGCCACTGAAAGGGACTTGCCATTTTTCCGCAGTGACTTCTGTGCCGGAGGTGCCAGACAGGCTTGTGCAGTTGCCAGCTCAGGATTGGCAGCTTTAGTTCCATGGTTGGCTTTTACCTTATCGGCCCAACTTACACCAGAAGGAGCCAGGCGTGTTGCAGAAATGGTCACTGCAGGGTTCCTAAATGGAAGTCACAGCTCCTTTTAGTGTTTGATCAAGTAACAGAATGGTTTGTTAGAAAGCTTTATCAGTCTGTCAGAGACTATCAGAACAGTGCTGTACAGAAGTACTTACTTCTCTGGCAAACTCTCCAGGTTGCAGCAATTTACACTGAAAAGTTGTTGTAATTTACTCAACAAATCTTTGTTTTTAATAAACAAGATGAAATTTAATCTTCGTGATACTAATTTCTTAAGGAATTCATGGTTTTGGCAACCAAAGCAACACATAACAACAAATTCTGCATACTAAGGCCTGAAAAGTACTCCTGTCACTTTAAGCCTGGTGTTTGATCATTTAGTAGTCCCAAATAGTTTTCATTAAAAATAAGAACAGAGTTTTCCCTACTTATCTTCCACATAAGTGATCTTATTTATCATACCCTTCTTATCTCTTCTCCAAGTTCTTTTCTTTTTGCATCAATGCTGTTGGATACATGTGATCGTTCCTGTTTCTAGTTTCTCTACTTTTCCTACTTTTTCTATACTGCTTTGGGGAAGATATGAAGATGACTAGAGGTATGAATCGTGAATTTCTACAGTGGTACACCACTACCTTCTCTTCTATTCCCTACTCCTTTCCTAACAACTCTTAGCATTCTGCCAAAAGTTCTGTAGTGCCAAGTATGCCTCAGCCCTTATCTTTTATCCTATTTTCTCTCTCACACACAAAATATTGCCTCTCTCTGGCGTTGCCTTGCTTTGAGACACACAAGTGGACTAAGACAGAAGAAGACAGTCTGCAAGCATGAAGGATAGAAAACCCATCTCCTTACTCCCTGCACTAGCACACACAGTTGCTCCTCATGCCCCTGTGATTGTGAATAAAACAGCTCCAGCAGCAATAGCAACGTGTAATTACATCCAGAAAAGGCTTAGCTAAAAGACTCATCATGCTGAGCTGTTATGTTCTAATAAAAATGAAAGAGCATTGATTTCCACCAGATTCAAAGGTTTCATTGGAGTGCTTGTGCATATTTTCTCCCCACCACCAGGCATTTACTCAGACACCTCTCAGATGCTGTATCAGTAGCTACACCTACACAGGGCCTACACCAAACACACTTCGCTTTTTCCACCAAACACTTCGTAGCATTTTTGTAGAGATATTTGATATGCATAATTTGAGAGAGCTCACTACTCAGAGGTGCTGACCCAACAGCTCAGTATCACATCTCTGCTGAGGACGCTGTAACCCCTTAGGAAACTGGGCAGTGTGTTCCCTAGATCCCAATGAAACTGAAGAACTACAGCACACAGAGAAAGGTTAAAACTGGACACGTCTGTGCTCTCCAGACTGAGACAGGACCAGACAGTTTTGCTCTAAATTTATGCACCTTTTTGTTGAACTGCTTTCAGATATTTTCATTTCAACAAGTAAAAGATGCTTTAGAGCAGTATATAACACACTCTATATTTTAACTAGTATCAGTTTTGCCATGCATCAGAATCATAATCTCACTTTACACTCACTCTTTTTGACCTGTATTTATTTCTGCACACTCAGCTGGCAAATTGCACACACTGGCAATTTTAAAATGCCAGTTACAGACATTTTGATCTTTGTTTTGTAGAGAGAAGGGAGTACTAAACAGATAACATGAAATACATTAACAGTATTTTATCGTCAGGTCTTTGTAATGACCAGCAATTAAACACATTACAAAGTAAGGGAAAAGTAAGTCCTTGATAGGATTTTCCTTTACAGATCATGGGCTTTTATTCTATGAATGCAAATAATTGCTTATATGATTTAATAACCAGCAAAACAATACATTGGTTACTATAGAAAAATAGTGCTTGCGTGAACTTTGCTTCAAATGAATCTTTATTTTAGCTTCAATAAACTTCTTAACTGGTTCCATACCCAAAATTTAAACTCCTTCGAGCATTTGATGTCACACTAATCCTATCTGTGGATGGACTTGGGATCACATGGCGTCCTGGAGACATTTTCTTTACTTCCCAGGCCAGTGAAGTAGGTCTGCAAATCCAGGAAAGAAAAGTTTAAAAATACAATTCACAATAACTCTTCCTCTGTCACCTTAAAGCAAAACCAGAAGTGACAAACGCTCAAAGTGTAAACAAATCCTGCTGAATTTAATCATTCATCTTAGCAATTGTTTCTACACCAATCCAAACCCTATCAGCCAGACCCATATCAGAAATAAAACCTCTTCTCAAGACTACAATGCTTCTTTCAAATTCCAGTGTAGAACAAAGCATCACACCAACCATTTAAAAGGAAATAACCTCTAGTTCTAAGTGACAGCGACAATGCACATAAAACGTCTTCACACCCATTTTGTCAAAAAGGAAAATTGGTTCTATTTGCTGAATCTCTGCTAGGAAATGAAGTTTACTGTGAACTTTACTCTCTGTGTAGATTTAAAAAAATACAAATCTAATTACCTGCTTTGAGCATCAGCTTTTTCTAGCTTCTCCTGTAGCTGTATCCAATCAATCAATGCTTTGAAGTCCCTTACATAGTTATCAAGCATCATCAGGACTTCCTGAAAAGCAACCATCACATCAATCTTCCTATTTAAAAAACAATCCCCCACCCCAATAAAGAAACTGAAAAGAAAGAAGAACATGTACTGTTCTGCAGCTTTCTCATTTAAAATAAACCCAAGACAATCCCTGAAAACAAGAAGGCCCAGATAGTTACGATTTTTATGTGAACAATCATTAAAACATTTATCCTAAAAAAGTGCACATCTCCCAAGATCTGTGTAAGCATCAATGTGTAAGGATGAAATGACACCACTTGTAAGAAAATAATTCTTAACACACATAAGGATACCTGTTTCATTATTTACACTTTTTTTTGGTCAGAATTATCTTTTAAAATATGCTAGACATACATCATCAAGTAGGCAAAACTGTATAAAATCTAGCAAGTCTGTGAAAGACTAATAATGTCACAATTAATCTGTTTGTGACGTGAAAGTATACAAAACTACACAAAGGCAACAGCACCAGAACCTGGGTAGGATTAAACACACATCGTAAAAAACTATGTGGGCGTGCTGGAGAGTTACTCAGAATATGCAAAATCTTGAGGAAGTAATTTGAATCTGGAACTACATGTTGGTCTCTAACAAATAAAATTAACTGTTACAAAAGGACATATAAATTAACTTCACACTACACCAGGAAGAAAGTCACAGACAAAATGGCAGTGGCTGAAGAGATTTGTTTCCGATTAAAATATCCTTGACTAGGAGAAATTATTGACTGGGTCTACTGATATCCAGTTGGCACAAATGTACAGATGTAGTACCTATAGTAAGGTCAGATTACATCCAGAAACAATGAAAAATTCAAGGTAAGTTGCCTTTACCCAGATAATGGCACCATTTTTTCACTGCAAAGCAGAGCAAAACACAATTTAATGGAACTCTCAGTTGTGTTCCCTGAGCAAACTACAGTTACCTACTGCCACTGGTAGGGAAAGGAGCAATTCTTTATCATGCAGCAAGGTAGGAAATCACTTGTATCCCACATATAAACTCAAAAATCATTGACTGAATGTGACAAAACACACACAGACACAAGGCACCTCCTCAGCAGAGCTGATTATCACCAACAAAGCACATTAATGCCTTTCTAAGGGAGAGAGTTTGAGCTCATGTCAGTCAGAAAGAGCAGCTTCCATAACTACTCTTTCTGAGACAAGAAAAATGTGTCCTGTACTCAGTCATGACAACGTGCTGAAAATAATCAAAATCCATGAAGGAAGCTTAAATTCTATGAAATTTAAATGAGCTTCACATGCAGAATGCAAAGTACAGACATAATTTTGTGGTATAAGGAAAAACACTAATGACAAAATGTTGCTATTTCACAAGTTCTTTACTATGCCAAAGTCATTCCTGCTGGTTGTAAGATAAATTTTCTGCTCCAAGCAAATAACTATTACTTAGAAATTTTGGGAACAATTACAAATGAGAAGGTATTGGTTCTTAAGTGCATAACTACAAATTTTAACAGTAAAACCTTTGACACCATAAACATTAAAAACACTCTCCCTACAGTCCAGGTAACTAATGCACGTTTTTGTAACATCACATCCCGTGCATCTTTACTTTTTATTGTCCTTTTAATCGAAAAAGGACCTCTAATGCATGCAAAATGCTTTTTCATATAAAATCATACTGATAAATATTCATTTGTTTAACCCTAAGTTTGAAATTCAGCTTCAGTTTTGACATAAGTATCCTTTTAACTACTCTTCATGGCACATACAGAGCATATGCTGGTTGCTGTAAGGGAAAAGTCACCACAAAGTCAGACACCAGGGAAATCAAACAGAATCCCACTGCTGATGCAAAAGTTGTTCTTTGTTTTGAAATATTCCCCAAAAAAGCTAACAGAAATCCTTCTTACAAAGCAGTTGGTTTACAGCACCAAAATAATTCTTAAGTAAAGTCTGCTACAAGAAATGAACAAGTCAAGTGTTTCAGCCAGTTCTTTTTTCAGTTTCACTAATAAAATTTCAGCTTTCTAATCCAATTCATGTCCATTTAGGTTAGCCCATACTAAGTTGTGCTGACTGTTACTAACAATGAGAGCATAGAAAGCAAAATTTAATTCTGAATCATTTACTTTTCAAGTCAGCCACTGACATATTCCTCACCAAAAAAAGAGAATTAATGGGAATATGAGTTATATTTCTGAAGTTAGCTGGCACAGGAAGAAAACGCAATAAATGGCTTAACCTATTTTAAGGAATGTTTAGCTCCACATTATCAGAAATGATCAGAGCAGACCCATGCAGCTGTAACCCGAGTCATGTTTTATGAACAAGGGAATACAAACAAGACAAGCAGCTGGAGCGGCCCCATACTCACTGATGCACATCTCTCTCCCTAAAGCTATGAAGGCCATTTTGTCAAGCAGGATGGAGCAGAACAAAAGTGGCTCTGAAAGCGCCGTTGCAGGCATGCAGATAACTCCATATAGATGTCCAGCTAAAATTACCAATTAGTTCCCCAATTGGCTGCAACGGCTTCGATTGGTTTGTAATGGACTCTGGGGCCGGCGCGCAGAGCAGGCCGGGCGGCGCCATCCCTTTGTCCTCTGACACACAATCCCGGCGGGGCTCCGCGGCCCCGCCATCGAGCCCGCTCCGCCGCTCACCTACGGCCCCGCCGCCAGCGCCGCTACCCCGCGCTGCGGAGCCACGGCAAACCCGCACCACTCGAGAAGCTGCTGACAAAAAGGAACCTTTATGGGCCAGATTGCGGCTGCACTAGAGTCAGAACAATTTTATATCTCATTATTTCTCAAGGTCACATCCATCCCATATGATTTTTAAAGAGACAGCTCGAACTAAATAAGAAAGGAATACTGCTAAAAAAACAACCCCTCATGGAAAATCAGTGACATGAAACTCAAACCAGTCACAATACAACTCCTGTTACCCTCTGCGCTCTGTTCTCGTCAATTCTCTGATCAACAGTTCTGCATGTCTCTTTTTTTGTCTTTCCTTCTTTTCCCAGCTTTCACTCATTACTCTGGTTGCCATGTATTTATCTCAAAGTTGGACTTCTAGTCTCTTCAACTGGGTGATCCTATTAATTACTTTGTAATGAACAAAGATCTTCAAGAGTAGCTACATCAGAACAATCCCCACTCAGGACTCGGGTCCTAGATAGGCCCATTGTAATCTCTCAGAACAGAAGTGCACTTCAGTGTTGTTTCATCCATTTATTCTCCCATTCTCAAACAAGGAAAAGGCAAACTGGGAGGTATGGAACACTGTAGGATTTTAAGGTTACTACAACCCAAAACAGTAGCACATGCATCAGAGAAATTAACTCAGTCACCACATCTGTACTTTAGCTTATTGGCCAAGCTAGAAATACAGGTTATGTTTTACAAACCATGCCTACTTTATGCTGTTTCATTATCTATACTGAGTATTTTAGTTTATGTATTTACCAAAACAAACTCCATTTATTTTGTACTGGAGCATGCTTTTAGCACATAAATGAAGTTCCTTCTTTCTTTTTTTAAATGTATGTTTTCAAGTTTAACTGGGTGTTTCATTAATTTGACACAAAAATTGCTTCAAAAAATTTGGGGTTGGTTCAACCAACATGATTGTCAAAGCTTTGGGAAAGAATGAAAGGAAGCAGCTCCTCTAGACAAAGGAATCACCTTATACCAACTTGAGTACATGGCAAATAATATTTTAAGAAAGCACATGGTCTCCCAGATCCAAGTTTAAATTCACCATATCTGGCCTCAGTTGCTCCTCATTAACTCACTTATGATGTGGCAGCCACAATCCACTGCCTGACAAGGATGTGCTCCAAAGGACCATAACCATTACCAAAGGAAAATTTCTCCATAAGAATTCATGCAGTAGCACGTGCAGAGACTTAATCACACAAAATTTAAACATATATATGTATATGTATGTATGTCTGATGCAAGGATGGAGAGGCAGGAACAGGGATACCCAGACTGGCAGCTAAAAGACATGCTGGCTTTTCAGAATAGATCACCATTTTGAAAGACCTCATCCCTTTTTTAGCTGTAAGACCACATGCTTGATCATGAACCCATTTTCCTGTCCTTCTCTGATGGCTCATCTGCAGAAGATGACAACAATGAAAAGGTAATTGTCCAAAAAGAGGCAGCAGGAATGCTCACAGAGATTTTCACTGGGCATGGACTGCCACAATACAGCCACAGGTTATTTATTCAGGAAGATATAAATATACTCTAGGTAAATATCCCCAAATGTGGAACTAGAAGCTGTGTTTTTGTGAGTCAGTGCTAAGTGGCAGCCTTGCACACTTCTGCCACACTCCAGCTGCTGAACTGGCTGTCCTAAACACCAGCGACGGATCAGCTGCACGAGCAGGGTCCCAGTCTGCACAGAGAGTGAAATCAATAGAATTTGCACAGCCAGGCCCAAAAGCAGCTCTCAGAGGGGTTCCTCTCTGCTGCTGGGAGGCTCAATCAACTCGAACTCTCACAGACATCCCCCGACCGAAAGGCCTTAACTAAAGTGGATCCAGTTGGTTCTTTGGCAGAGGAACATCATGGAACACGTCTAAACTTTAAAGTGAAAGTCTTTACCCACCTCTTCACTTTGTGCTGTCTGTGAGAAGCAGAACAACAGAGCTTCATTGCTGAATTTTAGATTTCACAAGATGGAGTAAGAATTTCAAGGAAAATTAAACTGTTTTCACTGAACCAGACTGATTTAAGAATGTATCTGTAAGCTATAGAAACAAGACAGAATCTATCCTGGCCAAAACCTTCCAGAAATACACCAGTAACTAATGTTAGGTGAAAAGACAAGAGATTGTACAAGCTTTAAGTAATGCTAAACAGCAATGTAAAAAGAACATAAAACTCAATTTTTACAAAGTAAAATTCAGCTTTTTTGAAAAGAACAGCTGAAGCTGTTAATTCATCCTAGAAGAAAAAAAAAACCCAAAAATTAAATTAAAGGTAGTTTGATATTCTTCTATACTTGCTGTATCATTAGTTGTTGGATCCAGTTGCTCAGACTCTATCACTAAAGGATTTACGTAAGTGTGTTGTGTTTCTTTTTTATATATATATACACACACATATACAACTCAGGTGTATACACCACAAACACAAACTCAGGTGCTGAGACATCTGAAAACCCTACAGAAGAACAGCAGCTGAAGACATCTGCTGCATTAACCAAAACGGACAACAGAATCTGCCTGCATCCATCTACAAATCTTTTGCTCTTAATTCCTTTTATCATACAGCAAGAGATTTAAAGGCATTACCATTTCTGCTCTGCCTACACTTGCCACCCAAACCTAGAAAATAGCAGGTAAAATATTCATGTTAGACACACAGAAATCTAGCTAATATATAGAACATCCATGCAATTTGCATTTTTAAATGTTGACGTTTACAGCCAAATCTACTAGGATATATCTAATCTTTTATCACTATTGCACAAACTAATTTATGTACAGTAAGATTATGCTTGAATTTGAGAACTCTTCATTTATTTCAGAAAGAATTCCACCATGTTCATTGTACTTTTACATACAAAGCATCCAAGCCCTATCTATATATCTCCATACATGATTTGAGAGTTCTCAATTCCAAATCAATAGCAGAATACCAACTTCAGCAGAGCCCAAAGCTGAGAGAAAATATACACAAGCACTGATCCTCTTACACACATTCCCACTGTTGGGATCCTCACCGCAACCCTTCCGTCTGCAGTTTCAACCACAAAGAGCCACCAGAGCCCTTTCCCATTGGGGAGCATCAACTGTTCAGTGACAATGCAATCGATAGAACTATAACAACTTGGAAGGATACAGGAGAGCAAAAGGCACAAAATATCAAAAGAACCCAACTAACCTTTTATACCAGGTTAAGCAGAAAGTTTAAAATGCCAGAAGTTGCCATACTTCATTTTTACATGGGTCTTCTTGTAAGACAACATTTATGCAACTAAAATGTTTAAATGGAACAGCACATGCCCACTTGACCAAGACGGAAGTTTAAAAAGTCAAAATTAAGGAAGTTTTTGACAGCGTGAATTTATCTTAATTGAAAGGATTTTTCAAAACACCACTTAAAACAAATGAAGGAAAGGTTAGCAGTGGGACCATTTTGGTTTCTTATTTAATATAATTTCCCACCTATGTCCAGCAGTCAAAATGGTAGAAACTGGGCTGTCTCTGTCAAAGCCACCATAAAATAATGGCAAACAATAGAATTTACAGAAGAGAAATATTATTAGTAAAAATAATTTGCAAGACTAAACAGTTTTACACTTCCTATCTTAATTAACAGAAATGATACTAATTTATCAAAAGAATAATCATCATTTAACATTAACCTGTAAAAGAAAATCCCACAGACAAAGGACTACAGCACAAACACATATTCCAGCTACGCAGGTAAGGCACACTTTTGTGCTGAGAAAAAAGATCTTTTAGAAGGGAAGAGTAACATGAACGTTACAGAAGTTTCACAACACTTGACACTGGACTGCCCTGTTTGCTCATTTTTGGTTTTTTTCACCTGTGTTTTGCAAACAAGTAACCTGATCTACACAGATACATACATCATTGTCAAGAGTATGCTAAAATGAAGACTTTTCATTCAGGCTCTGTAGTATCCCCCTCCAAAAGCAGATCAAGTAGCCCGATTAAAATGCTGAATGATATCTAACCCCCAAAATATGTGATAATGATACAAATATGTTTATGTTCTTTCAGTCACAAAAGTTTAAAATGCTAATTTAATTACAATGCAAGGCTGGCTGACTTTCTTAAACCAAAAAATTCTACAGAGAAGTTTCCTGAGCAGGAAGACAGTTCAGTACCAATATGTTAAATTGTGTTAGACCAACTAGCGATTTGGAAGCCTCTGAGCTACTGTTCAGTTCTCAAAGCTGCTTTCAATGAAATGTATTTGTACGCTAATCTGAAAGGCAATTTGGCTGTGTCTGATTACAGCAGAGAATGAGATGCATAGGATAAGAAAAAAGTTTACTTAAATTGATACATGAATTTTTTTACAGTGATTAGATAATCATTTCCAGAATGTGTTGAGTTTTCAGCCATGTTTAATATGAAAACAAAGTCATATCTTTAACATTTCTTTTCTAATGTATTCTGACTTCTCTTAATGCTTGTGATAAATTCCATTTCCAAAGCATGAGTGATTTTTATTAAATGACAAGGGTATTTCTACAGATCCACTAGAAAATCACAATAAAACATGAACCAGATGCACAAGCTATTACAAACCCAGGTTATTTGAAACTGGGAAGTGTCTTAGAGTGACATCCCAACCAGACATTGCTTACACTCGACCACCAATCACTTTCTTAACAAAGGGAGAATGAGAAGAGTGATAACTATCTCTGCAGAAAGGGAGTGGTGTGCAATTAAGCCACTTAACAGGAAGCAAATGAACATGGAAAAGGCTGAACTGCAACAGTGCCACCTACAGTAAAGGACATTACCAGGAAAAGTAAATCGATCAGTGTTAAGTTAGAAAAGTAGCAAAATCAGAGCTCAATAAACAAAATCTGATTTCAGCAAAAAACTGAGCTGAATCATATACACGTACATGAAATATCATGTACAATCTGTTTTTTAAATACACTTCAAAAACTAGTCCCTGCTCAAGATGAAAGCATTCTCCAAAATATGAGTACACATGCCCTCAGCTTTCCTATTCAAAAGCCTACACAAAATACAAATGAAAAATTAACATGTTTCTGAAGCTCTAATTCCTCATTTACCTTTTTTGTAAAATATAAAGGAAGCCAGATAGAAGCCAGATAGGCAAAGAACAGCTGCAGCCTTACCTTGCATTCCACCACACTCTGATCTGATTCACAGGTGACATAGATTTCATCAACTGCCCGCCGGAGATTGTCAAAGAGAAACGCCCAGTACCGAGCCCGCAGATCCACCTTTCGAGGCTGCCTTGTTTTGGTGGGGCTTTTGTCAAAGTTTTTATCTCCAGCTCCTGCTGCTGTTAATTTACAGTCTAACGCAGTGTTCTGAAAACAAGAAGGTACAAGGGAAAAGGAGAACAACAAACACAATTATGGTAAGGAGTTGGGTTTCTGTGCAACACACCTTTTATCAACATATTGAAACACCTGTAAACAAGAACTTCTTCACTAAAGAAGACATCATTGCACTGACTTGAGTTTTTTAGAACACATTTTCCTCAATATAGGCAGCACTTATGTTCAACTAGATTCTGTTTCTTTGACATTTAAAATATCTTCATTTCACAACAGTACGAGATACTCTGCCTCTCAGCACACTGGAAAGTTACATTTTCTAATTACATATCATGTATTAGTATTCTGACACGTGTGTATATCCAGAGGTGAAAACAGCATTTCACTAATAAACATACCAGCAATATTCCACCAGAGGGAAATTCTATTACCAAGACATTACATATGACATGATTGTTTTAAAACCCTCATGCTAATGTGTGTTAATGCCAGTGAAATGCTGATGTGGCTCACGCTAAAACATAGACTTAACTGACCCAGTCCTGCTTTGCTGCACAGAGGCAGGGGACAGCCAACATGCTAAATGGCATGGGATGGGATGGGATATTCCAAAGGATTCTGAAGCACACCTATTTTGCTAAAAATACCAAATCACCACTTGGTCCCATGACACTGCCCTTATTAAACCTGAAATTCTCTCCAACCAGAGAAAACAAACAGTAAAGTCCTGTTACCATAAGCTTGTGCATTACATGGCCAGTGGACAAGCACCCCCAGTAAACCCCAAGTGACATCCAACTGTGTGCTACTCTGTGATGGACGTATTAGCTACATGTTAAAAGTAGTCTGGTTTGGGTTGGCTTTTTTCATGAATGTATTTATTTTAATAGCACCTTTAATGTAGTTTTGATGCACTGGTCCACTGTGGCGTCTATGTCCAGCAAATCAGTTCTTACTGGAGTACTCTTGTAGGGATTAAAATCCCACTCTAAATGCTCTACTTTGCTGATTGAATAAGAACAATCAAAACAGACACCACACATAACAGTGCACAGTGTTTATAATTAGAGTATCTAATCACTAACTAGAAATAGTGTAATTCTCAAAACAATTGGCTGGGATTCAAGCCTTTATGTCCTGTACCACATATCATTAAACAAATTCCACTTTGCAATTAGGGAGGGAGGCATGGTGCTGTCAGAATGGTTATGCTCTCACCTGAGTTTGTGGTGAGATGCTAATTTTTCTGTAAGAAGCAGAAGAATGGGAACCTGATTTACTACAACACACCAACATCTCTGCTACCCTTACATATATCTCCAAGTGCTCCAAGTGTACTCCAGATGAACCCCAGCTAATGTATGCACGAGAGCCATGTTCAGAAAGATGCATGGCATAAACAACCAATGAACAGCAATTTCAGAAGGGTTTCATATTTTTTCTTCCATGACATAAGTCACGTCTTAACAAACTGTTGGGAGAAAAGATGCTCCTTAGCTGAGGCCTTGTATAAAAACATTTAAAATAAAGCTTATATACTGGGTAATTTATAGCTCCTTGAAACTACAGTTTATAATGATGAAAGCACAACTACAGAATCATAAATAGCTACATTAAAATAACAGTGCTACCTGTTGCTGCCTGTATTTATAAGATGTGACCTTAGGAAGTGATTAGGTTTACAGTCATTCAGCTAATACTGTTGATATGAAGGATCAGTTGTTTTGGAATGAGAAATGTGCATAATTCCCAATATCTGAAAGATACGTTTTCAAACCTATCTTTGAAAGACGACGTCATGGAATATGTTTTGATATTTAGCAATAAATGTTATCCATCTGCTCTATTTGGCATCCATTTATCTTCTCTCTTATATGTCAGCAATATTTTAATGAGGAAAACACCATGTGTAGGCTCTGCAAGTCATAGCAGTTCCATTCTTATCCTGTAAGCAGATTTTCAGGGTCTCAGTAAAACCTAAGCAACATTTACAGCTACCCATGTTCCAGCAGAACACCTCTGAAAGGATGAAACCCTCTAAACTACCTGATTTCTTGTAAACACTGTCACACAAGTAGGTAAGCATTAAGTCGGTGGTTTGTTATTAGAAATAATATTTTAACTTGCAGTGATAGTTCAAATATTCAACTGCAGAAGATGAAAAGCTTTTGTGCCTTTGAAGTTAACAAACATGGGAATACCCCTTCTTACATCCCAAGTAACCCAGCGTGGATGATGGAAGTGACATTAACACTGAATCTCTCTTGGTGTTTTTTAATTTGTTTTTTTTTCCCTGCTAATAGTTTCAGTAACTTGCCTTGGACTTGTGGAAAGTATGCAGTGTATATTTATACTCTCAGGTTGCCAAAATTTATTGAATGTATATTTGCCAGCACCCTACTGAAAGGAAGATGAGGTTGATAAGATCATATGAAACAGCTCTTGTACGTTTATTTTCTTGAGATTAGTGGCCCATTTACATGTAAAGGAAAATTAAAAGTGAAAGCTCAACAAAACTAAGCCAAAAAAGCCACCAATTGCAGCAGTATCCAGTGTCTGCAAAGCAGTAGAAATAAAGGTGCTGAACGCCAAACTGAGATGCCAAGATGCAGACACTCAGCAGTCTATTTCAAACCTTAACTGAATCCACCAGGAGTGCACTGTGTCAACAAGAGCTCTAGTACAGCAATCCCACACAGAGCCACTGAGCAGCAACCAAGCATTCTCCTGACAACTCGCCATTCACATCATCCCCAAGTCAGACAGAACCCAAACTGGGCAGCACATTGCTCTCACACCCTCAATATTCTGAGGGCAAACCCTTCCAGGGAGCCCCAAGTACACTATTAACTCTCCACCCTCACAGACCAAGAGAGCCAGGATACACGGTGTATGTAATGTACCAGTGTGCGAAGAGAGAACACAAGCTGCTAAACTAAATTAATAGCTGCTAAACTAAACTGGGAAAATAACATGCTTATGTTTTAAAGATGCAAACACCTATGGAAGCAGAACGTTTCTTCTTTTTTGAAAAATAATATTTTCCATATGCTTTATTACCAAATTCTGACAGGCTGCCTCAAAATACTAAATGGCTAAAGCTGTACTAATGGCTAAATCCATAAATCAAAGAAAAACAGCAGTTAAAAATATTAAATATAAGGAAAGATTGAGGTATAATTTATTAATATAATAAAGATTGTCATTCACAGAGAAAAAAACCCCGAATAAAAATAGGAGCGGTTTCTTCTTTACAATTCTCATTCAGACTGGCTTTCCAGTCATGGAAATTTTACTCACCTGGACTTTTTTCCAAAATAAGATATACTGACTTGAGCCACTAACACATGAGGTCAAGACATTCCCTTAAATTAGAAACTGGGTGGAAAGGCAGCCCTTGTATAGGAAACACGCTTATAGGAAGAATATCCTATATCATTTTATTGAACAGCACTTTTCTTAAAATAACTTTAATGCCCATAAGTCATGTGTGCAGAGGCTGGGAAATGCCAAAAGGAAAGGCTGAGGAAGATAACCTAAATTCTGGCAATTTTAACTTCTGAATCCTTGACTTTGAAACTTATATGCTTTAGAAATACAAAGTATGCACAGTTTCAGAGAAGTATTAATCAGCCAATAATATATCAGTGATCTCATAGAAAAACATTGTTATGTCATCAATTTTATGTCACAATAAATAATGAGCAGATACCTGTTTTGCAGTCTTGTGTGTTCCTTGAGTCACCCTTTTTGTTTTCCCACCAGATTGCCATTTCGATTTTCCTATGGGAGAAGCAACTGTTTTAATCAACAATAATGATTTTAATTAAATAGAGCACTCTAAAATGCACATACCTCATCTTGCAATGTACTGAGAGGGGCACACTTTCTGAGTTAAGAGGTTTGGCAAATTTTATATTCTAAATATATATTCCACTGTTCAGAACACAGATATGCCAGAAAACACTGGAAAATGAAAAAAATACAAGAAAGGCAAGACATACAGACTTCATTAAACAAAGGTAACCCAGCTTTAAGTTCTCAGTGCCTCTAAAGATCATATCATTACAATCTATATGTCAAATATGATACTAGCTTTCTATATAAATCTTAAGAAGTCTGCTTTTGAATGACTGCTCAATCAGCTATTACAGAATTAAACCAAGAAATATATTTGTTAGGAAAACCAAATGTAAGGGTTTCGATTTTCTGGAACTGTTCTGCCAAGAAAGATGGGTAAAACCAGAACTTAGGTCAGGATTTAGTTCATCAACATTTAGGGAGCCAAAGGAAGAGAGAAAAACATTCACAGAACACAAATCAGTCTCCTTATGACGTGAAATCCCTTCTCAAACATACCTGTCCTCCTCCACTGCTTAAACAAAGTGACTTCAGCAACTATGCTTCCAAAATCGCTTTAAATTCCCTCAGTCAGAAAGGGTGATTCCAGGTCTCAGTGCTGTGGTGGTGGCAAGTAACTGATTTAGAGTTATCTTTGCATAGAAGTATCTGTGTTAGCCTAGACCAACCTGATCTGTTTGCACTTTATCTTTAAGATTTGCTATGGGGTAATGTAAAAAAATTTATCCCTCCAAGTATCTAACTTGCACATGAAAATCATAGGATCCAATTACCAAAAATGTAAGCAAGCTAAGACAAAACAGTAAGTATGGAAAGAGTTTTCTCTAGCACAGATTACATCCAAATAAAAGTTTCAAGATTATTTAGCTGGATGAAGCCAAGCAAATCGATGCATTTGCTGAATACAGTCCTCCCTAGACCATGGGTATCTTTCTTCAATTTCAGAATTGTCCAGTTGAGTTTTTAACAGTTCTGAGGCCAAATTCCCAAACACAGCCCAGCTGTTTTACATTGCTCTGGTTATGTAAAGCAGCTGCAAACCTGTCTAAATCAAGCAGTTGTACAGCTGGTTTGCACAGCTGGTTTGTATCACTGGCTATTCCAGGCAACAAGGCTTTTAATTTAAAACAAATTAAAAATTATTTGCTTGATAATTCATTTTTAAAATGCTACATTAGCCAAAAACCAGGTATAAACTAATATATTGAACTCAATTTAGCAGCATTCAGGAAAAAAAAAATCATTCAGCTACTGCCTGTATAAAACCTTCACAGTCACAAAAACCTTAAACTGGGGAATAGTTCCATGGCAGACTTCTGATAACTGAAGTATTTCAATCACCAAAGTCTCTCTTCTGATGTGATTTACATTCTCCAAAGACCAGGTTTTGAAGGCAATGGCATTCAGGACTTGCACAGTGAAAAGGTTTGCAACAAATATGGGTAAATTAAAATTAAAAAGGGGCAGATAAGCACATCAAGTTGCAGACTCTAGATTCTATAAAATCCAGAATAACAATCCATCATCTAAGATCTGTGAAATCTCTGAACAAGTCCCTTCTACAGACAAAAGCAAGCTTCCAGGCACTTCCTATATGGGCCAGACAGATGCAAATAGCAGGTTCTGCAAATTTAATATAGTGTGGGGAAAGGACTAACTTCTTTTTAAGGTGTATAGGCCAGAAAATTGCATTTCAGCAGCAGCCACATTTTCAGGCTTTCTTATCCCTTTTCTTACAATTATGGCTCCAGTTATTAGAAGGTATCTTCCTTTCTGCTTTTGTCCTGTACTCGCAAGCAGTGACAGCACTGCCCAATGGCTGTTTGTATGTTCAGGGGTGACTGGTGTGTAACTGGCGTGTAACTGGCGTGTAACTACACCACGCTGGCATTGCTGATAGATGTACAGACTTCAGTGAAACCTGAAGGGCATCCCCTGCTAGCAATTCACTGAATGGTAAGGAGAGAACAATAGTGACCCAAGAAGACCATCTCCTTTAGCTATTAAGTTGCCCATGTATAAAGTATCAAAGTTTTGCAGCATTGGAGGAGCTACAGCCATATTTTACACTGCAAGTCCATTTCCTTCGTGTCTGGTGATTAAATATGAAGCACACAGGGTTTATGATTTGTGAAGACTTCCTGTCAAAAAGCTGAGGTGCCAAAATCTACCAAAAAACTCCAGTGATAACCTACTTTCAAAAGCTTTCTTCTACCTAACAATCTCAACAACCATCCCGCTTGTTTCTCTCTTTTTGGCTATTTTTACTGGTATGGGAAATGTGGGACTTGCCTTTAAACTTAGTAGTTAATTGCAGTCTTCATTTCTGTCCTGGCTATGGCAGAGGTCAACTGCACATGTTGTTTCAGTGTCTTTGACACTGTTCATCATCACACCCTCAGCAGGAATGGTAATTTTCAACTGAGGAAGCAGGCTGAAGTTTCTAATCCTACTATGAACCACACCTTTTTACAGGGTTGTAGAGCAGCAGGTAGATACTATTTTTCTAACTGTACAATTCAAGGATCTGGAGAAATGACTGCCTTCAAGCATGGATACAACTAAAATTCTCCACGTTTTTCCACCTCCAGATTGAATTTCAGCAATATATTTTGCACAAAATTACTTTTATAAATTACTGCCACTGTCTCATCCAGAATATAATGGCTCTGTATTCACCTACCAGCATTAGACTGGATTTCCATTTATTCCAGTGAAATTCAAGGTTTGAAACTTCTGAGCCCTAAAGAACCCCCTTCACACTACATTCTGCCAGTTCCCATCAGAGCAGTGCTGCAAGGGCTCACACACAATGTGTGCAGTCAGGACTCTCACAATTCCTCACACGGTCAGAGACAGCCAAGTTTCATGACTTTGATCACATCCCACAAAACCAATTTACTGCAGCAGGCTCTTGCCTGGAAAACAGTGGAATATACTGCAGGCTCCCCAAAGTGTGCCAGGTACCTTTCAACCAATAAAATATGTTTCCTTACCCTGAAATGCTCAATCTGCAAATGAATTCTATACGGCAAGAGCCCAGGTGATTTTAAACAAATAGGAAATAAGAAGGGAACAGTCACAAATACAAGATTTTCCAATTTTTCTATACATCTCAAAGTTCCAAAGGTATCTTACCATCTATTAACACTTCAATGTCAAGCCTCTGCAATTTTTTAACTGTTGCTAATACCAGAACTAAGATCTTGTAATAAAAATTGCGTGTAGTTCCTTATCTGCATTCAGTGCCTCAAATTTCATTCTAGGCATGTGAAATAATTACAAAGGAAAGAATTCTGAAACCCTCCCTTGCAACAATCACAGCTTTCCAAGGTGGGCATGTGACAGCAATTGGTGACTGGTGGCTGTAGGTTTGGAATGCAAATTCCATTCTGGAGACAGAATACCAGAATAGTGAATTTTTCACAGTTTTAAGATTCCTTCTAAGACATCAAGTCAGCATCTGCTGTGTACTACTGAATTCTGTGAAGGAGTATTTGAATTTCAGTGCTTGAAAAGTGTTAACAGTCACTCTCTCTTCTAGATCATTACCACCATGGCTGCGACTTTCTTATGTCATTGATCTGTATTCATAATTAGAATTTCACATCTGACATAACTGGGGTGCACACTGCTCCAAAACACACAATAGACGTATCACCTGCCATTCCAGAAATCTCTTTCCTTTTTAAGGAAATATTGTTTACTGGCAGGAACTATGTATTTACAGCACAGAATCAGAAGATTGTGATTTCTCCTTTAGCCATGTATGCTGTATAAAATACACAAGTGTGTCAGAGCAAGAGTTAAATGGGAAGAAGAACACAAGCACACAATTTTTAAAGGAAACAGAAAAAGGATACAAATGGAAAAGATTAATTCAGCATTTTAATTAATCAACCCTCTATAACACTACCCCTAGTAATAAAACATATTCATACCTTGCCTGTGTCTGGAGAAAGAAATAAATCTCATTATAAATAACAGTATATAATTTAAAATGTTAAATCACACACTAGTGCTGCCAAATCAATACCTCTGAACATTATGAGCAGAAGAAACTGCCCAAAGACAAAATTCTGCTTTGTACAAAGGAGTGGCAGGATTGGCCCAGGCACCCTGGACCTTTGGCCTGATTTACACAACCCTTGAACAAGTTAGAACTGTCCTAATTCATAATATTGCTGTATCATCCCTCAGGGACACAGCACATATGGAAAGATCAGCATAAAACGAACCAGAGCTCAGTGACACCAACATAAACATCCTCCATGCCAGGCAAGGGTCAAGACATAAAGGATCTGGCTCTGCCAGGCTTTCACTAACCACAAGTTCCTTTTCACAGGGAAATTTTCCATCAGGCAATAATCATCAGATCCTTTGCACTGTGCAAAAAGGTCAGCCTGTAATTTAATTTTAAGAAATTTTAACAAGAAAGCTCCACTGACAAACTTTAAAAATTACAGTGGGGCTAATAAGACCAAAAGAAGGAAATGAATACAGCTACTTGGATTTTAATTACTGTACATAACTACTATTTAATGAAAGCTAAAAATTCACTTTTACATTCATCATAGTTTAGCAGAAATTGTTAAAGCAAACATTCATCTACAAATCACAGTCATTTTTAAAGAAAAAGTCTTAGAGTTTCTAAAATAATATTACAAGCAAGGTAGTGTTAAAAAATAATAGACTCTTTAAAGAGAAAGTGAATTAAACCAAAAGTTGCTCAAAAATACTGCTAGAAATACACTGCATGTTCCTTTACCACACACTCATTCATATCACTACCTTCCCCAGAAGTGTAATTTGGAATCTGGAAATACTTTGGGCCCCAATTCTATTCTGCTTAAAGATGGTTTAAACTTTGCATCAGACATAGGGTTAATTATCTTGCAACTTAAGACGTAACATTTCTTAGAAATATCTTTTCCACTGGCAGAATCACAGAACAGCTGAGGTTGGAAGGAACCTCTAGAGATCATTTAGCTCAAGCTCCAGGACTATGTCCAGGGAGGTTCTGAGCATTTCCAAGGAAGAGGATGCCCACAATTTTTCTAGGCAACTGGTTCCCATGTTCAACCACCTTCATAGCATAAAAGAATTTACTTTTAGACACTCAAAAGATGCAGCACCTGGACAGGGACATGCGAGCTACAAAAATACTGGAGATGAAGTCCTCAAAACCAGCATTCAGACATCTGGAACAGCTTGACTAGGATAAAAATAAAAGTCAATTCCTGGCTTCTTAAGTCATCACACCACAAGAGAGTATTACAACAGTAACAAAACTGCTCTGAGGACTTGCATTACAGAATGCTGTCCCCACATATCCCCTTCTTTAGAGATTCTCCATTGGCATTTATGAAAGCTGAAGTGATCCCAAAAGAAACTTCCAAACTTCTTTGTTTTAGAACACAGAGAGCAATTTGTTAGATTGTTCCAAGTCATCTCTACAATTCTGAATTCCCTAGTTACAAGAGATCACTTTAGGACAACATGATTGTGTTACACAACTATCTTGATAATATCAGCAGAAGAAAACAGTCTTAGATGTAACTTGCAGAAAAACTAAAACAGTTTTTAATCTGTCAGCGGAAGGTTTCATAAAGTGATCTGTCAACTGCAAGGCACATCTTGGAAAAAAACTTCTAAATCATCCTATGTAGCTAAACAGAACCTTTTTTAATAGAGAAATCCTATGTAAGAAAAATGTTTCCAGATGAGCAACTCCAGTTGACAGAGGAATGGAAGCACAAAGACCTGTTGGAAGACTGTTAATCACATACCATCATCTTCCTTGTTTTCCAGTGGAACGCTCCACGCAATCAGGTTCCTTGCTGTCCGTCCCTCTTCTGCCACTATTCTCCTCACTTTGTCATGGCTGTTAGAGCGTTGGAAAGAAGCCTGAAAACAAGAAAAACATGGATGGGCAAACATGAAAGAGTAATCTTTGGTTTTGGTATGTTAATTTCATCCAGTGTGTGGTTACATCAGCCAAAGTGGGGTGCACAGGTGCTGAATTTTCCTCAAATATCTGAAACAGGTGTATGCATCCATTTTCATCCCCATTTTTCTGCATATAAGCAGACTGATTCATCGACATGTCATGGCAGTTACTACCCAGCCCTCAATACGGGTATGTCTAGACCACATCACTTTCATTTCATTGCTTGTCAATGCTTCTGGAGCATCACAGCAGACTTCACAAATGTTGTAATTACCTTGAGTCAATTAGAATTAATTATACAAGCTAAAGGCTGCACAAGACCAAAATACATGTGTTAGTAACCGGTGAGAGCCTGAAGAAAGGGATGAGATTTATGGGAACCATCTGAAACATGTAAAAGCTCACCTCTCTCACTGAGAAGACAAGAACCTAGAAAGTATTTCCTGGCAACTGTGATGGGCTGTTACTATGAAGCTGCAACTACTCAAAGACAGAATAAGAGACACTGGAGATGCACATTATTTACCTAACAAACATATTTCTTTGCACTTGTGAAATGCACCATCACAAGACATGTGAAACCAAATACATTAAGAAGTATTTGTATCAGCCTGCAGATGTCAATCAGATAAAATCTTGCCTTTTCTATAGTGTAGGAAAATTAATCCTTAGAAAATAATTTGCAACAAAGCCAAACTATATACGGTAATGATAAATTTATGGACCATGACAGCGCAAAACTGCTGACTCTGTTAGCTTTAAACATTGGCAAACTTAGCAACAAAGAAGTTAAATAAACCTAAATACTATTTTAGACACAAACAGACTGATTTCCTACAGGACTAATCAGGAGGTATATTTTTCCTCTTTTCATTCTTATCATCATACAGCTCAAGCCTGCAACCACTTCTACACCTTTAGAAAGAAAATACAGTAAAATTACACTAAAAACAAATATAGCAGATGAGTGGCTAGAATTTATTAAGGCAGTAGGAAACAACACAAATGAGAAACTCCTTTTACTTGAATACTGATATAATAGTTTTTAACTTGGATTTCTCTCATCCAGATGTCTTCAGTTGCCTGTTTGGAAGGCACAGTGTGCCATCTAGTGCTTCACAGGCCTGCCCAGAGACATGACCAGGCAACACAACAGAAGAAAAAACAGCACTGCTGTATCAGCGAAGTTTTGGAAAACCTAATCCAATAAATAGAGCTAATTACATACACTGGCCCAAAGTAACCCAAATAAAGTACATAAAAACCCAGAATCTGTACTGAATTGGTTCTAGCCTATCCTTATTCTATAGAACTAATTGACTATTCTTGCTAGGAATTTTTAGTAAGAGTGACCATTTCTGCTGCAGCAAGTTTGGTTTGGGTTTTTAATCCCTTGTTGCTTCATGATGTGAATGTAAAATCTTGCATTAGTCCACAACAAACGAACTTCTAAATTACTTATTTTGATACAAGCCAGAAAAGCTTAAAAGGAAACAGTAAGTATCTCATCATGACATTTCAAGGTATTTTGTGTAATGAAACTAGAGCCTAACTTAAAATTCTCATCTCTGGACATCAGTCAAAAGAAACCAACAAATCCTTGTGGGAGGCCCAAACAGAAATTAGCAAGGAGGAAGTGCACAGCCACTGAGAACTGAAAATTGTTGTGCCAAAGGCCATAGTGGGTATGAACAGCCTTTTCATTTGACAAGAGCTAGCTGTAGCACCCTCCCTCACATAAGTGACGTGATACTGATACCTGGTTTTTGACTGCTCCCTCAACCTGAATCCCTGCTTTTTGCTACTCAATTATCCAAAGAAGTTACGTTCTGCAATGTGCTCTAGACACAATCATCCCTTAGGCCAAAGGAGTGACCAGAAACAGTTCAGCCTTAAATAGCAAATGTTTGTTATTTAGTCTGTACTGCTTCTTTTCATGGCTATAAATACTAAAGGACCTTTTATGAGGATTCTTTTTTAAATGATTTTCATATATATAAATAGATTGATGTAAACAAATCCACCAGTTTCATCCACTGCATTCCCAAAGAAAATTAATTCAGCTCTAACCTCAGCTCCTTCTAAGAACACCACACTCTTATGTGTAACCAAACATTAAGTTCTTGCACTACAGCACAGGTTGGATGAAAGCAGACTAAAATCGGAATCAGCTGAAAAAGAATGAATGCAAAATACCCCATATACTAATACAACTAGAAATTATGCAAAACAGAAGAAATACTTAAATCTATTCTACAGTAAAATTCCTTTTTGAAGGTTTTTCTCCATAGTGTTAATGAATAAAATTTATTAACCTCCTAGAAATCAATACTTTCATAGAAGGTACAAAGGAAACAATTTATGAATGAATCCCAACATGAAAAACTAGTTTTTCTTGCTGTTGAAAAAATATTCTACCACATAGTGTTATAGTTATTGAATGTCTTACCATCATGTTATAGCCTTCCTCTGCATCAACAGGCTCACTTATTACATTTTTGGACGACCCCATTGAGTTTTCATACCTGTGTCAAAATAAATGCAATTAATTATTTTACCTTAAACCACTTCCAAAACTACTTTCAGCTTGCTGGCAGCATCTAAGTCATGGACATCAGATGAACACAGTAAGGTTTACAGAAGATAATTTTATTTGTAAAGTGTTTGCATTGCTCCTTACAAAAAACAGCCAAAAGTCCAAGAAGAAAACAAAAAGAGAGTGACACTACAGAAAAATGTAATTTTATATGTGGCTAGATAGTAAACAGTACAAATATTAAAACTTTCAAACGAATCATTGCATGGACTGCTCTAGAACAGTGATGCAAGTAGAATAATCTTCCCTGTGACAGAGAACTGGGCAAGTTGGTTATCAGTTCAAAAAGGAAAATGAATCAGAGATGTATTAACAATCAGCATCAGTTACTAATGATGAAGCAAAATAAAACTGAAATTTCTGTTCTCATTTAACTATAAGATGTGAAGGCTCCTGTACAAGCCAGTGCATACTTTATGCAGCTATGAATACAGAACCATTGCCAAGAGTGAAGAAAGTATACAGGAGTCAATATTTATAGGTTTATCAAGAGTTTCCAGAACAGTGTTAAGAATTCTGAAATAAAGTTAAACCCTTGGCTTCAAGGTTGATAAATTCTAGACAGCTGCTGATTTTAGTGCAAACACTCTAATCCCGCTCTTTGGAAGAATCAGATGCTAAATGGTTATTAAAAACACTTCTAAATTATGCAAAATTAGGTAAAAAACTAAGATTAACCTTTAATCAGATCCTAAATCAGATTTTGTTGGCCTTTACCATTAATGACACTGCTTTAAGCAGGCTGTTCACCTGTTCTCAATTTACATAAATGGCTGAATTTTTCAAAAAGATATAGTCAATCTGTGTCAAGAAGCCCACAGATGCCTGTGTGCCTTCAGACAACCTACTAAACCCATACAAACCAAAATGTTCTGCAGTCAGATGAAGGAAGTTGAGTTTTTGAAAACAAAGACTGTACTTCAGCATCACTTCAGGCCCACCACTGAGTCTTCAAACACAGGCATCTTAGAAAACACCTTTTGTACACCAAACTGACTTGATTGTAATCGAGGTATAATAAAACCTAATTAAACTGACATACACTTGAGGAAAAAACATGAGGATCCACGTATTTTCCCAGTAGGGCAGAGCATTTGGAAATAATGTAGAAGCAAGGACCTGTATTTAGAGAACTCCATAGAGAAGACAGACCCTGAATACACTGCGAGACCTGTGCTGTCAGCCGTGATTTTGTCTCTGACAGCAAAGGAAGACCGCGGGTTTATGCTAGGAACGACATTAGCAGTTTCTAAAATGCAAGTACTCATACACCATGTGGCATTTTATACGAATTCACAGTGAATTTCCCCAGCACGTGTGCCTCTCCCCCCACACACGCACAACTCCCACTCTGGACGGGGTGGGCCTGTACAGCCTGAAGGACCGCCGGGTTCACAAGCACCGGGATCCCCCTCAGGCTGAGTCTCCCCACAGGCAGTGCGGGAGTGACGGGAGGGGCTGGCTCAGACGGACAGCCCGTTTCCCCCTCACAGCACGGTCCGACCCACACCCACCGCTCCCGGTCGCCTGTAGCAACCAGGGTGCCCCTCCCCCGTCTCGCCGGGCCGTATGGCGGAGCCGCCCGCCGGGGCANTGCGCGGCTCCTGCCGGTGAAGGCGGTGCCCCCACCTTGCCCTCACCTGGCCCCACACCTGCCACCCGCCCCGCCTCGCGCATGCGCGGCCCCCGCCGCTGCCGCCGGTGCCCTCACGTCGCCCGCGCCTCGCTGCACCCTGAGGGCGCCGCGCTGAGGTTGTCCCCGCGGCCCCCCGGGCCGGGCCAGCTCGGGGCTGCCCTCAGCCCTGAGAAAACGCTGGGATGCCGTCACAGAATCAATTCGGTTGGAAAAGGCCACTGAGAACACCACCTTGTCATCTAGACTATGGCACCAAATGCCATGTCCAGTCTTTCTTTAAAGACCTCCAGAGACAGTGACTCTACCACCTCCCTGAGCAGCCCGTTCCAATGCCTAATCACTGTTTCTGTGACGAAATTCCTCCAAATGTCCAACTTAAATCTCCCCATTTGAGGCCATTCCGTCTCATCCTGTCACCATTGCGTGGGAGACCAACCCTTACGTCCTGTCGGTAAGTTGTGGAGAGCGAGAAGGTCCCCCCTGAGCCTCCTTTCCTCCAGACTGAGCCCTTGCAGCTCCCTCGGCCGCTGCTGGTGCTCCAGACCCTTCCCCAGCTCTGTTCCCTTCTCTGGACACACTCCAGCCCCTCCATGTCTTCGTTGTTGTGAGGAGCCCAAATCCAAACCTGGCCCCAGCATTTGAGGTGTGGCCTCAGCAGTGCCCAGCACAGGGCAATGGTCACTGCCCTGGTCCTGCTGCCACACCAGTGCTGGGACAGCCCAGGTGCCATCGGCCTTCTTGCCCCCTTGGGCTCACGTTCAGCTGCTGTCAAATCTGGCCTCCTGTGCTAGTGTGACCACTGAGGCGATGGCAATCAGCCCCTCAGTGTCCAGCCCTTCCCCACTGCTGGGAGCTGGGAAAAAGGGAAGCGTAAATAACTGTGTGCAATACGTGGGGTGTATGTATAATACAGGCACCTAATCCTGGGGTGTAACAGTGAGGTGTGATTTGGGCTACTACATTCAGTTTGCGCACTGTACCTGGGGACAAGTGGGGCTTGTGAAGAGGCCAGCCTTCCTTATGGGGTCTGAGGCCGGGGAAATGTCATTTGTGAGGAAACAAGGGATAACTGGAATCTATTAAGCCAAAAGAAGACAAAAGGGGATGTGGTAGGAGTGTTGAAGCATGTAAAAGCATGATGTGAAGAGAATAATCCATTTCCCTCAGTGTGACAGGAATAGCGAGAAGAAAGAGGCCTAAATGATAACCAGGACAGCTCAGGCTGTCATCTCTAAAACATTAAAACTCCTGCAAGGATGGGAATAGATGGCTTGGGAGATCATACACGCTTCAGTTGGATCTGCAGGAAGCGCAGCGACAACATCTCTCAGAAATGATACATCACTCGACTGTGGTTCAGAGCATAGAGCTGAGCCAGGAGGTCCATGAAGGTCCCATCCAAATCCCTTACACGGCCATCCTTTGATAATGCACTTGTTTATTACTTATCAGTCAGAGTTCCCACAGCTGCCTCCTCAGTGTGGCTGAGCTGAGCGCCCTGATACTGTGTTGCATCAAATCCTGCTGTTCTGGTTTGATGCCAAATCAGACACAGCATCAGAAGAGCCTCCTTTTATAACCTATTTTCTCAGATATTAATAACTGCAAATAACTAAATGCAAAGAACTAGAAAAACAGGTCAGTAATGTCTGCAGAGTATAAAATACTTTGTGCAAAGTCTTATGAAACAATTGGAACACTCAAAATGTCATATTTGGGTACTACTATAGCAAATGACTGTCACTTTAAAATCCAAATACAGAGTATTTAAATGTGATGATCTTTATAAATAAATTGTTGCTCAGTTTTTTTCCCTTACTTAAATCTATGTGCCAAAATCAACAACTTTTATAATGGAAAAAGGAAGGATAATCTTTGCATGCAGGTCTTAGATAAACTGTCTCACATGCAGCTTAAAATGTTGACATGTGATAATAATAAAATTAGGGGAATATGTCAAAAAGGAAGCCTATCTAAATAAAGCTACTGTCAATTAATTTGTTCTGACAGTGTATAACTGACATGCATTAGAATAAAACAAATTAAAGCTTGTTCAATTCAGGCAGTGATTTATAAAACTGAAATGTAGAAATGTCAAAAACTTACAGTGAACACCAGACGGATAACTTCATTTGCTGGAAATAACTGTTCAGGAACTGGTGTTTGTGCTGCTGGACAACTGCTCTCATGCTGACAGTCTAACAGACCCGATTTACACTTTCAGATCTCACAGAGAAGAAGATGTGTTGAACATGAACTTCTAACATTCTTTCTTTTTCGTGACCAAAAGAATGGCTCCAAATAGATTTGTGACAGACTGCATGTGATTTGGCTTGAGGGAAGAGCAGATTTTCCAGAAAAGTGAGGAAGTTCACCACATTAAAAAGTTTTTATAAAGCATGACTTGTATTCTGATTTAAAAATAGCTTCACTGATACTCCCTTTTAACTTAGAGTAGTGATGCATTTGATACACGCGTGGTTAAAATACTGGAGGGAACAGAAGAGCCTCTCTTTTTCCCCTGCATACCAGAATGATCTTGAATTTTATTATACAACTGGTTTAACTGTGTGCTGGGAAGAGTTTGGATTGTATTTTGACATGGAGAAGAATATGATTTCCTCTGCTTTCCCTCTTCCTGAGATTCAGATTTTTTCCTAATGTATAGGACATAATGAATTTCATAATAGTAAACTTGCTCTTGCACATCTATGTGGAGTTTATTTGGAGGCTATTACAGTTGTGTAGGCACGGAAATGTATAATCTGATACACTTGTCAACCCTTGAGATACGCAGTGAAGAGGTTTTGTGGTGTTAGTAATGCATTAGACAAAGAAAACAAAGCATTTTGAGTGCTATTTCAGAAACGACTCAAATCTTATTTCTGTTTTGATTGCTCATAGGATTTGCTTTGTCTACACATGCCACAAGTAGTAGGACTTAATTCACATTTTGTATATGTGATTTATGTAAGTACTGATGGGAAATTTGACATTTAAACCAATAAAAGGTATTAGACTTAACTCACTATTAGATTTTTTAATGGAAAGACATTTCTTATATGGGCAGGAAATTGCAATAACCCGTTTACTGATTTATTGCAATATTTTACTGTTGGATCTTCAAAATGAACTGTCGTAGCTCTTCACAGTTAATAGAATTGGAGGTGAACCGGGAGCAGTCCATTGCTGTCGCCACGGAAGGGACTGGACAGAGCAGCAACTTCCATTAACCGGGGGGCTCTGCCTAAACAATTGTGGTTTTGGAAACACAGCTAGGTTACTCTCATTCTTTCTGGTTAAAGGAGGAATTTTGAAAGTACCCTTGTATTGAGAGGAGAAAAAACAAATCTAACGATGGTCCTACATAAATCTCAACCTGGTAAGAATGATTAATTTGACCGCAGTGGGGTCGGGACCAGAGCAATCCCAATTTCATGAGACAGCTGTTAGGAATGATATTCCTGGGAAGGCCCCTGCTCATTTACTCGATGTATTTTAAGTTTGTCTGAGTGGTCAATGAGGTTAAATTTATTTTACAGCTTTCTATTATCTGTGTTGAACAGTTATTAAAACTTGTATTGATCCACCTTATTAACTCTTACAAAGCCTTGCTTCCCTTTCTCTTTGCCTCAGAAGCGTTACGTCTGAGTTAGGCCCTCAAGCAAGACTAATGCTGTTTCTTTTTGTTATAAACTTTTGCACACCTTTGTTTCCTGATCATCTTCATCTTGCCGGGTTTGTGGATGCTTGCCTGAAATTCTCTTAATCACAGAATCACAGAATATGGCGAGTTGGAAGGGACTCATCAGGATCATCGAGCCCAACTGTGCAGGGCATCCCGAAGAGTCACTCATACCATGTCCAAACGCTCCTCGAACTCAGTGAGACTGTGGTAACAGTCACTTCAGTCTGCCAGGCCTCACTAATGCTTAAAAGTTGGATAATTGTCAGCATATCCTGACGGTATTTGGTAGAGCTGGTAGAGCAGAAAGGCCTGGGCGAGACAGGCCCATACCCGTTCCCGAATCGCGAGTGCAGCGCGCAGGCGGCACCCCGGCCGCGGGCCCGACCCTCCGCCNCCGTAGGAGGAGGCGGAGGAGTACGCGCGGCTCAGCCCAGAGGAACAGCAGCGGCGGCTGAGGAACATCGTGAGGAAGATCGATGCGGACGGGGACGGGCTGCTCAGCGAGGGTAACGGCGGGGGCCGGGCGGGCCGGGCTGCTCCGGGAGGAAAACGCGTTCTACCCGTGACACAGCCCGTGGCTGTTGTGCTGGGGAGAATCCCCGTGGAAAGCATCACGATCCCTTGCACAGTGAGTTAGAAACACCGACAGGCTCGTATTGAGGCTATCTCAGTGCCTAAGGTTGCTGTTTGACTCGAGAAGTGATCACTGGGAGGGGACTTCACTGATGTGTGTAAATACCTAAAGGAAGGGTGCCAAGAGGATGGAGCCAGGCTCTGCTCGGTAGTGCCAACTACTTAGACAGAAGACAATGAACAGAAACTCATGCCCAGGAAGCTCCACCCGAATATGAGGAAGAACTTCTTCCCTGGGCAGAGATTGCGCATTGGCACAGATTGCCCAGAGGGGTTGTGGAGTCTCCCTCACTGGAGGTACTCAAGAACCTTCTGGACACAATCCTGTGCCATGTGCTCTGGGATGACCCTGCTTCAGCAGGAAGGTTGGACCAGATGACCCACTGTGGTCCCTTCCAACCTGACCCATTCTGTGATGGAAGAAGTGTAGCCAGCAAGAGTTAGTGTGGGTCAGAGCAGTATCAAGTTGAAGATACCTCCTTTGCACTTCTACCTGCTCCTTGCATGTCTGAAGCTACTTGGAATCAGTGGTTTTCCATGTTTCTAATTCTGTTGTATGCAATTCAGAGCAGGTTTAAGATCCAAAACAAGTACTGCAGTCATAATACTACACAGGTACAGTTCAGTACCTGGTGACACCAGCTGACGTTGAGGGATCATATTTCATCATAATACAGCATCAAATGGCTCTTCCCGGACAGGTTTTTGTCAGTCAAATTTAGGAGCTCCATGGTAAACTCAGGCCCTTTCTTTCAGTACATCATTATGACAATGTTAATTTAATTTTAAACCTTGATACAAACATTCCTTCTTTTGTTCTGCTGTGATTTTGACAAAAAAGTCTCTCACGTGCACACACACAAAGCAAGCAGAATCCTTGGTCAAATGCCAGAACAGTAACATTTCATTAAGATTATACTAAACATGCAGGAAGCTTTCTAGGTGAGAGGACAAAATGCAGTTTTAAAGACAAGATCGACTATCTTTTGAATGCCTTTCACTTTATACACTGAATTTAACCTACTGCACCCTTATTTGAGTGTTCCTGCATGGGCTGTGGGAAAGTGATAGTCTGTAGCTTCAGTGGGATGGCTGATCCCTGTCATACACCACAGGCAGCTCACGACATGAAGGCTTTAAGGGAAGAAGTCTATATAAAGTATAGGAATTCCACCCATACTCCATCCTCATCGTGTATATATTGCATCTGATTCTCAGTCAAATGAAAACTTGCCTTCCTTTCACTTCCTGAAGGTAAAACTCACAGTGGAATGTGTTTTTACACTAAGAAACTTACGGTACTGAAGCTTTTTGAGCTCAGTAATTCCTCAGTGTATTACAAAACTCTTGAGAACCTTTTCCTTATTAGTGATTCCTCCATTTGGATGCTGACAGTTAGAGAAGATGGAATATAATAATGCTGCTTCTTTGATGTTGGGCTATTAAGTGTTTCTGATTCATGGCACTGGACATTATGTGGTCACATGGCTGTGGCTCACACCTTAAAAATGCTGGGAAATAAACAATTAATTAATGTTGCCCATCTTCAAGAAATCTTGTTGCAGTTTGTTGTAAGGCAGTGCTGGTTTGTGCACAAGCCTTGGTGGCACTCACACCTCTGCATGTTCAGTAAACTCTCAGAATCTGTTAGAAAGCTGGTTCCTTTGCTAATATAAATTCAGTATTTAGAAAAAATCTCTTGCCGCTTTTAAGGATATTTAAATAAACCTAATAAAGTTGTATTGATGCCTCTGCCAAGAAGGGCAGGATAAGATACTTTAGTGTTTAAAAAATGCTGTAAGATTCTTCTGTGTCAAAGTAGCAATTTCTATAGGACTTTTTATTAGTCATCGTGACTCTTCAGAGCAGGATTTCAGTTGAGTTGATTAAGATGTATAATTTTTGCAGTGCAGAGGAAGATGTTTTTCCCTTCCAGGCACCTGAAAATAACTGAGAGATACTGGGAGAATATGTTCTCCCAATCTTCTTTAAATGAAGTAACTTCAATGTACTTCTGTCAATTCATTGGTATATTAAGTTTTATTTCTTTTAGCCACATTTCTATAGAAACAAGCAGCTTAAAAACATTTCCAAACCATGTAAAACGTGATTTCAGCCCCAAGTAAAGGGAAAATAGCTTTACATAAATTGTTAATATTTTATTTTGGGTAATTAAAGCAATGGCACTAAATTAAGTTTTATTTCACTTTGTGAATTTTTCAAAAGAAACCTCAAGTGATGGGAACAATGCTTCTTTGGGGTACCAAATTACATTTAGAGTTGTCCGTCCAAACCATACTCAGCATCATTTTCATAAAGCTCTGGAGAAAAAAAAAGATGCTATGGTGTAGATTTCCCTCAATTTTTAAAAGACATGGCCACATAATCATTAACAAACCCCCTGAAGTCTGTAGCTGTGATCTATTCCCTCATTCAGTTACCTTGGAAAAAGCCACAGCATGGAGGAAAAAGACTGGTTTGCTTTAAATAACCTTGCCTATATGCTTCTGAATTGCATCTGAATTGCAAAGTATATTCCAGACAGAATAGATCTGTGGTATCTTCACAATTTTTGTAGTGTAGATGATTCTGATTTTCTTTATTTTATTTTTAATGTTTTTCACAGATGAGCTGAGCTCCTGGATACAGCAGTCTTTTAAGCATTATGTTACACAAGAAGCTAAGCAACACTTCAATGACTATGACAAAGATGGTGATGGATTGGTGTCTTGGAAGGAGTATAACTTGCAAATGTATGATCGTGTAATTGATTTTGATGAGGACACTGTACTGGAGGATCAAGAAGAAGAATCATTTCGCCAGGTAAAATGTTTCAGCATCAGCTCCTGTGAGCTGTTGGCCAAAGGCAGCAATATTTGTTTATTGTGACAGAACAAGATGGGTAGGGAAAGCAGAGCAGCTGGCATATGTTTTAACACTTTGTGCTATCTGAGATAGGGGAGTAATTAAAGGAAAGTAGTGGAGTATTAAAGCTGCTACCAACAAAATAAAGACACAATGATATTATACCTCCTGAGTGTATTTTGCTGGTTGAGTGGAGCATAAGTCTACTGACAGTCTTAGAGCAGAGCACAGTCTCCAGCCACCATCTTAAACCCAGGCTGCAATCCATTGGGTGAGGTCTGCAGCCTGCCAGGGTCCTGCCCTCAGCAGGGGCCAGCACCACTGGTGCTAGAGCAGGAGGAAGCTCTTTAACCCTTTTGTTGCACTGTTCCAGCCATTTTTTCAGTTACTGCTCAAGCACTCAGCGTGGGCTGTCAGTATTGCCTGCTCTAACATTGCCTGTCCATTAGAGACCCACAGAGAAAGCAACAGCAATTCAAACAGTTGTAAGCGATGAAAATGCAACTCCCATAGATAAAAATGGATGTTTAAACACAGAAGTTGTGTGAGCCTCATCTATGAAGGCAGATGCTTAAGTGGGGAAAGAGGCAAGAGAGGCAGGGAGAAAAGGTTCACCAAGAACCACCGCATAGCAAAACTTGTTTCCTTTCAAGTTCCACATTTGTAAGTACATGTAAATGTTTTCCAAAAAGAGAATAAATGCGGTTTTAGACTATTCTCGCTAGAGGGTTTTTTTCTGTGAGGATTGCTTTGTCTGCTTTTAGTAAAGTAGCAGTAGGTAATACTGGCTGTTAGCAGACGTGAGAGCAGTGTAGTGAACAGAGGATTTTACACACTGAAGAAACAAACTGTAAAGCTGGAATGTCATGTAACTGAATAATTACCTAGCTTTTAAATACCGAAAGACTTACAGAGGAACTTCCAGTCAAAATATTGATACTATATTTGAGACATTGCCATCATAGATACATAGAGAGCTGTGCATCTGTAAGCTTGCTTAGTTATGCTATAACTTGACTACTTGCTGACTTCTCCAACGTAGATTGTAGGTGAACAGCAAGTCAGCATCCTTCAGCATTTTCCTTACATTTGGAAAATAGTGCTCCTGCTCTGATCGAGATGGAACAGTAAGATACAGTTTAGAATTGACATCAGGTAACCACAGGAATTTACCAGAAGGTGGCGGCCTTGTCTGTCACTTCCCAAAAAACACTGGAAAACTTATTTTCTCCCCCAGTAGTTCAAGCTTACGTTGCAGTATAGCAACTGACTGCTTTCTGTAGTCAATCCTTCTGAATTGCCTTCCTAGTTAAACTCTCAGTTCAGGTCAGCTTTTCTTTAAAAGGACATTTAACTATTTTGCAGAACAGTTAAGATCTTACACTTCATTTGTTCCATCTTATGCTCTGTGTTCATCAGGTTAGCCTAATTCTGAGAGAAGTGTCAACAGGTAGGATGTAAACTGGAAGTACAATTTCAAATGGTTATTTGTAAAGTTTATGATCTCTGATTTGCTGGCTACTCCCTTAACCAGATGATTCCCACTGATAGCACAACACACCTAAGGGTGGAATTCCAAGATTTTTATAGTTCACATCATATGCAGTTTGAGCAGAGATCGGTTGTCGATGGTGTGGGTGTGTATTTTGTCTAAAGAGACTGTACAAAATGAAACAAGAAAAAAAATAGGAAATTTTTGCATATTTGGAATTTTTGCACAGAATTAGGAAGTGCAAGACATTCAGAAATAAGAACTTGCTTGCTTATATCAGATCCTATTTCTTTTTTAAAGGCATGCTAGTGCATATACGTAGAACAGGTTGGAGAAATGACTTCTCTTTGCAATGATCATGTGTAATGGACAGCAGTCCTGTAGTAAAGGAATCTGGCCTTAAAATGGCTTCAGAAAAGACATTTTACACATACGATCTTTCAAGACCTTCTTTAAACTACAGACAGCCCTTGACATAAGTGAGATATAGATCCAGAAGGTTGAATGTCCTTAAAATGTAAATTTTGGAATTTGCAAGGCTGCCATTAATTATAATCATGGTACTCCACTTTACTATTTTGGGAATTGGTGACTTTTAGAAGAGAATGAACATATGAAAATGAGAATTCTTGGTCTTTTCATTATCTCTCTTTTGTGTGTTTTAAATGACTCCTTAAATTGAAAAAGCAGGGTTTTATGCGATTCTTAGAATAAAACCACCTCAATTAAAAGTGTTGTTCTTATTGCTCTCAATGAGCTCTTTTTAGTGAAAATCTAACATCAGTGTAATATGAGTAGGTAGTGTGAAACAATTCATATCCTAATGAGCTTACAGCCACCTACTATAATGTTGTTTTTCCTTTCTAGTAAGAGCTCTAACTAAATCTATTTTCTAAGCTTCATTTAAAGGAGAAAAAACGTTTTGAAAAAGCTAATAGAGATGATGTTCCTGCTCTAAATGTGGATGAATATATTGCTTTTGAACATCCCGAAGAAGTGGAGTACATGACGGTAAGATTTGGGGGAGCATCTTTCTCAGCCTGTGGGTGTAGATGCAACATCTTTTTAATGTGTGTCCTTAGCCCCAGTAGCACAGGAAGTGGAGTAGTTATGGTTATGGCTTGGACAACCCAAATTAAGAGTGAAGTAATGTGTTGTGGATCCAGTGCTGGAGATCAGGGACTGGAGCAGGAGTTCAATGCTTTTATTTGAAATCTGTTTCCAGAACTAGGATAGCGTAAGTATCCCGAGCTTTGGGGACTGGACTGACTTAGCCACCTCTCAGCTCTGTTAGGGCTGTAAATCCATCAGTGAGATTTTAGCTTTCAGTTTTGGCTCTCTGGTGGACAAAAGACCAACCAGTTCTCCTAACAATTCAGTTAAGTTGCAGGAATGCAAGTTAGTGAATCCACCAGATGAGACAAGAAAAGTGAAATGAGATGATGGAGTTTTGTACATATTCATGTTTCTCAGATGCTTTTGCAGTTTGGAGTTCTGTTGAAGGATTCCAGCTCTATGGACACCTTTCAGATTTGGTTTTCATGATATCTGACATTCTAAACTCTTAAGGACAGATCTGTTTTATTGCACAGGAAGCAATTACTGCACTAGTCTGCATAAAACACAAAAAGATTTGAAATGAGGGAGTCTTTCATTTAAGGAATGCATCATTGCCCTGAAATGATTCAGTGCTGTTTCTCTTGATTATGAGTTGCTAATTTTGCTCTTTGTATGTATACAAAAGGACTTTGTCATTCAAGAGGCTTTAGAAGAACATGATAAAGATGGTGATGGATTTGTTAGCCTGGAAGAATTCCTTGGTGATTACAGAAGAGACCCAAGTAAGGAAAAAAGGGAAGGGGCATGAAAGAGGGAACTAACAAAAGCTTTTGGAATGGCGAGAATTGGATGCATCTTTATTTTCAGCTTCTCACACCTACACCTACAGATTCTGAGTAAGATTTTGTGTCTTGGAATAATTCTGTTTTCTGGAACTGGGCATAGTAGACTCATTATTTCACTCTGCCCCATGTGTATTTGGTGGTGGTTTGTGTGTAGCCCATTCCACAGTTTCCTTCCAAGTTGCTTCTTGTTTTCTGAAAGACTGAACCGGATTCCTGATGATGGATGCAGCTGAAATAAGGTGCAACCTTATTTGCCATCTGAACACATTTGCAGATCTAGCTGGCAGGAATGTGAGGTAAACTGCCCTGGCCTTGATCAGCCTAAGCAGGCAGCTGCCAGCCTTGCTTTGGAAGGACTGAGCCGTGTGTGATATGAGAGGGACGGAGGGGAAGTGTGAGGAGTCACTTCACTGTACCAGGTATCAGAAGCCTGATAGCTGCCTTCACTGTTTGGTTTGTTTGGGGGTTTTTTCCCAATCTTGCCCTTCTTTAAACTTAATCTATTCCTTCTTTAATGCTCCTTCTTTAAGAAGAAGCACACTTACCTGATGCTTATCAATATTTATCAATGAATATTTTACACACTGAATTTTATTTGCTAAAAGCTGGGGCAAATAACTGTTCTCATTCCAAAAAGCCCAGTAACTTCAGTTTTGCGGAAAGTCTGCATGGTTCAAAGGAGTGCTAATTCTGAATGCATCCTAACTGGGGAGAACTGTGTAAGCCACACGAGGATATGGAGAACCAGGGGAATAACCTGTTTTCCTTCACTCTAATCAGCCACCTGGAATTTCATGTTTTATAACCGTCTTTGTTTGTCAGAGCCAGTAAAAACAACAGATCTCTGATGCAACTACAGGGTTCTTTATCTTTCTCCTGCTCTAACATGAAAGAAAGCTTTTCCAAGCCAGCCTATAAAAAGTTGTTGGAAAGGAGTGAAATTGTTGCAGTAATAGAGAAGATAACAGCTTTGTCATTACAACTTGTTAGCAAGACTTGAGAATCAGCTGTGATTGTACAAACTGCTTCAGCTTTTCTCCAAGTGGCCATCTCTCCTGCAGATAGTGTTCCTGCAGTGCTCTTTAAAATGACTGATAGGCTACATGGGGGCTCTGATTCATAATTAGCTCATGGTTTGGGGCAACAGTGTATGGTGAACTGTGACATAAAGGGATCATCTACTTGCAAAACCAAATGTTAGAAAGGAAGGAGAGACTTCACTCTTTTTGTTCTTTAATAATTGAATTGTGATTATTTTTAAGCTGTTACTTACCTGCTTGTGATACCTACTACTTTTGACTTTCATAAGGCTTAGAAAACCAGTTCATGCTTTTCTGCAGTGTTTATAATTTTGATGAATTATTTCTCAATTCCTTGAAGAGTTAAGGACAAGTCTAAGGTTGCTCTAGGCTGCAGGATGCAATACCTGTACACTGGGTAAGTATAGAACAAGTGAGCAAATAAATACTGACAGTAAAGGAAATTGCTTTCCCCACTTTCCTCTGCCCATTAAGGTTTGTTTTTGTTTAGTGACATTACTTTTTTTTATGTTTTATGAGAATAAGTGAATTTGCTTAGGAGAAAAGATGAAAACTTCTGCTTTAAAGTGAAGAGTGGCTTTAAACTTGCCAGTTGTGTTTTACCAGCTGCAAGGGAAGATCCAGAATGGATACTGGTTGAGAAGGACCGGTTTGTGAATGACTATGACAAGGATCACGATGGAAAACTCAACCCTCAAGAGCTGCTGTCTTGGATAGTACCCAACAATCAGGGTATTGCACAAGAGGAGGTACGTGGTGTGACTGCTGTTAGGTTTTAATTACTGCAGGAGAATATTGAAGGTATCACAGCAAAGTGATAGAAGCATTCAGATTTATTGTGTCTTAATGACTGAACAAGAATGTCAGTAGATCTCTGCATATATTTTTAACTTCTTTCACTTTGACAAGGAATGCAGCTCCTTTAAATGCATTAGGCAAATGTGAAGTTCCTATTAATTGTGTAAATGTTTGTAAATTAACAAAGTGCTTTTGTACCTGTTTAAATATCTTATCTGCTTTGACTCAAGGGTACAGAATTTTAATAAGTAATTTTTTTGTTATTGCAGGTAAATCTAATGAGATGCACTACCAAAAGAAGCTGCATAATTTTGAAATAAGAAATTGATTGTAATTCTTCTAACTGGATAAATCATCATAATTTGTAGAACTAAAAACTTGTCTTAAGTACAAGAATATGGAAGTACTCTGTGATTCAAGATGGTGTAAAGCAAACTTTGATGATGCTAATTAAAATCGTTTAATCAGGGGTAGAACAGCATAATAGCTTTTAAGTGGACTCATTTTAGCTTGTTTTTTTGTAGCAGTTTCCAGCCTCTGACTGCAGTAGAGAGGATTTCTGCCTTTCTGCTAGTAACTTCTCAGCTAAATTTTCCATGTCTTTGCTTTACGCTGGAGGATTTTGGTGTTCAGAAGGGCAGGAACACGAGGTCTTCCCGTGGCCTCATGTTCCTGGGGAAGAGAGGAGCCTCTCTGTGTCAGACAGCACAGCCCATGTGCTCACTGCTGAGCTCCCACCTCTGCCCTACTGGGCTCTGCTGACAGGAGCAGCAGCAGCAGCAGCAGCCCCAGGTGCTGCCGTGCGTGACCTTGTTGGAAGCTGAGCTGTTCTGGGAGTATTTTTGTAAATGGGGGTCTGTGAGCCTTTTCATGGCCTTTTCTGGCTGTGGTCAGCTCTCAGTTCACAGAAATATCACTGTTCTGACCTGAGCTCTGTGTGCTGCTGTCTGTCCATACCTGTGCTGGCTTGCTTGGTCTGGGTTTTTTTTTAGCCGTTCTTAGCTATCATTCAAATTTTGCCTTGCAGCAAGGCCATGCTGTAGTAATAGCTCAATTCTGCAACAAATGATTTATTTGTTTCTCTAATGTGCTAGTTTTTTTCTTTGGTTGATCTAAAGGCTTAGCGAAGTCACCTGTCCTGAAGAGAAGGTAGCACTGACTTCAGTCATAAACTGCTGTTTGAAATCAGAGTATCACACTTGCATGGCAGCATTTCAAAATGACTTGAGAAACTTGGTAGCTAAATAACATAAAAATAGAAAAATTACTATCTATTCCATTTTCAGGAATTGACATGTGTTGGCCAAGATGTTTGTCATATTAATCTTTCAGCTTTTGCCATGCAGAGTGCTTTTAAAATCCACTTGGCTGACGTTAGTCCCTCTTATTTTTGGCTCAGTTACACTGAGCCAAACCAATCAGGAAAAGTAGGAACAGAAGGATTCTCTAAATCACTGTATTTGTAGATGTTGGGCAAATGAAACAAAGCCTGTATAATACCAGGATTCCTATTACTTAGAAATAAGAGGTGCAGGAGAGCTGCTGCACAGCCTATTAGCTTTGAACTATGAAATACTGGTGAATGAGCTACAACTAAAATGTTCTGCAATTGGTTCTTCATTTTACTGCTAAACTTCTCTCTTTTTATGATACACAAATAAGCAAAAATCAGAATTGTTTTAACTTGGTGCGTGTGGTGTTCTGTTTCTTTTACAGGCTCAGCACCTCATCGAAGAGATGGATTTGAATGATGACAAAAAACTCTCAGAAGCAGAAATTCTTAAGAACCAGGATTTGTTTCTTAACAGCGAAGCAACAGATTATGGTAGGCAGCTTCATGATGAACGTTTCTACCATGAAGAACTTTAGATTATTTATTTTGTAATCTTCCCTTTCTTTCATTCGGAGCTTTTGTTAAAAGCACTCATCAGCTGCATTGCAAGTTTTATGGTGTAATTACAGTACACTAATGTTTGTGTAAATAATTTGCATTCAAAATTTAATTGCCCTCCTGCAAACTTGCTGGGCCTCTTCTAGCCTTCAAAATTAATCTGGAATACTTGCTATCAAAATTCTAGAGTGTTGGGAAATAAATTACTTCAGGGTAGTACTGTATTGTGAAGAGTTGTTCTACTGTACTTGAAGAAAATGGAGAATCTAAATGGTTCTGAAAGGATGCAAAAGGTAGTAACTGAGACTACTATTTTTCTAATCAATTTAATTAGGGCAGAGTGTGGGGAAGGTGGGGGGATGTTTAGAGTCAGTATTAACTGTTTTATTTAATACCTTTGGAGAAATACTTACATAAACACCTCAGTTGTTTAAGAGATTTCTACTTGATTTTGAATGGTTTCTATAACTGTGTTTTATTCTATCATAAAACTTGGTATTTTTACATCTATGACAATATTATTTTTGATGTACAGTTGTAGAGCATTAGCAATACAGTGGTATTTTACTGTGTCAATACCCTCTTCATTTGTTGGATTAAAACTTAAAATGTTCTATTCTTCTGTGTTTTGTACATTTATTTCTTACTGTGGGTCACCCATAGCAGCTCCTGGAGATGTGAGCAATGGACGTAATGTCCAGTGGCAGCATTCTTGGCTTTATCAACCAGAGATGTGTCATCTGAGTTAGATGCTAAAGAAGATTCAAAAAAAGCAACGTGTGCATTTAGCATTTTCTGGACAAGTTTGCAAAAGCAATTGTGTTTATTTTTTAATTTGTGATATATGGAATGCTGAAGCATCAAGGCATTACATAAATAATATTTATAGTAATAACCTCTAAAAGTTAACCTCAGCTGAAAGCTCCACCAGTGAGTGCTGTCCCGTTTTGTGATTATTTGAAATTGTCTGAAGGGTTAATGGCATTACAGGTTCAGTGTAGGAAAGTCCAAATACTCACTTTTATCTCGTGGAAAGAAATGAGCTGAGTGTTCCAAACAAAGACAAAACCTCACAGGCAGCTCGTGGGGAGTGTGTTAGGGTTTTTTAATTCCTACATAAATAACTCCTGTAATGCTATAACAGTGTTCTCCTTGACTAATGTTTTCCTTTCTCCCAGTTCTATTGAGTGAAAGCAGCTAGTTCTGCCTTGGTTTTTTCCCAGGATACCACCTCTTAATTATGCTCAGAACAAGTGGAATTCCTTTGGGGGTAAGTGCTGATGTGTCACCAGTAGGTTAGAAATTTTGATTCAGAGCAAAACCACGTACACTTTATTTTTAGATACCATAGTAATAGAAATTCAAAACACATCTTCCATTTTAGTGGTTGGATTTTTTTCTACCCATATTTTCTTATGTCAGTTCCTTGGGAATTGAGTACAACTCTTGCCATGGTGGTGGTGAGATCTGATTTAAAAAAAAAAAAAGTCTAATTAATCCAGTGTGCCCAGGAATACTAAAACAACAACAAAAACATATAAATAACTGACTAAATGATATTTCTAAATGAGCACATATGCAGAATATTTGCTAAGATACGCTGAAGGAATTTAAACTGTTGCCTCCCATGATGCTGAACGAGTCACTGTATCTCTGAAGAAGGGACATTTGGTCCAGAGGCAGACCTGCTGGAGATGATGTGTTTGGGACGAAGATCCAAGGGTCCTTTCTGAGACATAGAAACCTCTTCAGCACCACCAGCATTGTGTGCTTGGCTAATGAATGTGCAGTACTTGCAAATGAGCAGTGATTTCCTTTGAATTAAGGCATGGAGAAAGCCAGTGCATTGATAAAGCATTCAAAACGTGTCAGGGAAAGAAAAAACATCTTTCAGCTGGTACCTGAATTCATGACAAGAAGAGGGGGATAAAAACCCAAATAATTTCATTTTCTCTTTCACAAAGTACTTCTACTTTTCTCCCAAGAACAACCAGATCCTGTTTGTGCTACTCAAGGCTCTGGTGACATTGCACTTTTCCACAGTTCCTCTTCTCCTTTTTTTGTCTTTGAAACATTTTCAGGGATAAGTATAGTTTAAACACATACCAAGTATGAAAAGATCCCACCTTTCTATGATACAATCAATAATTTTGTTATATACAAAGTATCACAATGTTAATTCTAGAGGAAATCATTCATGTTCTTTATGATTATGGCAAAGCCTGATGATCTTGGATAAAACAGCAGAGCAGGTCCACCTTTCCGACATGGCCTCTATTAGAAACTGCTATGAAACGTTGGAAAAGAGGTAAGAACAGAACCTGTGCAATTAATCTTTACATTAATTATCGATTTTACTGAAGCAAAACGCCAGCAGGACTGCCTTGCACTGTGAGACTGCTCTTGGAAGGCCGTTCCAGCAGTTCCTTCGAACAGGAGCAGAGGCAGTGTGTGTGAGAGCCCAGCAGAGCCCTGGTGTGGGGTCGGGGCTGTGCTGAACCAGCTTCCAGCCGCAGCCACGGATGGCCCAGAGGAGCTGGAACAAACCAAGCCGGATGTTCAAACCAAACGGAGGCTGCCGTTTCTGTTGCCATGGGAACAGAGACTGGCTCCTCACAGAAGGCAAGGTGATTTAAACATTTTTAATGGGTATGATTGTGGATAATTGTCAAGCCCCTGACATTTCCCGCATGGAAATTCGGGGATCCATTCATATGGAAATAGAACGGCAGGCACAGCTCAGCAGCTGAACCGTGTCTATTTTAGCCATGGTTTTCCTCTGGAAGTGGTTTCCTTGCTGCTGCTGTCCCCAGGCTGTGGGTCTCAGATGGACACCAGAGGCTGGGCTGTTGGAATTTGGACATGGCTGCTCTACAGCAATCGTTTGGAAGCTGTATCTTGGATGTAACGGTTGTGGAGGCTGGGAAGGACTGCACGAATGCCTTCAAGTCTCCATTTTCATTTCCCAAACAGCCATTCCAAGGGACCACAATATAGCTGAGAACTTCTGAAAATTACAGCCAGCTCAACACCTGGATTATCTGAGTATTCAGAATCTCTTTATATACTGCCTTAATACTTTTCATACACTCCCTCATCCTCTTTCTATGTAGAATAAAAGGTTTACTTTATCAGCCTCCTCAAAATCAGAAACATTTACTCTGAAGCATGTCTTGCTTGGAGTCCTGGATGAGCACAAAAACGTTTGTAGATGCTATTTTCATATTTTACCTACTGTAAAGCCTGCCACCCAAATCCCTGATAAAAAGCTTTGCTCAAAGCAGTATATAGTTAAAAATTAAATCAAACTTCCATTCTAAAGAAGGAGAAAATGTGAGGTGTTTTAATACGATTTCTGTTTAAAAAATCACACTTATCCTCACTTTTCACTACAGAATGGATTCAAATGGTACGTTCTGCTTCCAAACAATTTAATTACTGGGGAAAAAACCCTCAGGAAGTGTTTTCTTGGCCTTATCAAACAGAACGCCTGATTTTTAACCTCTAAGAGCAGTAGAAAGAGATGCAGTGGGTGTCAGGGAAGCGTTCCACTTCAGGCTCCTTGTTGACACTGCTGAATTTGAGTAAGCCTGTCAGGTCAGGTTAAAATCCCCTTTGAAAGAGTAAGAAAGGGCAGCTGAAAAGCCCTGCAGGTTTCCAAAACCTCCTGACGAGTCTCAACCCTTTGCCCACTGAAGTGCTTCCTTTTGTCACAAAGGTACTGACATCACTCTTCCGTAGGGGCAATGGCAGGATGCTCCAGGTGGTTTCAGTAGATGGCATTGCAGCACTCGCAGCCTAGCGAGGTTCACTGGTTCTGCTCCCTGCTCCCAGCCCCACTGAGCTCTGAGCTCCCTCCCAGGCTCAGCCTTCCCAGACTTCATAAAACTCTGGCCACTCACATCAAGATATTAACCCAGTTCTGAGATAGAGCATTTCAGAACTGGAGGCCTTGATGTCCTGTTCCTATTTACAGAACAGGGGAGTAGAACTTGGCCTCCCTCTTCTAAAGCCCTGCAAAGCCTGGCTGCCCCTGCCTGGCACAGCACCCTGTGGACATAACCCAGCACCACCAGGACCTGTGAGCAGGGACCCAAATCGAGGGTCTGCCCAGCAGCTCTGCTTCATCAGAGCCAGGGCTGGGACTCACAGCAGCTACTCCCTGACAGCTCATCAAAGTACCTGAACTGGAGACCTGCTCCGGGCCATTCTGAGAAACTCACCCACAGCACCAAGCAAACTGCCTGTGCTGATGGTGTTTGAGAGAGCATCCCTGGAGCTGCTGGGGAGGTGACTGTGCTGCACTGGAGCTGTTGGGTGGGCTGGATGCAGGCGTGAGATTCAGTCAAATAATCGGCTTTGTGGCTGGAGGCCAAACTAAAAATAACAGGAAAGTAGCATATCATTTTGGAGGGCCAAAATGCACTCAATGCCTTTTTATGAACCCCAACAGCAGCAAAGATGGTTTCAAAACACAGCTGTAACTTGGAAATAGTAACAGGAAACACTTAGGTTTAGAAGGACTGAGATAAAACACTCTTTAAAAAGATCCTTTTTTTTGCATACAGATCAAGCATGACTAGTGCCCATGCCCTCAAAATACATTTTTTCAAAGCATTTTCCCTTCTGGAAGAAAGCTTAATTCCTTCCTTCTCAACACTGTCTGCAAGTGAATCCCCACATTTCTCCTCCCACTCTCATGAAATGATGCTTTTTTCCTGCTGCACCTCTGATCCTCCAGATCCCGTTTGCCTTCCTCTGCTTAAACTTCATTTTCCCTCTCCAAGTCCCTGCACATTCTCTGTCTTCTTCAGCTCATCAGGAAGGAACCTTGCAAATTCTTCAAAACACCAGCTACAAACTGCCCGTGGAGTGAGTAGGGATAACTCCAGCCCCCAGCTGCTGCAGAGCTCTCTGAGCCAAGCCCCCTGTCCCACTGGAGGCCAGGGAAGTTGCGGGACTTCCCCATTCCTGAATGATCCGCTCGGGTGGCTGCTGCTGTGGGGACAGCAGGAAAACAGCAACACCCAGCAGCAGCGTCAATCAGTTGTAGATAAGTAAGTCCTGATGTGTTCTCGGTGTGCAAAGACAGCTTTTGCATAGGCAACCACCACAGGACTGTTTTTCTTTTCTTTCCTACACCCCAAAAATGCCAGTATTTAAATATTAACAGGTATTTAAGGGTGCTTAAAACATCCTAAGGAGGTGAACATAGGCAACCTCACCTGGAGGACAGACTTTGGAGAGGGTTTCAGGGAAGCTTTAGAAGTATTACCCTGTGCTCAGGTGTTTGCAGCTGTGTTAAAACAACTGGAGGAGCTGATTTGGGGAGCTGCCTGAAATACGTGGTGTCACTGGGGTGCTGGGTGTGGTCTGGGTGCTACTGCTTCACTGGTCTGTGAGGCTTCACTCAGGTCCTGGCACTAACAAATCCTTAGCTCTCTTTTTTTTCAACACTTTGGATTTTACTTCTAAATTTCACGGATCTTGCATATTCATCTGAACATTTATATGAGGGCATGCAAATCAGGAGTGTTCTGTACGTCATCATCCAGGTATCTAAATGTGTGCAGACACCTGCATGCTTCCAGGGTTCTTAATTTAACCTGAGTCCTGAAAAGCCTTTTTAGCTGCAAAATGCAACTTTGAGCTAAGCTTCCTGTGTGCAAAGGCATGGGCCTCTGCCAGCCCCAGAAGGTGCTGCAGAAATAGGGCACCTACGTTTCTTTTGCTTCTTTTTCTTTGCAAGACCAGAGCTTCAGAGAATAGGCTGTCTCTTTGTATTGTGCTGGCTTCCTTTGCATTTTAATTGTTCTCTCTGCTCCTGCTGCTGATCAAATCATATCATTGAACTTAGTGCATTGTTTTTTCCCCTCTATTTTTTTCCTGTTCGCTCACATGTACCCATGGCAAGGAGCAGCCTGACACCATTTGACATCTCCTTGCTTCCTCATTTCAATATTAACTGTTTACCAGAAGAGAAACAGGTTTGGGGTGCGGGTGCTGAGCACTTGCGTGTCTCTGTGTGTGAGCAACAGCTCTTTTGCCCTTTGTCCCTGCACAGCCACAGGTCATTTCTCTGAGCTGCCTGGAACTGCTACTGGCAGCAGCCTGACTTCAGCAGGGACAGGTCTGTGGATGTGCTGCACTCTCTGCATGGGCTGGGGTGCAGTGACAAGGCTCAGAGCTGTGCCTGCTGCTGCTCTCACCCCAGAACGGACTTGCTGAAGGATTCCTACCCCTCCACAGAGCAATAATAATGACCCAGCTGCAGTTTAAAGATGCTTTTTGGGTAAGTGAGCATTTACTATGTGTTTCCTATATTCAATGTATCTGTATTTCAAAATTTTTTAAAATACTGCTTGGTTCTATACAGAGTTTAAAACAAATTTAATGCTGTTTTGTGTTCTAACTTTAGTAAAAATCCAAATTAGTCTCCAAGCAAAAACCTAGTGTTTGGTAGTGTGTTTGCTCCTGGGCAGAAGGATGCAGTGTAAAGAATGTATCCAGTCCCCATCAAACGACTGCCGTTCCCAGTTCCTGTGCTAGGTCCAGAAACCTCTTTTGAAAGGGACATGGGTTTGTCTCACAGTGCTAAGAACCTGCTTGCAGTGACTGTCCTCAGCTCTAGGAGCTCCCAGAGCAGGTGAGCTGTTGCTTAATTACAGGCTGAATTCCCTCCTGTTTGGTGAAGAGCAGAGCCAGCAGCTGCCAGCAAAATGCTCCTGCTCAGCTCCCTCCAGACCCCAGCCCTGCTGCCAGGAGCACTCCCAGGCATGCAGTGCTCGGGAGCCATGAGGCAGCACAGGTTAGAAAAGACCAGCAGTGACACTCCTCAACTAAGCCCTAACACTCACAGCTGACCTAAAACCAGCAAATACTGAAATAAGATCTGCTCTATACTTGTTATTTGACTTTTGTTTGAAAATCCTTTTGGTCTCCTGCTTTCAAGCTCTTTCCCTGCAGTCACAAGGTAAAAGGACCTCAGTCATCTCTCTTGCTAGAGTAATCCAAGGTTCTCTTGCAATTGAAAAATGGAAGTTCAAAATCAAAATTCTAACATTGTGAAGTTGAGTAAACAGGATGTTATGTGGTTGCCTCTTGTCTGGGCAATCATTTATTCAGCATCTAGGACTGACTTAAAGAAAGACATGAAGGCATATGAATTGTTCCTGCCATTTCCTGGCTGTTCTTTCTGCTTGTGCTCTCTTTTTCTCCACCCACGCTTCAGGGTAAACCCCCTCTTTGTAGAAAACAGAAGGGCAGAGGCAAAAACACACTTCAATGAACCACCACAGGAACCATCCCCCGGGCACTTCCAGGAAGCCCTCCCCACCCCACTCCAGTACTAGATTTAAACAGCTAAAAAGAATAAAATGAGGAAATACGAAAGTCAGTGTTGATGTTAGGATGAACTGTGCCTGACCACACCTACGTGAGATTCTCCTCGTTTAGGCACCTCCTGACTGCACAGTGCAGTGCTCAGGGTGGGACACAGCTGGGGCCAGTGCTGCCCGGGGAGCTTCAGCCCTTGCATGGCTGAACTGCCTTGGAAAACAAGCCAGCTGTCTGTTAGGGCTGGTACATTCGGTATGGTTTTCAATGCCTTGGTCTTTAGGGAGAATAAATCAAGCTATGAGAGTAGTGAGAGGGTGATTAATGCCAGCTGACGATCTGGCCAGGCCGGTTCTTCATGGCTCTTCCCTAAACTTCTCTCCTGTGCTTAATCACGTTACCATGACTCAAATCCTTGCTTAGCTTTGAAGCTAACGCCTTATTTAAAGGAAAGCATCTTTGGATTTCATATCTCTTGGCTGGAAATGTTGTATTGCCTGGCTTGATTAAGAGGGCAGGAATATATATGGTTGCAGGATGGAAGATTTAGCTATGCAATAAGAAGTTTTTTAAAAGTGAAAACCTACAGGATATTGCACAACACAGCACAAGCGTGCAGCTTGCGCCCCAGATCACAAGATCAGCAATTATTTTTGCATTCATAAGGTTCTGGTGTGAGAGGAAAATCTATTTGGTTGGTTTGCTTCAGCGAGCAATTATCTCCTGTATTTGGTCTGGACATTGAATAGAAAGTGCCTTTTTGACTGCAACCCAGAAGGTGTTTGTCCTGTGGTGGGTGCCTCAGTACAGAGCCCTGATCTCTGACTGCTGCCCAAGGACACCTGCACCCCCACCCTGGATGAGGTATCCCTGAGCAACAACTCCCTGCTCCACCATCAGTGAACTTCTGGATAAGCAGGGGTTTCCTCAGTACCTACCTAGCTCAAAGTATGTAAAGAAACTCTAAAAGCAGGAGGTCTCCCCCAGCTAGGAGAGAAAGAGCACCATTCATTCCTCCCCAAAGTTCTCCAGACTTCCTAAAAGCAGGGTGTGCTGTCTTCCAGGAAAATGCAAATTGTTCCTCATAATAGGTTTAAGTTTTATGCTCGCTTTTCCTCTATTAAATGTAGCATTGATAGTACTATACTAAAACTTCCACACTTTGTTCAATTTTTATTTTCTTTGTAGCATGGCCTGAGCTAAAACCTGCGTATTTTTAAATTACAATTCTTATTTCTATATGCTCCACATACTCTGTAATGGTTTGAGGGGAAGTTGCTCAAAGTCTGCACTAAAATGTGCTTCTTAACAGAAATTTTCTATCCTCTGATAATATTTTTTAGGAAATGCTAGTGAGATGAAAATTCAAATCAGGTTTGATAGCCAGTGGAGGGCAGTTGCTGATGGAATAATATTCTGCTGGGCTGCTGGACAAGCCTAACAGATGTTACCTGTCCTCTCTAGCATCATGTGAGACAGGTAGGGAAATTCCTGTGTTAATGGGGAGTGCGTGTGTGATCCCAGCCGAGTTCCATGTTAACAGGGTAATGTTAACAGGCAGAGCAACACTTATTTTTTCTTTTGTTACAAAACCCACTATGCAAGAAAATCTTTCCCCCTCAGTCACAAATACTGAGCATCTTTCTTAGTCTCACTGTGTTCTTGCACTCATTGTTGCTTTTCCTTTACAATTCCTGTCATTGCCTTTTCCTTCTGTTTAGTCTCCCTCCAACCTGCTGCTCAGCACTGCAGCTGCAACCCCTGAAATGCACCTATTTCTGCCCATGAGGTAGGAAGGTGCTGGCACCACTTCCTGGCTTTCCATTCCCACCTGGGAACAGGGAACGTGGAAAACTTTCAAAGGAGCTGGTTGGTTTTGGGACAGGCTCAGAGTTGAGTGGGAACAAAGCTATTCCCTCGGACAGCTTTGAATCAAACTCAAGCAGCCAAGTCAATCCTAAAGATGTGTCATGGGCTCCTAAGGTACTTAGGATTTAAAAATAAATGCTTGAGGTGTGAAATGCTTGTTCCTTCTCAGCTGTGGGATGAGCTCGGGGCTTGTGGATTCTCACAGCTCGCATTTAAAAGTGTGGGGGACATGCAGGCCAGCAAGTATGAAGCAGGCCTTGAACACGAGCTGGCACGATTTGCCCCCTGCCCTGCTGTGGGCTGGTGCTCTCACATCCCTGCCTGCGGGCCCGTGCTTGTGGTCAGACCCTGCAGCAGTGGGAGCCGTGGGAGTGCTCCAGGAACAGGGACTGCTACAAAGGTGCTTAATCTCTCTTGCTTTGACTTCACGCTGTGTTCAGCCTCAGGTTCAGTGCAAAGCTGACTTTGTAGGTGAGTCTCTCAACTCCTAATGTAGCTTTTTCACGCAATGGTCTATTATATATGCCAAAAAAAGGATGTAATTAACTTCAAAAATAATGTAACTTCTAATGAGAGTCTTAACTGTGGAACAAGAGTGCTGAGATGATAAAAGTCACAGTAAAACTATTTCCTAAACTTATTAGGTAATGTGCTGAAGAAATACAACATCAATTGTTTTACTCAAAATAGGGTTTTTTACACCAGGAGCTACCCTGCTTTCCTGTAGAGGTTGAGCTTTGCAGGGCCCGTTGCTTTGCAGCAGGTCTGTGAGGAGGAAGTGAGATGGGGCAGGTTTGTTGGGAGGAACTGGAGCCTGGCACCCCGAGGCTGAGCTCGGGCAGGCAGGGATGAGGCTGCCAAACCTTCCAGCCTGCCATCCCAGCTTTGCAAATGGGTCCCACCAAGTTGGATTTGAATGGCACTGCACTGGCTGCATCTGTCCCTGCTGACACAGGGCAGATTAAGATAAATCATCTCCCTACACAACTGCACAAAGGTGGGCTCTGCTGTCAGCCCGTCCTGCACCTCCCTGAGCTCCAGAGGCAGATGATGGCCACAGCCCTGATCACATCCAGGCCAAGTCATCGCTCTGGGACGTGTGTGGAAATGGGGAATAAAGGCGGAACCAGCTTGGAAAAGCTGAACTGGTTGCCCAGCTGATGTCTGTGTTTGTTGTGAGGTCAACTTCATCTCCACAGAAGAGGCTGCTCTACTCATTTTTAACATGTAATTTCTTCCTCCATTCCCCCAGCAGCTCTGGGAAGGATCCTTCCCTCACTAGGGCAATGAGACACACCCGTGGAGGGTGGAGGTGGGGCAATCACGACAGTCATTGAAACAGGAGGAAATCACAAGTAGTTGTGGCTATGGAAACACTGGTGCTTCACACATCACTTCTGAGCAGAGCAGGACAGCTAAAATGAAGCTCAAATGAACTAACATTAGATGAATAGATTTATAGAGAGTTCATTTTGGGTCAGTGACTGAAATAATTAGACACTTAAATACATTTTATTACAATTTTCTGATGACCATGCTGCAACTGAGGGGTTTTGACTATTAGAATTTGTTGATGGATGAAGTAAGTCACTGTGACAACTTTGTTAATATTTTTACACAGCTGTATCTGGTTTGTTTTGATCCTTGCTGCTCTGCAAAAGTTGGTTGGTTTTGCTTGGGCTCAGAGAAGTGGAGGATTCTTATTTATGGCAATTTTAAGTGTGCCATGAGTATGTATTTTAAATATGGAATGGATGAGTCATCGACTCTTTTCACCCAGATTTACACGGTCACGTCTAACAAACACCATCTAAAGAGTGTTTGTCACACACAGCTTGAAATGGAGCCTCACACAGAGATCAGAGGATGTACTCTGGCTTGCTAGAGCAGCCCACTGAGGTGCATTTTGTGAGGCAGAGCCGCAGAGTAGCTGAGGTTGGAAGGGGCTTTTGGACCTCTCGAGCCAACCCTGCCCAGCACAGGGCCAGTCTCAGCACTGAGCTCTGAGCATCTCCAGAGCTGGAGCCTCTCTGGGCAAACTTACAGTGTCTCACCAGCCTCACAGCAAAAACCTTCCTGTGCTTAAACACCACTTACTGAATTCCCACGGGTGCCCATTGCCTCTTGCCCTGTCACTGGGTACTGCTGCCAAGCCCTGGCTCCATCTCCCCTGCTCCCTCCCCCAGGAATTCATACACACTGAGCACCTCTTCTGCAGGCTGAGCAGAGCCAGCCCGCAGCCTCTCCTCCCGTCACAGATTCTCCAGGGTGAATCTCAATGTCCCTATGAATCTCATTTCAACATATTTTTTCCTGGCAGGACTGGGTGATTCACTGCCCGTCCCTTCCCTCCCTCAAGGCTCACACTCCTGCTGCCTCTCTTTCTTCAGTCCCTGGCTGGGGACACTGAACTTGTGCTGCTTCATAGGCACAGGGGAACACCTGGGATTTCAGTCCAGTAACACTCGCTGCATGCTTGTCTGGAAGGCGAGTTAGGCTGCTTGGTTATATTTCAGCTCCTTTAGCTCAAAAAGGCCTCTTTCTGATTGCATTTCCATGCCTTGCCACAGCAAGGTAGATTCCAGCGGGCAGATGGCACAGAAAACACTAGTTTCATCTCCACTTTAATCTAGGTTTTGTAATAAAACTTTTCTCAGCAGCCACAGTGCAATAATGTACAAAGTTTGCCGTGTTGTTCGGTAAGAGTTTGGGGATTTGAGGCTGGGGTGAAGTGAGGGCTGCGGGCACAGCTCTGTACTGAGATCACTCAGCCTTGCTCAGGGTGTCAAGGTGAAGAAAAAACCCCTCACTGAAAATATGCATCTGGATCCCAACAGCTTTTCAGTTCCCCAAAGAATTGCTCCCATGCTGTAAATGGAGCGTAGTACTTCTTTAAAGTGGTGGAAAAATGTCACTGAACAAGACTGAGGAATTGAAAAGTTCCATAGCTCTTCATGCAACTTTATCTTTGCTTGAAATGAAAGGCAACAGTCTTGGGAATTAAGTGAAAATGTACCAGCTTGGGCTAGCTTAGAGATACCTGCTCCTGTTCAGAGCAAATAAATAAATAAACACAGGCTTTTTTTTTAAAGTAAGAGCTTCTGAAATCAAGAAGCTATTTCGTGCTGCTCTCAATTTGTCCAGGCCTAATCTATTCCTAATATGAAAGAAAATTAAAAAATAAAGGGTGGGGACAATGACAAAAAGGAAAACAGGTGGTCAGCAGCCCTTAGGTCTGAGTCTCATCACTTCATGCTCCTTGCAGGAGGTGCTGTGATTACTGAAGGGTTATTGGCAAGTCAGGACTGACAAACAGCCCTGGGGCTGCTGCTGAGCAGGATGGAAATGCCCAGGAGCACCAGGAGAGGGAAAGGTGGCCCCTGCCATTGAAAGACTTTGGATGCACATTTGGTTAGGACTTGGGTTTCTGACAGAATCTTTTTTGAGGGAAAACAGAGTTTTACTGAAGTAGGGGTGCTGTTTTGGAAGATAAAGCTGGGCTTTGATGAAAAAGTTCACATCTGGTAAAGGCTTTCTCTGGAGATGGAGAATTAAGGTGCATTTTCTAACCAAAGAGGAGGAGACCAGGCTCATAAAACCCCTCTGTTGTTCTGGGAGCTCTGCAGGGGAAGGCACAGTCTGGAACAGGAACTGGAGCTTTGACTGCCTGCAACCACTGCCTGCAGCCTGGAGTCCAGGCCTGCCTTCCCTCGTGCCACGAGGTTCACCCCCAAGCAAAACCTCTGGAGAAAGAGGTTAAAATGAAATTCCTCTTCCCTGCACAGGCAGCAGATGGGGGATGGTGTGGCAGCTGTGCAGGGGGTGTCTCAAGCAGATACTAAGGGAGTGTAAGGATGTTGCACCATGTTGAGTAATCGGATATGTTGAAAATTATTATTTCGGTGGCAAAGAGCTCTTGTGAAATGGAATTGGTAACACGTAGCTATTGAAATAATCTTTGCTAAGAAGTGAAGTAAATCTTTAATTCATTTCCCTTGTACAGCGAGACTCTGGGAATATTTCCTGAAGTTTGACCCTTCCCCATTTGCCAGGCGACACCAGTAACAAAATGCTTGGCTCAAGGAGAAGCAGAGCATGTGTTCAGCAGTGGGCTTTATTTAGTACCTTTTTCAGGACTGACAGGAAACAATTCTAAGCATGTCAAGGGACAGAGGAGAAAGACACTTCGTTTTTTAATAAATTAATGTATTGACTAAGCAGGTCTGGTTCCAGTGGCTCTGTAAGACCTGGTGGACAGCTGTCTCTGTGCTTGAGCAAGTCAGGGCTGTTTCAGGTTGTTTCAGGTTGTGGTCTGGGTGCTTGCAGAAGGAGAGGAGCCCTCTTAGAGAAGGAACCTGGAAGCGGATGAACTAAAGAGGAATAGAAACAAAAGTAGTCTCTGACCATTATTTTGTGTAAAACAGAAGTATCCCCTACTTTTAAGATTCTATTTCTTATTTTTCTTCCAGTTTCTCTTGCGTAGGAACTGAAGGAACATCTGATTTCACCAGTGGCACGTTTATCTGTTTTGTTCCAGAAGGACCATGGCAACAGTGCTGTGCCTTCTGAAAGACAGGTGCAAATCCTCACTTCTGGCTTCTCTCTTGGCTCCCAAGGAGAAGCCACTTTAAGTTATGGATTTAGCTGTTGTCTGAAGTCACCGCATGGAGAAAATACAAAGGGGTGCTGCCACCTCAAACCGGTGTCATGTAGCCACATCAAACTCCCATTTAAAACTGGTGAGGGATTCTGCTTCCTCCTGTCCCATTTCTTACTATCCCCATCACAGACGTGTTCCAGAAGTTTGTTCTGTATGGATTTCCTGAATGGATTCCTAGCTTTTCGTTATGCTTTTTGTTGTGATGCATATCTATCTGCTGGCTTCTTTCTCCTTCTACTAGCACAGGAGCACTGGGGCTCTGAACTGGACTCAGAATAATGTTTAATCAAATTATGAAGAAGGGAAGCTAAAATGGAGGTAATAATCACAAGCAGAGTCCTTTTAGTAGACTGGAACTGAGCCTTTCCAAGGCTGTTCCCTGTGCGCCATGAGTCTGCCAGCCAGCAAACCACCTGCAAAAGTGAGGAAGGCTTTTGTGCAGCCACCACTTTGTAGCTGTGCAAATCAAGGGGTGATTAAAACGTGAAGAGAGCCAAACAATATGCTGTGACTATAAGAATGCCTAATACATAACGCATGAGCAGTTGTGAGGAGGGTGAGGGCTCAGGAAGCTGAGGAGCAAATTTCTCTGTCAGCAGAACTCTAAATCAACCATTTCCTTCTCAGACAAAACCCGCAGGGTCAAGAGCAAAAGGCCACTGGGGAGTTACCGTTCTGCTCAATGTCATTTGCAGTGCTATTGTGTAGTTTGTGAATCTCAATTTCAGTTTTATTTCCAAGTATCCTAGCTGCTGCAGGTTTGAAGTCTGATGAGGATCTCGCTACAGGGGCAGTGGGAGAGGCAGGCTAGCAGCCCAGCAATTGGAATGCTGCAGAGGCAGTGTTTTTTCCCTTCTGATTTTTGAAGGTCCCATTCAAGGTTCACCTCTATGCTATTGCCTGGCAATAAATGCCATTTGCTCCCTATGAAAAGTACTGCACGTCAGATTTAGGTAACAGGCTGCAGCCAAACTGCAAACTAAGCCTCCTGTGGAAAATGCCCAAGTCAACTCTTGAAATTACCACCAAAATGTCCCTACCTACATCCTAAGCAAACATTTACGTTTCTGATACACAAAGAGTGAATTTACAAGAAGGGACAGAAATCTTACACAGCCAGTTTCAACCCACCTATTCTTCCTTGCTTTTTCTGCTTATGTGAGGAAAAAAAAATCAATATCTAGCAGAAAAAATTTTTTAAGCTCATATAAATTCTGTAGTCAGTCTTGGAAAGCACAAGGAGTCATCACATTCCCATCCATTTCAAATTATTTCAGCCAGTAGGAAAAAGGCTCTTACACAGTACAGCATGGGCAAATGCTTTTAAACCCATTAAGCAATTGACTGTGACATGAACATGTATGGAAAAGGCCTCCTATCACACCCAGCACTGGTCAGGGGAGAATGTTTCGGTCAGAGGTTTCCGCTGTGACACCGATCTGTTCTGGGCATGGTGACCTTCCCCCACGCGTGTGCCCAGCTCAGAATGGGGCTGCTGAGCTGCCTTTTCAGCTGCTGGCACATTCCCAGGGCCAGGCAGCGGAGGGCCAGGCTGAGAAGCTGGGGTTGGCTTTGAAAAGGGCTCTTTCTGTGCCACTGCGGTGAGCAGAGCTGGGACAGCAGCCGGGGAACAGGAAGCAGCACCAAACCACCTCTTATCGCAGCAGGGCCACGGAGGCCCCTGTGCCCTGAGCCCCGTCGGGCAGAGCTGGACAGGGGATTTCAGCACCCTCTGGGCCAGCACACACACAAAGGAGTGGTGCTCACTGCTGTCCTGTTTATTTCAGGAGAGCATGAGCGTGCTGAAAGACAGCAGTAAGCTTCCCAAAACACTTCGTATCAGGAATGTATTTCTAGAAACACTAGGAAATTTTAAAGTATGCTGGAGGAAGAGACCATGAAACATAAAGCAAGTGATTGAATTACAGTGAAAAGCCATGGCGTGATAGGAAATATCCAGTCCAATGTACTTGCAGATTCTAAGTCATGTTTGGCTGTTGGCCCTTAGATCTGTTTGCTGCTCATCTGCACAAATGAAGCCCTTGGCAGAGCACTTGACAAGGAGACTGACAGATCAAGGGAACAAGATCTAGAAACATTCAGGGCCAGTACCCAGTGGTATGATGCAAGAATACAATTAATTGATATAACTCAGTCAGAACAAGTTACTTTCAGTCCAGGACTGCAATATCATGTGTGACATCACTGTGGGTAGAAGGGATTTCTTTCTGACAGTTGAAAAAAGATATTGTCAAAATGATGCTTGTTCAAAACTTCACTGTGCCCTGTTCTCCCTAAACTTCCTCCTCACACCAGTAGTTATTTCCTTTTTAACTCTGGAAAGGTGGATCTTCAGTTTTTGTTTTACTAAATTTGTTATAAGCTTACCTAAACTAAACAAGATACAATGCAAAAAGAAGTTTGATTTAGAGAAAAATTCCAAAGATACCCATAACAGATTCAGTTTCAATTATCTGTCTCTTTGAAAATCTGTGTTAACAGTTTCTTTGGATCAGGTAGCAGCATTTAGCATTTTCGCTCCAAAACCGTGTGAGAACACTTCTGATATAAGCTTTGGAAAAATATCATTAGGAAGCAAGACAAGGAATAAACTTGCACAACTAAATACTTTCAAACTTAAGGAAAAGTGTGGGCATTTTAAAAGATTTTTTTGAATATTAGCAGATAATACATTTCAAATAATTCCTAAATGAAGGATGATTAGGCCGGAAGAACCCCTGAGAGCTCTGCTTTAGCAGTCAGTGCTCGTGCCAGGCCCGCTGGCAGTCAGGCCCACCGGAGAGGTGCAGAGCAGGTAATGTGTGTGGATTTTGATGCTGTGTTTATCACCACGACAGCTCAGCCCTGTCCTGCTGGGTACCGAGCAATGTACCCAGGGTCTGCTGTGCAGATTTTCCCTTTCCAGCCCTTCTTCCCCATCAGGGTGGTGCCACTGCCATGCTGTACCCTGGGGTTACTCTCCCTCTTACCTCCTGGACCCAGCTCCTTACAGAAAGCAGGTGAGCAGGCTCTGCAGCTGGAGATGCTGGGATGAGGCCTTTACTGCTGAGAGGCAGAGCTGCAGCTCCCAGAGCATTGCAGCTCCCAGAGCACTGCAGCTCCCAGAGCACTGCAGCTCCCAGAGCACTGCAGCTCCCAGAGCACTGCAGCTCCCAGAGCACCGCAGCTCCCAGAGCACTGCAGCTCCCAGAGCACTGCAGCTCCCAGAGCACTGCAGCTCCCAGAGCACCGCAGCTCCCAGAGCACTGCAGCTCGCAGAGCACTGCAGCTCCCAGGGCACTGCAGCAAGCCCGGCTGGAGCTCGGGGCACTCCCCAAACAGGACACACGGCTTCAGCAGCAGAGGCTGCCCCGGGGGAGATGCTAAGATGCTTCCAAGCCAGCTAATCCTGCAGGAGCAGGGAGAGGTACAAGTTGTGGTCTGTAAACTACCTCTGAACAAAGTCCTGGGTGGCCAAGCCGGGTGCCAGGATGGTTAGAAATGCTCCAGGGAAAGCAGCCACAACAGAAAAGCCCACAGTTGCCATGGCACAGCCACAATGACCTGATGAGCTCACGTCCCTCGCTGACCACCACCAGCTGGACGTGCAGGGTGTGCCATGGAGCGAGTGCCTTGCACATGAGTTTGGATGGTTTTGCTTCAGTCCAGTCCATTGTGTTCTTTCCTCCTTGATATTACTGTAATAGTAGCCTTGTCAATTCAAAATGTAAACTCTCACACTTCAAAAAGCCTCTCTGTTCCCTCTGGGCCCCCAGCAGTACGAAGCCCAGCGTGGCTGTGTTCTGGAATAAGGTTGATTCTCAGTGAGTTAAAGACACAAGGTTACTCAGCTTGGTGCCACCAGGAGGTAAGAAGAAATTATGTCACCTCCCAGCAATCCTGGTTCCTTCTACCCTCTGGGCAGGGAACTGACACCACCAGTCTTCCCTTGCAGCTGTCATTACCAAATCAAAATCCTTGGAGCCTCTCCCATCAGCCCCGAATAATCTCTCCCACAGTTAACTCCTGACATTTCCCTGTGTGGTTACCCATGGAGAAACTCCCACCAGAAGGGACGGCGCAGTCCCAAGGCACAGATCTCACAGCAAAGTGCTCATGGGAGGGAGCAGCACTGCTAAGCCTTGGAGGGAAAAAGAAATGGAAAGAAGAGAGTGTATCCCAGCATGTTTACTGTCATCACCTCTGCTTGCAGGCTTCCATGCCTCCTTTCAAGTATTCTAGGAGAAGCTGCTCTGGTTAAACTAGAGCACAAAGGTTGTGGGTTTCAGTCATAACTGAACTCCCTTCCACATTTCTTTTGTCTCTGAAGGAACAGGCTGCACCAGAGGGAAGCAACTTTTGTCACTGGGCAGTGGAGGGGAAAGGCTGCCTCTCCTTTACCTGCGATTTTCAGGAAGAAAACAAGAAGAAAATCCCCAGGCAGAGAGCAGAGCCCACATCCAGTGTTAGGGGGTGAATCTCAGGACAACACGACTCTGCCCACAACACTGAAATCCCTGTGTCAAGCACTTTCTTACTGGTGATGATAGGCCTGTTGGAGAACAAGGAATAACTAATCTTTTTTAGTAACAAGGATTAAATCCTCTTTCACAGCCACACACACTTTGACTAAGCAGAATCCCTTTCTTGGCAATGAGAGAAATTACTGGTGGTGAGTCAAATCGCCCTCTTCCAAGCAACTAGATTTTAGTATAAGCAAATGATGTTTTACACATTTAATGACCATATTTATTATCTAATTAAAGCATTTTTTCCTAATTTCTAAATATATATATATGTGTATATATATATATAAATTCTTTGGCCATTCATTAGTTCTTACAATCATCACAAAATCCCTTCTGAGAAGTACCAAGCACTGTCTAAGTAGTGCAGCTTAACAGCCTTTGGAAAAACACTCAATGCAGGTCTAATTATAACTCAAAATGGTGAATGGAAAATAGAATAGAGGCGAGAGAGCTTAGCAAGGCTAGACGGTTGTTTAATGAGATACAATCTTGCTGTCTGATTGTCTTGACAAAGAAAATGTGGGGTCAGTTATGGTGCTACACATGAAATCCTTAAGAAACTGAGTAAGTAAAATCAGGACTGAACAGACAAAGCAGAGGAAGAACTGTAAAGTGGGCAAAGACACTCATCTGGGGAAGGTGCTGGATACTGCCATAAGACACGAAAAATGGGCTGGAAATAGCTGTGCTCGGAACAAACAGAATGAAATATTGTACAGGAGGTATCTGATAACCTTCAAGCCTGGGGTAACAGAAAACAGATAAAAATCAAAGTTTCAAAGTACAAAACAGGAGTAAGAGATCAGTAGTGAAAAAATCCAATATACTCTGAGACCTTGTTGAATAAAATAGCAGGAGAGGAGACAATTGCAGGTATATCTGTAGATCATGGCTCATTTAAGTGCCACTGCTATGATTTGATAGTGGAAGAAGGCAAATACAATCCTCTGATGAACCAAAAGTGTTTCTTAGAGAGCAGACATGAATGCCATGGTACAAAGCATCACTTAGTCTTCACTGGAGCAGTAAAGCATCATCCTTGTCCAAGAGGGATTTATTCAGCCTTGAACAGGTGCTGTAACAGCACGTGGGAATCAATGGGATGAAAGAGCAGCATGTCAGGAAAGGGCAGAGAGGTTTGTTTGGATGCAAGAAGAGGTTGGGAGGGGATGCAGTTGTACAACATGTGAAAGAAGAAACAGAGCTGTTGAAATGAAAGGGAAACGTGCGTAAGCAAGCTGAGGCCTAAGTGATTTATGGCTCCGTTGTGGTTGGAAATTACGAAGCAGTGCTGCAGGACGAGCGACCAGAGCAGCTCACACTTGTCTCACCCTGGCTGTGGTGTTTCCTCTCCCTCCCCCTGCAGCCCATGCGGGTGGCACGAGCTGCTCAGAGCGCAGCCAGAGCTGCTGCCTGCCTGCCCTGGTTTGGATTTCAGACCCGGCGCTTCTGAAACAGGGTCTCCACATTCTTTAGGAACTCAGAGTGAGGACAATAAAGCAAATTTTGAGATGAATGCCCCCCAAAATTAGGATAGATTAAATGGATGTCTGTGGTAGGAAGTCGTTTTTTAGGAGCCAAATCCCTCTACAAGGGCCAGCCAGAGGAACAAAACCCAGAGGAACCTGGGAGGCAGTGATGCTTCCAGGGGCTGATGAAGCTGCCTGATGCACTCAGCCCATCAGGCTGCCCCCCAGCACACTGTTCTGTTTGTGTGTGTGGTTTTGGGTTGATAACAAGTTGTCGTTGCATTCTCTATTTAGGGAATTTAATAAGTATTCTCTCAGACAAAGAATTTGTCATTCTTTCAGTATAACAACTGTGCCACTTTAAAAGAGGTAGAGAAAGACACCAAGGGAGTTTTAGCATTTACTGAACAAAGAGAGATATTGAACAGGAAGGCAGACTAACTTCACAGTGAGCTTATCACTCTCCCTTTGATGCCTGTGGCAGTGGCTGACTGCTGGGGTGATACCAACCCGTAGGATATTTTCACTCACCTCATGGGCAGCATTGCTGGGACAAGAAAGCTGTGGACATGGCTTTGGGATATAGCTGATTGCATCTGAAAAGATACAATTAAAATACTGGGGCTGTGAGTTGGTTGTGAAATACCTGACCAGAGTTTCTGCCAGGCAGAGGGAGCCATTCATAATAATATTGTTTACAGTGGTGATGCCTTCTGCCATTAGAATTTACTCCCCCAAAAAGGGCGAGGGTGCAAATGCTGGGTCCATTGCCAGGGTATTATCAAGAACCTTTCCTACTTTCCTCTCTGAATGGCAAAACTTGCTGCTTCTCATTTATTTCACAGCAGGATCCCTCTCTCTAGGTGTGTGTGTAAATTACTCTTGGAAACGTTAGGAAAACTAAGATTTTGGGCTCGAGATCCTGCTTCTTAAGGCATGATGGCTGCTATAATGGACTGACCTGTAGCACTGGAAATGTTACTACAACCTGTAGGTTTACAGGGATTCTCTGCAGAAGTTTATCCTAGCTCTTGGAGAATCAAAAAACCCCTGCTCTTAGACTGCAAATCTCCACAGAAGCCCCAAGGCCTCTGTGAGCAGCGCCGAGGCTGCCATCGACCACCACCATTCATCCCCAGAGCTCCCCTGTGCCTCTCCAGCCCCAGCAGCAAGGAAGCAAAGCCACAAGCTCAAGTGCCCAGCAGTTCCTTGCCAGAGGATCTTTTCCAAGTACCAGAATTTAAGCAGCTGTGTTCTTCACCGTGGTGGTGGAAAGCAATAAAGTAACTCATTTATTAAATGGTAACTGCTTAGGGGACAGTGGATGGACGTATAAAGTGCATTCAGCTCATATGTAAGGGCTTGTATTGTAGATAAACTGCTCGAGGGAAGGAGCACACTCCCTCTCTTCATGATTTCACAGCCCATGATTTTACCATAATGCTGTAATATAAAGCTCAAAAAACAGTCACCACTACATTTTCAATTACATTATCACGATGTACTGGTTAACTCAGGCTCTCTCTGGAAAAATGGCTTGTCCTGATCCTGTTGTGAGGCACTGGGAGGACCAGGAGCAGAACACAGAAATCCTGTGTCCCTGTGCTAGAAATCCTCCCGTTAAAACACTCCACCACTGAGCAGGTGGCACAGTTACTGCCCCACAGGTCGGTATTTGTCCTGAGCTGGCTCTGATCATTCTTTCTAGCAATATAATACGAGTAATTATGAAATAAGAATTAGAATTAAGGTAAGAAGAACTGATGTGCTTAACAGCTTCTACGTTCTCTTACTGTTTTCAGTGCAAGGAGTTCACCTTCCACACCGGCTATGAGGTGCTCGTACAGCGGCTACTGGAGGGGAAGAAGATGTGCAAAGATGTGGAGGATTTGCTCAAGCAGAGGTACGAAAATCAATGTGAAAGAAGTGTGAACAGCCTCCTTTTTGTGTCATTTGGCATCTGGAAGGGAATAGCAGGCTGTTTCTCAGTTTGGTAGTGTTATGAGCTTACATAGAAAAGCCTGAGTGACTTGGATCCCAGCCTTGGGATGTGAAAACAACAAATAGAAATCTCGAAGACTTGAGAAGAGAAGGTTGAAGGAGTCAGCAACCCAGAGCTCCACTAGGACCCCTCGTTGTGGGTCCAGAATCACACAGTAGCACCTACATCCACAAGTAACATTTTTAAGTTTCCCCATTTGCGGGACAAAAATGACTTGCACATTTTTGTTTCTCTTTGAACATGCTGTAGCCACAGGCACTGTTTCAGTTTCCCACCAGTACCAAAAATGAGGTGTTTTTCAAATACAAAGCTACATCAAATGCTACCTAAAGCCTTACCCAGACACGGAAACCAGCCCCTGTCCTTCATTAACCTTAGCAGGTTTCGAGTAACAATGTTGTAGTTTACGTCCCTGCTTTATGTGCTTCTTGGTGCTGCTCAACAGCAACTATGGACAGCTGACAATTCTGTGGGTGAGAAAATATGTATCACACTGCTGCTCTGGCTCCTTTCCCATTCATTTTTGTAGCTGCGACTTAGAGAAATATCTCTGAAATTTGGTTCTGTTTTTAAGTGGCTTCAGCAGTTCCAGCATGTAGCATGTGGCACCTACATGCTCACACATGACATGAGGGAAGACCACACAAATGTGGATTATACATCCAGCAGGCAGTCCCAGAGCAGCTTGTCTCAGCACTGTCACCCTATGAACATTGCTCTGCCTTCCTCAGTCACAGCCTGCTTTTTCTTCCCATGCTGTCCCCACCTGGTTTTTAGGGTTTAGGGTGGTTTTCTGAAGGTTAATTTTAAAGCCCTGGGACTTTCAAGGGGGTGTGAGCTGTCAGACTCAAAGGTGGCTGTTGCACAGCGTGTGAAGTCTCCCACCAAAACCTGAAGCTATTTGAGTTGCTTTTCTTGACCACCAGTGGAAGGAAGCCTGTTATACTGGCACACGTCACACACTCCTGAAGTCACATCTGCCTGATGGCAGCTGAGCTGAAACTATTTAATCAGTTCCTTTGTGCCTCGTGAGGTGCAGAGATCAGAACTGCGCTGCAGGCCTCGGGCGCTGCAGTTCTGCATCGGATGCTTCACGCGCCTGTGCTGCTTTCAAAACATTGCAGAGGCTTCTGCAAGTTGCAGGATGAGGTTTTTCCTGGTTTGTGGTGGAGGCACGATGTTCTTTCCACAAAGAAAAAATACACGTAGAGTCATTTTGCAAACATTTCCATGAGGTTTTTTACACCCCCAAGACATTCCAGAGCGCGTGTGTACGTGTGTGTGCCTGTGGGTGTACGTGTGTGCTGGGGAGGAGGAAAAGGAGAAGAGAAGTGGGCTCTGAGTTAAAGACACGATTTCCAGTTTGTTGCTGGCAGATGTTGGTTTCAGCTCGTCCTCACATCATTCACAGGAATGACCCAGGAGAAGATCAAAGGATGGGATGAATCTCTGTTTCTAGAGGCTGCCCATGCCATGTGGTTCATGTTGGAATACCAACAAGGACTCCTGCAGCAGCTGCCCTGGCCCTGTTAGTTAACCACACTAACATTCCATCAGTTTTCCAACCACAAATCCCCCTAAGTGGCCCAGAGAAGGGCCTAAGAGGTTTAGGAGTGAGAAAGCAGTTGTATTTCAGAACACAGCCCAGGTTTAAAACACAAAGTGTTCCATCTCTGGATGGCTGCAGGGAAACTTAGAAGGTGTGTGCAAGAGTACTGGGAAGTAGGAAAAGCAGCACCAAGATGTGAAGACATGGCATCAGCCTCCTGTCAAATTCCTGTGAGCCTCGGCTGGTCCAGTCCCATCCATGCTTGAGGTTTCAGGAGCTGGGACCGGCTTAAAAGCTGGCCATGCTTTTCTCCCATGCTATACTTGTGTACTGAGCAAGAAAAGTTGGACTGCAGCATGGGACTAATTCTCATTGCTGCACAGACACTGGCACTAAGCAAAGCCTCTGACACAGAAGTGTTCCTTGAGACTAAAATCAGAAGAAAATTAATCTATTCTTTGTCTGCAGCATTATGTGGGAATCCATTTTGATGTTGATGAGTGTATTTCCATTTTGATGAAAGATCATTCACCAAACATGAAAAAGAAGTGGTGCCTCTGCATGGCCCATCACCATATTTTGCACCCTGCTCCTGTAGCAGGAACGCCAAAGCAGTGATGCAGGAACACGCCAGTGAAGCACAGCAGTTCCTCGTGCAGGAGGAGAGCACACCCAGCATTAGACACATGGGAGCCGAGGACAGAGGCCAGGAACACTCTCTGCTCCTGCGCTGAGTGCAGCCCTGCTGCGGGGCCAGCACTGCTGCTCCTGCAGCCTGGCTGATCTCCTCGGCCTGGGGGAGAGGCCCGGGATGAGCCTGCCTCCGCTCACAGGAGATGGTGGAAATTGCACCAGAGCACCTCGGCTACAAGGCAAGGTGCTCCCAGAGCCCAGGGGCAGCAGGAAGGGCAGTGGGATGTTCTCAGGGACCCATCCCAACAGCTGCCGTGGGGCAAGGCTGCAAAGCAGCATTCAAACTGCTGGAACTCATAAAAGAGAAATACAAAGCACCTCCTGGCTGAGCGGGGAGACTGATATGACCAAAACCCAGCAGGGCTGTAGGGCCTTGCATCCACATCAAATTAGTTTTTTGAACAAAGAGCACGTTTCTATAAGATGCCAAGTTTCAGGCCAAAACGGGTTGAAATGCTTTGAAACTGCTATTGAGAACTGGACTTACCCTAAACGAAATCATTCCTCCCATCAGATGCTGGCACCAGGGTATCTGTTCATTATTTATTATTGACCATTCGATAGTTTTTAGCAGCTACTCAAAGACTGACAACTTGGTTCCATCCTGGTCTTGCACCCAGGAGAAAGGAAGTAACACATTTGGTACAAATACTTTTTTTAGAGAATCGTTTTCTCCAGTGCTGGGGGAAGGGAAATCAGCAAAGGAATATTTGTATTTCTTGATTAACCATAGAAACAGAACCACTTTCCTGAGTCACCAGTTACAGTTCCCCATTAGGTGAGATCCCACATATTGTCCCTCCCACAAAACCACCCCAGCCTCACCACACAACTACCGAGGCTCCTTCCCCTCGGCCTCCACTGCAGCTCTTGGAACAGCGCCTCATCTTTCTCATGATACAATCACTCCTGCCACCCCTGGCTCCCATTTATTCTCAACATCACTTGAATGGATCCTTTGGAACCTACTCCCCTCACAGGCAGAGTTTTCATGGATCAAGTCAGCTGTCATTTTTAGGTTCCTTTTGCTCTGTTCTGAGCACCTTCACCTCATCTTTGCTCACCTCCCTCTCCTCACTGATCCGTGTTTTAGGGGCAGAGCTGTACACAGCATTCCACAGTAATCAAAGCCACGAAGATGGGCTTCATTTTTATCTCATTTCTTCCAGAAATAACTTACCCAAAATATTTCGGAGTTTAACTAACAGCACTAGGATTGAGGAGATAGAGAAATTAAATAAATTGCATTTCTGATATTCTGTGCCTCAGATACAAGATTTGTGTAAATGTGATCCTGGTACCACTAAGGGAAATTGAGTAAGTTTTTCTTTTAACAGAGCACAAGCAGAAGAGAGATATGGGAAAGAGCTGGTTCAAATCGCCCGAAAAGCAGGAGGACAAACAGAAATCAAGTAAGGAATTCTTTTATTATTAGTGCAAACAAAACAATTTTGGAAGAAATATCAGACTCCTGTGTTTTACTTCAGTGCATTACACAGCTCCTCACAATGCACAGGGGAAGTGGGGAAACACCACAGTCCTTCACAGTAGGGTTCACAAAGTCTCTATTTGGAAACTGCCAGTAGGTCCTTTACTGAGAAATTTTTTTTAATTACAAGATTCTTAATAATTAATAATTGCTTCCAAAAACAAACTAAGTGATGGGGAAAAAAGAGAAAGGAAAAGGTTGTGAAATGTTTAGGATGGTGACTTGACAGTTCTGGAAAGCTGGTGAACACAAAGAGACTGTGACAGAACAAAGACCCCAAAAATCAGCTTCTGCAGCAGGAAAAAAGGCTTAGCTTAGGAATACAAAATTTAAATCTCTTCCAAGCGACTTAATTTGAAATAATTCAGTGGAACTACTGAAATACACTAAGATAACATATATTTTTCTCTGTCTCCTCCATTACTATCTTAAATCACGTATAAATTGTGTTGGGAGGGAAAGATAGATGTTGGTATGGAATTTAACTTAATAAACGCTGCTGATAAACTGCTGCTATTATTGATGGCAGCAGCAATAATGAGACATTTTGTCATTATTGTAACAAGTAATAATACAGTAACAAGGTGGCAGAGGATGAAGATGTGGGGTCACGGAAGACAAGCCTGAAAGAGAAGACCTCAATCTAAACACAAAACAGCTCTATTGATCCCCAGGGCCTGCTACCCTCATCCATCCCATCTCTCATTCCTTAACTGCAGTCTCCTTCCACGTCGATTTATCACTCCCAGTGCAAGTGTGGTTCCCTGTTCATATTTTATGGGGCAACTTGACCTCAAAGCCTTGCACTGCCACAGCAGGCGAGTGCCAGCAATCACCCCGAGCACTGATGGAACTCACTGGTGGCACAGCCAGGCTGACAGGACACTGCTGTGTCACCCTGAGCACTGATGGGCCTCGCTGGTGGCACGGCCAGGCCGACAGGACACTGCTGTGTCACCCTGAGCACCGATGGGCCTCGCTGGTGGCACGGCCAGGCCGACAGGACACTGCTGTGTCACCCTGAGCACTGATGGACCTCGCTGGTGGCACAGCCAGGCTGACAGGACACTGCTGTGTCACCCTGAGCACTGATGGACCTCGCTGGTGGCACGGCCAGGCCGACAGGACACTGCTGTGTCACCCCGAGTGCTGGCTGATGCCAGAGAACAGGCAGGGCTTTCCCTGCCAGTGCTCCAGCTCTGCCCTGCCCCTGAGCAGCACCCGGGGATACCACGGCCCTAGGAGAGGGTAGTGCCTTCCTGGTGTCTCAGATCACTGACCTAATCGGTGCAAAGCAAGGAGAAGAAGAAATATTCTGAAATGAAAACATCAGATTAAGGAGGGATGGGTTCTTCTCAACCCAAAGGCTAAGATCAGCAGTCCAGGATTAAAGAAGGCTTCACCTCAACTCCTTTACTGGCAGTACAGGGCAGGCAGAGCAAATGTGTTCAGCAGCAAGCAGCTTTGGCTGCCCTTCAGTGACTTAGTGGACAACTCATGGGTCTGACTTTTCCTAAGGGATTATGACAGCTTGATTTAGAGGCAGAGCCAAGTCCCAGTGTTGGGATATGGGTCCAAGTTCCCCTCAAGTTGGGGAAGTTTGGACTTGGGCCCAGCTCCATTTTGATCTGGCAATTTTATAGCTTGGCCTGGAGGGGAGGCTGAATACATGAGCAAAGCTGTGCTGCAGACCTGATTTACAGCATTTCCATAACCCACACCTGGTCTGGGGAGTGACCAGCTCTGCACTGATATTTTTATCAGAGAAAGTGTTTCACTGTGCCTGTTCTGAAGCAGAGAAGACACTTGGCTCTCTCATCCAGCATCCTCTGATCGTTTAAGGAATTACACAGACAAGCAGTGAAAGGCATTTGTCCAGAGCAAACACAAAATCAGAGAAAACTAAAGTCTGCTCAGGGCTGGAAAAGCTAAAGAAAATGAAATGCTTGGTTTTGATGCCTTCAAATTGTTGAATTTTCTGTGTCTGTGTGATCTCCTCGGTGTGAATTTTCTGTTTGTTTCTATGACATTGATTGCTGGCAGCACTTCTGCTCCCAAGGTCAGTCCATCAGGGAGACTTGAAGGAGGCAATCTATGTACTACCTATAATAAGAAAAGCTTGAAAAGACTATGCTGCAGCTGTCAAAGTGCATTTTTCCAAGTGTTTCCTCTTTATAGGGCTCCTATTATCATCTAGCATACTGCGTCCTAATGGAATTACAAGCACTTGACAGGCTGAACAGGGCTGTTCACACCTTCCAATGATGCTTTGGGTAGCAGTATTTCTTAAAGTCTAATGTATTTGTACCTAAAACTTCCATTTGATAGTCACCAGCAAAAAACATAGCCTCCAGGTTTTTTTGCAGGACATTGTGCAGACTTTCCTGTGCCATGCTATGTGTGGCAGAGGAGCAGGAATTACTAATTTTAGATCACTCTGTCATTTTCTTGCTAATGCAAAATTATTATCCCCTAGTCTTAAATTTAGCCACCCCTTTAACATCTCAGATACTAACGCTTTCTGTCACTTCTGGGAAATTATTTCACACCCCAGTAGTTCTCAATATCAGGAGGGTACCTGATACCCTTTCAAAAAATCGATAAAAGGAAGATAAAAAATGCATCCACAAAAAACACCTAAAACCTTCCAGTATGAGAAAATTCCTAGGAGACCTTAAGAGAAACAACTGCAAGGCCCAGGGAGATAACTCAGCACAGTCAGGATAGGCAGAAACAAGGTGCAGGGAATAAGCACGATGAGTAAGTACCAAGCACCAGAGCAGCCTGGAGAAGTCGATGGCACACTGCACCAGGTAGTGGCCATTGCTGCACAAAACAGTTCTCTCCCAAGCCTCCCTTGTTTACTTTTGAATAAAAAAAAAAAAAACAAACCAATTTCAACATTTTTTCAGGCTTCTCCCCCAGAATTCTGCTTCAGCTGGAGCAACTTGCTGAACTCAGCTAAATGTATAAATAGATTTAACTGCCCTTTTTTGTTCACCGAAGCCACAGATGAAGGAATATGCTGCTGACTCAAAAGAAAGATTGTAGGGAAGGCTTACTGGAATGTAACAGCAACTCTGGGACCACTTTCTATTGATTTGAGAAAACTCTAGGTGACAGCAGCCATCAGGATCCCGTCCTGTATCCCTGGGCTGTTCCCTCAGCACGGCTCCAGCTCCTCTGATGGAGAGCTGGCCCCTCAGGGCCCCGCACTGCCCCAGCCTGGCAGGGACAGCTCCAGGCCGGTGGCACCACGTTGTGACCTGGTGAACAAGGAGCGTCCACTCGGATCCCTCAGAGCAGAACCGTGAGGAGCACTCTGAGCTGAGGTGCAGCAGGGCCGAGATGTGAGCGCTGCTGCTGCAGGTGAGACTGCCAGCCAGGGCCTCGTGTGCCTGCACACAGCGGGGTCAGAACTGCCCGTGGGGAGCCCACAGGCCAGACTGTGTCTGACAGCACCAAAACAGCAAGGCAGACACCCTGCACCTTTTATTTCTAATTTTTTAAAAAAGCTGAGCTGGGCTTTCTAGAAGAAGCTGGTGCTGGATACCACTGACGTAGCAAATAAACACTCCAGCCTCCAGCTGGAGAAAGAAAAGCTCCCTCCAAGCGCTGTCTAACAGCCAAAGGACACCATCATTCCATAGTTTGGCTGCTTGTTCTTGCCAAAAGCACTGCAGCTGGGACAAACTCCTTCCCACAGGGAACAGAGAGATCCTCCTCCCCACCCATGGCACAGCTCTGGCTCAGCAGCTGCCATCGGCCTTGGCAAGCTCGTTCCAGTGCACAGAAGGATGCACACACTTCAATCTAAGGCTGCAAGAAGGATCACACAGGCTCAGACCAACACCTTCAGTTTAATATTCTGTCCCCAACACTACATTCCCAAGGGAAGAGTAGAACAACAGGGCAAGCATGGGAAGATATTTCTTCTAAATAATCTTCTAGCCGTAGCAATTATTAAGTTCACAGGATGTCACACCAGCAGCAGCTTTATATGGAATAGCCTCCAGTGCTTTCTTCTGTCTTTCTGTTATTTAGAACACTGAAACATTTTAGCATCCACTGAGTCAATAGGTAAAGCAATGTATGCCTGTTATCCCACTTTTTAAACTCAAAAAGTTAAATCTGCATCACCATTTCCTAGTCTCTACTCTTAAAAGAAATTATGAAAAGGTGATTACAAACCTAAAGCCATGTTTTCTTGGAAATGACAACTTACAGCCAGATCCAGCAGGGGAGAGAGAGCTACAGGTTTTGAAGTTTAGCAGCATTTGTACTCTCTGTGGTGCACACATGGGAGAGGATGTACAGAAAACTGGGAATTTTCAGCCAAGTTACAGACTGAGATCACATTTGCAACTGTGTGCTGAGAGTGTACACAGTAACGATGCCTCTTACCCTGGAGATGATGCTCAGCAGAGCTTGTGCCTTTAGGAGGAAACACCTTTCTGGTTGCAAGGTGGCTGGGAATTTCCATGCAGTGGCTTTGGGCAACTCTTCAGCACAGCAACATGAAAGCAGAATATGCTCCAGAGCCCAGTTCTCAGACACATCCTCAGCTTCAGTTCCCAGAGCCTCTGGGAACTCTGCTCTTCTGTAAAATAACTGATGTAAACATGTACTAGCTGGTTAAATTCTGCCTAGGCTGACAACAGCTATTTTTGTCATTTGCTCTGCTTGTCTCTTCTCATGTATATGATTTCCTACATTTTTTATCCATTTTTCCCACTGCCATCTCCTTAAGACCTCGGGAAAGGGTAGTTCCTTCAAGCCCATGTGTGCTCTTCTCTGCAATGCCTGAAATAGAACATTTCAGTGAGTGTGAGGTGAAGGCATCTGTAACGAAATGCCAATTGCTGCTTCCTGTGGATAAAAATAGTGCATCTGTCACTTAATATACAGAATCCTCTGTATTATTCCGCACAAAGCCAGCATTTTTGAATTGAAGCAAAAAGTCAGTTTGGAAGGTCACATCCTTCCATGCCTGGTTTTTCTCCACCCAAATGTTCTGAACCCACACAGAATTTATATGCTAGTACTTTGAACTTTCAGGACTCTGAAAATGGACCTAAGCCACTGCTCAATCCCCGTTAAATTTGATCTAGGTAAGCTCTCTGGTGATGAGGACAGGCATTTTTGAGCAGTGCTGCTCTCTTTCTGAGAGATGTGAGGGAATTTAGTTTTATGTTAAGGTACAAAAAGGTACAAAATGGTTTTGACCTTTGATTTGGATGGCACAGCTCATTCTGGAGCCAGAGTGGATCTAACTTGGTGTCTATGGGCACAGATTTACAGGGAGGAGAAGGAGCATGGAGATGTCTTCCTGTTTGCTCCCCTGCCCCAGCCAAGTCTGGGGTGATGTGTCCCTGCTCCCAGTAACCAGCCCTCGAGTGCTGACACAGCCCCCTTCCCTGCAGTTCAGGGCTGCTGCCACTCCTGACACATCCCTGGAAATATCCAAGCACCAAAATATGGATGTGGACACCCCACAGCACATGAGGAACCCTCCATGCAGGTTGCTACTTCCGTGAAAGTCATACAGTCCCAAAGCTGTCACCCAGCCCAGCCTGGGGCACAGTGCAGCCTCTGCAGCAGCTGAGAGGACAGCTCCTGTGGCTCCACACCACAGCCCAGCTGGCCCCTGGACAGAAATCCTCCCAGCTGCACTGAGGGGTGCTGCCTTTGTGTTTATAGCTCCTCCGAGAACAAGAAAACATCCTGGCAAAATTAATTCTTCAGTGGTTTTGCCACGTGCCCACTAAACAAGGTGGGACACGATTGTCATGTGAAGCACTGCTGTGTGCCTGGCCTAGGACGGGGTAGGGACTGCAGGGACTGAGTTACCTCCCTCTTAAAAGAGCTCAACTCCTCCTCCTTCGTTTCTTCTTTGCCACTCAGGTTCACCCGTAATTCCCAGGTGTGAATTATTTGAGTCCGGATGATTCAGGACGTGTCTGCCCACACTTTGCTACCACCACTGGGCTTCACAGAAGGAATTATTGGTAAAACCACACTGGGTCTTCCTGTGTGCCAGGAGGAAAGGCAGATATTAAGGGCAGCCACAGAGGGGACTGTCACTGCGGTGGTTCCACAACTCTGCTATCAGGATCTGAGTTACCGGAGACTGAGGGTGGTCAGGGTTGCTTGGAACTGGTCTGTAGAGTTCACCTGGCACAGCCTGGTCTCAGTTTCAGGAAGGGTATTTTTAAAAATTACAAGAACAACTGAACATTGTAGAGCATACCAACCTCAAAACAGAAACCTACCAGAAAGGAAGGTGGGGTTATTTCACATTTCTATTCACCAAGCAAAGGTAGAAAAGAAAGAAAATTAAAAACGATCTGTGGTTTTCCGGTTAGAAGGGCTTGTTTTACCTTCCTGTGTACAAGATATGAAGGGACTCTCTGAATTACTCAGTGTCTAAAGGCAAAGTACTGGGAAAAAGTGTCCAAACTGTCAAGCTTAAAGTTGAAAAAATTTAGACAAAATAGTGTGGTGCAACAGCGTACATGGTGAGTGTATCTGTCACCTAAGCACTGCCACTGACAGGGCTCTGCTAATTACACCTCTGGTGCCATGAAATTCAGCTTTGATGGCTGTGAAGCAGGCCAGCAGAGCAATTCCTGAGGGTGTTTGTGGCACAGAGGACTGCCCAGCACAGCTCAGATTTTCAGCAAAAACAAGGTCCAAAAACTAAGAGAGAGAAAGCATAAAAAGCCAAACCAAGCCAGTAAGAATATTGTAGCCACTAGATGGCAAACCCCCCTCGAAGTTGCTGCAGTGGCTGTTGCACCGGCTCTGTCTGTTCCCTTATTCCAGATTCAGGCACTCCTGGTTCCGCCCAAAATTAATTTTGACAAATCCAATCTTTAAATGTACAACAGGGAGCCGTTTAACAAACACACTGAGTAAACTCGTGTGCAGCCTTACTTAAGGAGTCACCTGAGGGGGTCTCCATGTGGGGGTGCCCAAAGGGAAGGCTGGAGCTCTGTCTTTAGCTGGAGTGGTTTAACAGTTTTCCAGAATGTATGTGGAAATCTTAGAAGTGAGCAATTAAAAAAAAAAAGAAAAAAAAAAGATTAAAAAAGAAAAAATTTAAAAGGAGGGGAAAATGGGGGAAAAAAGAAAAAGAAAGAAAAAAGAAAAAGAAAAGGGAAAAAAAAAGGGGGGGGAAATGGTCTGTCGTCTTCAGTTTTGCTTGAACTGTTTTCAACCCCAGGTTTTCTAATTTAGCCACAGGACAAACACAAAAATCAATTCTCTCAGAATGCTAAGCAGCTGCATCTACTGAGGGTAAGACACTCTTTCAGAGTGTCCAGGAGAGTGAGATGTCCTCACTTTGGATGCCTCAGAGTAAAGCCCATATCAATCCTATTAGAAAGCCAAACCTACCCAGAAGCAATAGGTAATAGGTGCTGTACACCCACACCAGCACAGACAGAATTAAAACTCATTCGTATATCAGCTACAGGAGTCACTTCCATGAAACCCTGTGAAGCACTGAAATATTTCACTGATATAATCTGAACATCCAGGAGCAAATCTACAGCACTGCTGCTGCAGCCCAGGAGTCATAAAGGGAGTCCTGATGGATTCGCAGGTCAAAATTTGATTTATTTATTCTCTCCCACATGTATAGCTTGGCATGATGACATATTTGCTACCCCCTTAAGCCCTGTAAGGATGTGGGATCCAATTCACTGAGTTTAGAAAAATATTATAAAAATAAGGAAGGAAATGGCTCAGGTCTATTTCAATCTACTTGCCCCAGTCAGCAGCTGTGGAATTGGCTGGACCAATCCTTCATACAAGGAGGGAAAAGGCAGAGATTCTGAAAAGGCTGTTAGGGACCATGCAGGGGCCAAACTGATCCCTGTTTGGGTCACAGCCAGGGGCATTATTACACCAGAGACCCCCTTGGCCTTGTGCAGAGCCAGCAGAAAGGAGAACAGCTCCATGGGTGGCTTGTGACCACGAACTGCTCTGGTAGCTCAGGTGCCTGGAAACCAAAAAAGCAGCAAATTGCTTTTGTCCTTGATATATACTGAGAAAGTGCTATTTTTTATTATCCACTACAGCAGTTCTGGCAGTTTTTGCATAACTTGAATCACCAACAGCAAAGGGAAAAAATCTCTGAGAAAAACAGATCAACACAGAGTGCAAACAGCATGTGCAGTTTGCAAGTGCCCTCTATTTTTCAAATTCCAGTATTTACCTGTTTTAGGCATGAAGTTGTTAGCACATTCTCCACCTCCTACTGGAAATTACCCACTGGAAAAGAAAATTTTATTCCTTGTTTATATTTATTTTTTCATTGTAATCCATTAGATCTTTTAGGTGAGAAAAAGCTATCTCTGCTTCTATCTGCTATCTCTCTGATATTCAACTTGTCTTTTAATGTCAAACTTTTAATTAGCTGAAATGAATACTGCTTGTTTCCTCTGTGGTGTGAAAATTGAGTTTCCATCAAAATTTCACACCAGACTAACTTTTTACAAAACAAACCTTCAAATGTGTAAGTATTATTAGGAAAACATTTAAAAATACTCAATCTAGAATGCTCTCCCTGACCTATCTCAGGAGAGTCACCACAATCTAGTTGAAATCTGAAAAAAATCAAGCAGCTCTTCTTCTCTGTCTGACAGTCTTTTCCTTACATTTCTACACACTTAGATCTGGAATGGGTTTCCAGGCAGTTTTTGCTGAGGACAGGCCCAACCTTTCCCCTTGCCTGTGCTCTTTTCTTATGCCTGGCGAGGCAGCCTCGCTGCTGGGAGAGCAAGCTTTGATTAGGAAACAGATGTCCAGCTTAAATTAACACAGGGCAATTAGGATCCTTCCTGGGCCTCGCAAGGCTCCCGAAATGGCCCAAGAGATGCGGATTTCCCGGCCCATCTGCGGGTGCACATGGCTGGGAGGTGATAGCAGCCTCTCGTGGGCTCTCCGAGTAGCCAGGGACACTCGAGGCTCTTCATTCATCAGCTCTTCCCCTGCGCTCTCCCTGGGGCAGACCAGGGCTCCGCGGAGAGCCCGGAACTGATTCCTTCCAGGAACAACACACTCGGGGGCTTGAAGAGATTATTTCTAAATCTGAAAAGCTTCCAAATCACACCCCAGCCGTGGCCTGTGTGTGTGCAAATGCCGTGCCAGCATGCAAATTCAGAGCTAGAGGATTTTATTAAGTTGAAAATGCCTTTTACACACTTTTTGCTCTGTCGTCACATTTACGCTGCTATCTCTGGTGCCTTCTGGAACTGGACTCTGCCCTAGCCAAAAGACAGGACATCAGTCTGTGGTTCCCTCTCACGGCCCTGTGCAGCCCCAGCACCGAGCGATGCGGCCGCATGCAGCAGCTCGGCCGGGTTCCACGGCGCGGGTCACTCCTCGTGCCGTGCCTGGGGCAGCGCCGGGGTTTGGTGCGGGGGCAGCGGCGGTGCCACACGGGGGTTTGGTGTGGAAAGCAGCGGCGGTGCCACACGGGGTGCTCGGGGTTTGGTGTGGAAAGCAGCGGCGGTGCCACACGGGGTGCTCGGGGTTTGGTGCGGAAAGCAGCGGCGGTGCCACACGGGGGTTTAGTGCCGAAAGCAGCGGCGGTGCCACACGGGGGTGCTCGGCAGGCGCGGTGCGGGCGATGCTGCAGCTCAGCACGGGGCGCCGAGGACGGGGATGGGGCCGCATCCAGCGCTCAGGGACCAGCGGGTTTCGCTCCGCCCTTCAGGCCCCTGCTCCAAAACCCCAATGCCCCCGTCGTTTCGTTCGTATCTGCTGGCGAGGTGCAAGAAGAGAGGCTGTTAACATTCACGGTCACAAATGCAGTGCGACTGGAAAAGGGTGCACAGAAGGAGTGGTGCAATTCCTTGCTTCATGGAGCGTTTTATTGCGTTTCCTGATGGTAACAGATTGATGCTATCGTGATTGTTAGCATGGTCAGCTTTTATTACGAGGCTATTAAGGGTTTTATTTCTATATGGATCTTTGAGGTTCTAAGGGAAAGTTTTTTCCCTGGATTCACAACACACCCTTAGAAGCCAATACTAATAAAGTGTCTTGTTTCTGCCCCACAGCACACTGAAGGCAGCATTCGAGATGCTCAAGCAACGTAAGTATTGTACCTGTTCCCTTCTGACCTGGAAAACACAGGCACCCAATGCGTGCATCCTGTTCCCCTCTCTACTCCCAGTTGTTCTATCCCAGTCTGTAATGTAAAGAGTGGAGGGAAAGTGTGCCTACTGGGCACTCAATCCACTCTCTGGTGGCTTGAAGAAGAAAATAGCTTGTTGTTCAAGTAAATTTTAAGATCTGCATCAAGTCACAAGGTATGAGCTCTGTTCCCTCTTCTGCAAACCACTGACACCAAACCGGCTTTCTCAGTGTGCCCCAGGCTCAAGGGAACCCTTTCACACACACGAAATGCAGCACCATCAGAGCTAACAGGACACCCTACCTGGTCACTGGCACCTGCTGTTTACATCAAAACTCACTCCTGAGAACCAGCTGCTGCACTGGGGTATTTTTAGGGCCTGGGTGTGGGAGCTCAACATTTCTGGAAAATGCGGGGTTCCATTCCAGAGGCACCAAAGCTGACAAATGCAGAGAAATTCCCAGCCACTTCAAACAGCACCAGCCAGGTGCTCTGAAATTCAATCCATCTTGGCTGACCCTTGGAAATTCCCAGCGTGTAACCTCGTCTAATGACTGGCCACCACTGGCAGCAGCTCCCAAGAGCAGCGACAGCCCAGCAGCAGAGCCAGGGCAAAGCAGACACAGGGATGGATGATGGAAGTCAGATCTCCTTCCCTCCTCTGCACCACAGCTCCTGACCTTCAGCCCCAAAGGAAGGGGGCAGCTGGGGTAAATGGGGCCCTGAAGAAACACAGTCACTCTGCTCTTGAACCCTCAGCAGTGTCAGTGCATGCAGAAACAAAAGGGAGACCTTTTGAAAGGCTGCCCTGCTTGTGACAACTCTTAGGGCAGCCACATCACAGAAACATCTCCTAAAAAATGTGACTTTATCTTTAAAGACCTTTCCACTGACTGAATATGAATTCTGATTTGCTTTAGAAATTGAAAATGTTGGAAACTCTCATATCCAGCTGGCAGTAATGTTGAAAGAAGAACTGAAAGGAATAGAGGAGTTCCGAGAAAGGCAGAAGGAGCAAAGAAAAAAGGTGAGAAACTAGAGAAATGTTCAGACAGATTGGGTCAGTGCTCCGTGCTGGTGACCTTTCTTCAGCCACAGGCTGGGAGTTCTGCAAAGGATGATAAAGCATTTCCAGCATGCCCTGATTCCTCTATAGATGAGACTGTGGAACAAAAATCTCTTTCTGATCCCAGCTGGAAACAAAGCAGTGCTCTGAGCTCAGGAGCCAGAGACTTTATTCCCTTTTACTCTCTCTGGTGTAACTGCAGATACTGTTATTGTTATTTCTGAAGAACTTAATCCTTCCTTTTCTCTTTTTTATACCCTTGCTAATGGGTTTCTTTGATATGACCCTGCACAATTGAAAACATGCACTAAATAAAGGTGTAACACAAATGTTTAAAAACACGGAAGCAAATTAATATCACGTTGAATGCAACACCAATATATGCTGAATAACAAATACATGGAATAAGTAGCATCTAGTTGATGTTGTATAATAAAAAATCCTCTATGACCTTATCAAGCCCTAAGTCTCTTGGAAAATAGCTCTCAATAGAGACTGCAGTGGCCACTCTCACACCTTCTCTGGGTCTGTGGAGTTGAAAACAAAGACAGGACAGTCCCTTAGTTCTGACAGCATTGAGTGATGGAAGAGTAAAATAAATATTCATTTCTTTGCTAATTTTAAACAGATGAAAATGCATATAACCAGTATCCAGTGCCACAAAAATCCCGTGTTTACAAGCCCCTGACACACAGGAACTTGGAATAGCCAAGAATTCTGAATATGAAAGTGGGTGAAACCAGGGCTGCTACTGGTTGGCAGTGATCTGATGGAGCAAATAAGGCATTAAAAGACAGACAGTGGGCACCAGGTTCATATGCCTTTGTACCCCATTGCCTTTGCCACTGGGATGTGCAGAGAGGCTCTCTCCTGTTGAGAACAGTAAGCCTAAACTCCACTGGGAACAGGTTGAGGGGAAAAAAAGGAAAAACTGCTTTGGAGTCTTAGATAGGCTTTTTTCTCTGTCCGGCATGTGGCTGTGAGGAAGCCAACATTAGATATGCTGGATGGTGTCAGCAGCTTTGGCAACCTCCCAAAATGCTGTGATTTGTGTTGCACTGTAGCTGCTCTCAGGACTGTGCCCAGTGTGAAACAAGCATCTGGGTAGCCCTGGAGAGAGTTTTGCTTGAGCAGAATGTAAAGATTAAAGGACCAAAAGTTCCCCTGAAGAAAGCCATCCCGTGCCAGTAGGAGCATATCTCATTGTCACATACAGCTGGGCATATCTCAACTAAAGCCATGAAAGAGAATCCAGCACTGTCCTTCAGGACTGCCCAGGTGACTCCAGCACCGAAATCAAATCACACTGAGCATAAAGTTGCCAGAAGCAGTGGAATATAAAAGAGACAGGAATTGTTTGTATGAAAATGGACAACTACCTGTGCTCATGTGGGTGAGACAGTGGTTTGGTCTGCAGAGATGTGGGATCGTGCTCTGGCAGCAGCTAAGGAACCCTGCTGGCAGAGCCCGCAGCACTGTGACTGGGTGTTGCACTATTTCATCTCCTTAAGAAAAAAAAGGGAGGAAAAAAATGAAGATCTACTCTGCTATTAATGGAAATGACCAAAGCAGAATTATCTGGGATTATTTTTTTTACCTGGCACTTTGCTGCTCTCTGTATCACCCAGAAACCTGTCATTTATAAAAGCAGAGTGAGGTAATTTTCCCCACAGGCAGGTGGCCTATAGAAAGGCCCTGACCATGGCTCTCCTAATCCTGCTGCTGGAAAGGGGAGGAAGAAGTCCAAAGCAAGAAATGCTGACTTGTGTGTGTTTCTTACAGTACGAGTCTGCAATGGAGCGCATGCACAAGAGCAAACTGTCCCATTATAAGAAAACAATGGAGGTAAGCAAGGAGGGCTTGGGAAGGTTTCCTGACACAAACTGGCTCCACTTAAATCTGTATCACACGTACCTCTACTTAAAGAAAGGTCAAAGCTGTGTGAGTGTGCAAGAGTGTGTGTTTGAGAGTGAAGCTGCCATTCCTGCTTTGAGGGGGAAGCTCATCTCCCCTGCTGCACCCACTGAAAAGTCTCCAGAGGGTTAATACAGGATGAACGGTGCCCCAGGTCAAACAGGATTTCATTCTTTCTAGGCAAGGGTACCTAGAGGAGTAAATATCATTTTTCAGTGTGTGTAAACCCAACTTTAAGAACAGTGAGGGGATCTTGTAGGCAGCAGGAACCCTCTCCAGCTGGAAAGCTTGCACGTACAGAAGCTACAGGCAGCTGGGTTTGGTTTCCAATGGGCAACTGCCTCTAAAGAAAAGTAGTTGCAGACCTGCCAGTGCTAGAGCTGAAAGTGTACTCACAATTTTTTTTGAAATGTGGTTGTTCTAAGTGCACCTCTAAGCTACAAAGATGTTTTGATGCAAATAAAGATTTCTCTTGCTTCTGAGAACTACACCAAGATTGTTGCCTGTGGGGTGCTGGCTCTGCCTCACAGCTTGGAGCAATGGGCAAGGCACCACGCTGAGTTCAGCCACCTGGTGCTCCAAGTCACAGGGCAGAGATGACACCCACCCCACTGCCACCCTGGGGACGCAGGCTCCTAATTTCATCTCTCCATGGTTGCTCAGGCAGATGCCTGATGCACCAGTGGCAGAGCTGCCCGTGCATTCCTGACCCCGGCAGGGAGCTGCAGGTGTACAAAGCAAACAATTGCAGGGCTGCAGCAAAAGGACACGATCTATGCTGCCAGCCCCTACTCCAAGTTTTCAGTTCTATTTTTCTACCTCCTGATGGGGTCATTGGGATTTTTTTCTATTGCTCAAATTGGGCAGTGATTTGCTCCCCCAAACTGCAAAACAGAAAGTGCCTGGAACAGCACAGTGGGGGGAACCCAGCCTTGTTCCCCCAGCCAAAGCCTCACGTTTGATTTCATTTCCACGCAGTCCAAGAAGACCTACGAGCAGAAGTGCAAAGAGGCAGATGAGGCTGAGCAGTCCTTTGAACGCACCAGTGCTTCAGGCAACCAAAAGCAAACAGAAAAGGTACCTGAGGTGACAGTGCTATTTAGAGGGAAAACTGGGGGGTTACCTTTTCAAGGTACGAGAGAATACAATTAACCAACCATCTACAGGATGCCAGGAGCTGCTTTGTCTTCAAATTAACCCCACAGAATCCTCTGGGAAGGGACTAAGTTATTTAATTAATTTATCCCAGGCTGTGATCCAGTTTCTCTATGAATCCTGAAAGGAAACTGAATGAGATTTTTCTCTGCAATTATTCATTAAGCAAAAGAAACAAGTCAAAAATATGTCATGCAGTTAGTTTTGCCTTTTGGTCTCTTACACTTAGTAGGCATAGCATCTTACATTAAAATGCATATTTTTCCTCAACATTTTTCTCCTTATGGTGGGTTTAATTTCAACTAAATTTACAGACTCAAAAATAAATCGTTGGAAATTAAGGCACTGCAGTCCTTCATTGCATCGTCTTGATACTTGTAGCTGACAATTCACTAACTTTTAATGGGAACATTTTACAGTGAAACAGATGGAGAAAACAAAATAAATGAACTCCCTTTGGCTCGATAAAAATCAGTGCAGTGTAAGCAAAAGGATCAAAAATCATCTCAAGGAGTGGGGGGGCGGTGTGGAGACTCTAAAAACAGCATCAGAACTTTACATTTTATTTCCAGCATTCCCTAATCTTTGATGAGCAAACCCCTGCAGCTTAGCTGCAAAGAGGGGATGGAATCCTGGCCCTGCTGAAATGACACCAGAACATTTCACAGCTTCAGTGGCAGCTAAACCTGACCCTGCTCCTTTCATGTAGAGAGGATCCCAGGGTGCCCCACTGCCATTTCTTCCCCGCACATGCCAGCGCGCTGGGAATGCACAGAGGCAGCTCCCAAGCTGTTTAATTCTGCTCAGCATTTGCAAGCAGTTTGGGCCAGGAAGAAAATACGAATGAAGCCTCTGTTCCCAGCTCACTCCACGTTTCCCAGCCAGCTGTGATGAGGAATATGATCGCAGGAACCCCTACCTGAGCCTTGTCTTCAAGGGCAGGATGGAAGAATGTATTACACTGATGTCTAGAGCAGTGCATTACTGTGCTGCCATCACCATCTGTGCAGAGAGACCCACGAGTACAGACCTGCCAGTGATGGCTGCTTTTTCATTTGCTAAAAGCTGCAGGTTTTTAAAACAGAGAAGTTCTACTTAGAGTGAATTTCGCTTGTAGGCTTCTGAGTTGTTACGGGAAATAATCTGGCATTTGCACAGTATTTAAAAAGCTGTGTGCTTTTCATCTATGTATTACATGAGGAGCTTGAAAGATGAAGAATTTTAACTGCTGTTTATTTCTGCTTATAAATATCTATTAGAAAAGCACATCAAACAATTGAGAAAAAACAACTCAGCCAGCAGGCACAGCTTCAGGCTGGATCATGCTGGCTCTGAGCTGCTATGGCAGGGATGGCTGAATGGGAAGCTTTCCCTTGAAGTCCTTGGACCTGTGGCTGCACCTAGGAAATTCTGGTCCCTTCTCCATGGCACAAATTCAGCAGAACCATGCACAAAGAGGGGACAGCCAGGAAGTGCTTGCAAGTTAGAGCCTTTATCCTAGAAGGGAAAAGACAGCAGGCACAAAAAACTGGGGCAGAAGCAAAATTACTGTCAGAAATTAATTTGGGGTGTTTCTTTTCCTGTTCCAGAGCCAGAACAAAGCCAAGCAATGCAGAGACGCAGCAAACGAAGCAGGTGATGCTGTTTGCAGCTGAGCTATGATTCTTCTCAGCAAAGATCTACCAGCAGGGGATTTTGATAGAACACCACCCAAACCATCCAGGCTGTCTCTCAAGTCAGGGTTCCCAAAGTCACCTACCCAAAGATTAATGAGGAAGCCTCTAAAGAGCAGCAGCCTGACAGTCATCGGCATTCACGCTCCTTGTGGAAATGCCAGTGCCCTGCTTTCATTTAAAATTTATAGAAGACTTCCTTTAGGGACTTCACCCAGGGAAGAAAAGCTCTTCTTGAAGCAAGTCTGAAAGCACACTAGACACTCAAATTGCCCAAACCAGACACCCCATCCCCGTGTGCATGAGCACAGTGATATCTCCAGCCACAAACGTGTATGCCCAGAAGGACAGGCCAGCACACACCTGAGCTGGCTCATGAGCTCAGGCTTGTCCCTCCCTACTCATTACACCAAATCACGTGGCTTACCTGGCTGGCTTGGAATGGCAAGAGCCTAAGGATGCTCAGTGCCCAGGCATGGTCCAGGTTCTTCATCTCTGAACTGGATTATCCCTGCTGTAAAGTTTATAAATGATCTGCAAACCATATAGAGAGAATCCTTACTCCAGTATAGAGCTACAAAGAAAAAAACCCAAAGATTATTGCACCCCCACCAAGTTTCAAGCTCATACATCCTTGGGATACTCAAGCAAACCACAGGCCTGAAGTGTAGGAATCACAGTAAAGGCCTAATAGGAGGAAAGGGAGACAGGCTGTGTCACTTTTCCCTGACTGTTGGGTTTCTGTCGTGTGTGTCTGTGTTTACAGAGAACGTGTACAAACAGAACATCGAGCAGCTGGATAAGGTCAGGACAGAGTGGGAACAGGAACATATCAAAACCTGTGAGGTAAACATTGACTTTTGCAGCGATGTTTGCACGCTCCTTATTTTATCCGATTTGAAGATTTCAGTCTAAGGCCTGAAATATCATCCCAAGGGTTTTGCTGCTTGCTTTGTGTGGAGTCTCGGTAGATGTCTTTGCAAAATTACTGCGAAAACTAGAGCTTATTTAGACATAGCTGCTCCTGTCTCACTGACACTCTCCTCGCTCGGTCAGCATATCTATATAAAAATAAAGGAGGGGAATAAGTGCAGAGGTGGGAGAGGTGGAGCAATATATGAACTGGCACATACCCCAGTCAGTCTTTATCTTTCATAGCACTGTAAACTCACCTGCATGAATATCTGTCCTCTGCCATGGAGTAATCTTTCAGTTGAAAGGTGGTGATGGTAGAAAAGTCTCAATTTCCATTTTGCTGAGGATGGCCCAGGAGATTTGCACTTGGCTATTAAGTTTTGCACAACAGTTTACAGGAACTGGTTGGCATCCAGATCAGCCACATATTTGATCACAGTAATCCTTCAAGTACATTTGCCCATCTGCTAAAGTCTGATTTTGCTGTATTTACTTGTTGCAGGCTTTATTTCCACATAAAATAAAATGCCAGGAGCATAGCTTTCCATTTCTCTGCTTCCTCTTAAATATTCCCCATCTGAGAGGGCTGAAAAGCCCCACAACTGGCACAGACATTTCCACAGATGCATATTTTCTCCCTTCTTAAAAAGCCAACAAACCAGCGAAGCATTCCACAGCCTCACACTCTTATTTTGTCCCATGTGGTTAATCCTGACCAGCCCACAGAGCTTGTGACCTGCCCACTGCTTCATCCAAACAGCCATTCATAAAGGAAGGACATCTGTAAGGCCTTCTTTTTAAAGTGCTTCTAGAGAGAAGAAATGATACTTTTTGGGGTTTTTTAAAACTAGCAATTAGTACAAAAAGCAGCTTAAAACCCTACACTTCTGGCTGTATAGTGGGGAATCTGGAAGTGCTGGGATTACTTAGATCTCTACTGAGTGCTGGACAAGCACAGCCTGAAAACGTTGGCTGGCAAGGGGCAGCACTGGGGTGAACTTTGTCTCAGGGGCTGTGCCATGAGATGCCCAGGTTCTCCAGCAGCACGAGGGATGTGTCAAACAGAACACCCAGGTGCTTTGCTGGGTGCTGATAAGGGCTGAAAAGCCCAGAGTCACTACCCTTCCCTCCTGGATTAACTGCATCTCCTGACAGGACATCATTCACCTGGAGAATTCCCAGCTGGCTCTGGTGCTGTTTCGGCAGCCTTGCGGGCCACAGGTGTTCTGTTCAGAAGGATATTGAAATAGCCATTCTCCACCCTGCAGGTTCTCTTTAAAAGCTTTTGCTCTCAGAAACCAGTCCCCACACCAGCTTACTCCCTTGACAGATTCCTTTTTCTGGGTTTTTTTAGTTGGTAAGTTATTAGATGGCAGGCAGCACACCCAACTGAGTGTTCTGCTGAATGCTGTACACATTTGTGGTGTTCTGGACATAATTACTAGCAAATGGAGATGGAGACAGATGGCTGGAAGCATCTGAGCTTTTCACACCTCATAGAAAACCAAAACCTGATGTTCTACTTATAACAGTGCAACGTAGAGATCAGGGTGATTTGGGTTTTTTAAAGTTTTTAAAGAAACAGCTTATCTGCCTCTTCCCCCAAATCAGTTCACACTTCTCTCTCTACTCCCTTCATTCTTCCTAAGCAGTGCAGAAACATGAGGAAATCAGACAGATGAAGGAAGGGAGCAAACTCTGAAGACAGAAAAATGCCTTCTCTTCACCACCAACATAACCTTAGATATGCAGAGTCAACTCCAGAGAGCCTCAAGTACTTTCAAAAGAGAAAAGTTTTGAGAGACACTTTAGATGGCAGAGGTGGATAGTTTTGGCTCCACCTCTAACATAAATACAAACCTTTCATGCCAGTACTCTACTGATCTGTTAAACATCAGGATTTCAGTGTGATGGGCAGACAGGACCCTGACTGAAACCCTCAGCAGTAGAGGCAGCAGTCAAATCCAGATCTGCATTCCTCTCCCCTGCTTTGTTTTTGTCTCTAAAAATAACTTTAATTTGGTGCAACCAATTAGAACAAATTTTTGAGCACAAACAGTCGATGTAGTTTCTCCACTAACTGAAAAAGCATCCTTTACAATGGGGCCTTCAGAAGGGGTTTGCATCCCCAGCCCTGTCACAGCCTGCAATGCAAGTAACTCAATACCACGAGGCTACATCACGTTTCCCTTTTGGCTTTAGGTGTTCCAGCTCCAGGAGTGTGACCGCATCACGATCCTGCGGAACTCGCTGTGGGTGCACTGCAACCAGCTCTCCCTGCAGTGTGTGAAGGATGACGAGGTACGGCCTGGCTGGGCTTCTCTGCAGGGCTGACTGTGTCCAGGGGAACATCTCCCTCCTGTTCTCTCCAGGTGTAAACCAGATGCGTGCCTGGATGCACACAGCCTGTGTCATGCTTGGTGACACTCGTGTGTCCTCCTCTCTTTGTTGGGGAATGCTTCCTGCTGCCAAAACACTCGGTTGAGTGTATCTGGGCTCTGACACAATTTCAAAAAAGGCATCCAGTCATGGCCTCAAAACTGGAAGATGTAAAGAGTACACTAGATTTGACTTCAAATGGTTGTTTCCTGCTATTAATTTCTTTATTGCATTGCAAAGTCCTGGACTGCCTTTGTCCTCCTCTCTTTAAAGACTATCCAGAGCACAAACAAACAGGTATCTTTACAAGAATATTTGTACAGGGGACAGGCTAAAGATCAGCCAGGTCAGACATGTACCAAGTATAAAGTATCTCTTAAGGGGAACATTACTACAAGAGCATTATTTGTTAATTCAACGTGAAATGTTGAAAGTTAAATGAAACTCTTGGATTCTGTTTTGTAGCTGTATGAAGAGGTTCGGGTCAGCTTGGAGAACTGTGTTGTAGAGTCAGACATAGACTACTTCATTAAGACCAAAATGACAGGAACAGAACCTCCAGGTAATTATTCCTACTGATCTTGTCAGATGACTTGTGCAGCACACATCCTTTGGAGGTGAAACCAGCTGGAGGAGTTTCTGCTCCAACTATTTGTTCCCACCTGCCATGGCTCACTTCCCCCTCACTGTGCTGCCATCTCTGCCTGTGCGGTGCTCGAAGTGGGATAGCAGAATGATCCAGCTCAAAAATAACCCTCCAAAGAAGAAAAAACTTGTTTTGGCTTTGCAACCAGGCTCATTTCACAGTACAGCTGAACTGACACCGCTAAGGAGGTGGCAAATTGCCTGCAGAAATGGCAACTTCAGCTCCCTGCAGCGGTGAGAAGACAGAGCCAGCTTACCTTGTAACTGCACCCCAGTGTCCCCTTGGCAGAGGTGCTGCCTCTTCATGTGCAGCACAGAGAAAAGAGAATTGTTTTCCATTCTGTTCCACATGCCCCATGGGGAATAACAAATTTTCTGCTCTTGGAAAGTTGTTTGCATAAGCCAAGACTTTGGCTGGGGGAAATGCTGAATGAAATTGGCTTTGCCCCAGCACACAGAAGCACTCTCAGGTTCACAGGCTCTGCCCATTCAAGCCAAAGCTGCCTTTTCCTTGACTTCAATGCTCAAAACCTCTGGGCTGAAATGGAGATTGACACAGCAAGAGGCAAGAGCAGCTGTAAAATGAACACCTGCTGCTCCAAGGTAGGAGTTCTCCAAACACTCGGCAGGAAAGGAGCTGTCTATGTGTCACAAGGCCCAACACAAACCACACCCGAGGACTTCAACAGGCAACACAAGATAGTTACAGGCTGCTTCCAGCTCCGGGCAGCTGCTGCAGCAAACAAAGACTTGGCTGATGTCACATCTATGCTGAAAAGATCTCTCCCTCCATCTCTTTCAATCTATGCAGATACTCTCACTTCCCCTCTCTGCTCTAACACCAAGTGCTACATCAAGAGAAAATTCCCTTAGCAGTCCACAGAGCTTACTTACTTCAAGTCAGAGTGGGGAAGAAGCTGTACTGGCACAAGAAAATTTTATCCTGATAAAGCCCTTCCATGCTAGGAGTTGAACAGGTACAAAGTATCAAGGCCCCATCCCTGGGGTAATTATCTTGTACCAGAACAAGTTCCACCCCTTTGATTTCACTGCAGAGCTCAAAGCTGGCAGGAATTACACCCCAGGACCTTCCTTCAGCAGAGCTGGGTGCTGCCACAAGTCAGCCCTGGGCTATCTGAGGCCTGCTTTCACTCAGCCTTGGAGCCGTTACTCTTATGATGATTAAAAATTGGGATTTAGGGAATTTTTAAAAACTCATATATTGATACTGGTGCACTGGATGCCATTTTGCTGCCATAATTATTCTTCTTTACATTGGGGATTTAAATTCACAGATACAGGAGAACCTAGGAAAAGATACATTTTCAGCAGCAGAAGGGAGAACTGTCCCTTGCAACAGTGTGAAAATTCTGTATACTATGAAATCTGTAATTCTCAGCTAGATTTTTTTGGTTTGGGTTTTTTTTCCCCTACGTGAGATTTGTCATTCTCCAGCCACCAAGGCAATTTCTACAAAAAGCGCTTGGCTGTGTCAGGAGTTATTTCTACTAAGAACCAGGTGGGAAAAAACCCTTGAGAGCTTCATGAAAGGCAAAGAAAAACCTGACTTGTTTTTTTGTTGTTTTTATTTTTGCCACCTTCTAGAAGATGACACGTTCTGGAAGCAATATCCTAATATGTCCACAGCTCTGGCTAATGAGTTTACACTATAGCACATGGCAAACTGTTGATCTGTGCTATTATTTGCAAAATCCAGCAGGAAATCCATGTGTAATTCTGCATTGTGTGCCAGAAGACCTTCATCCTAATCAAACCTTCTTGATGGTCTTGCTCACTTCCTTTTCTACCCAATCTTGCAGTACCCTCTAGGCTGGAACCTGTACCAAGGTGACAATCCAGAAGGGCAACAGGAGACCCTTAAATTGGTCAGGAAACTCCCTAATTACTGTGAGTGTTATTTGTAGGGATTCTTCACACTCACTAGCTCTATGTGCCTGCTCTGCTTATTTATCTTGGCTGACGCAGTGTGAGAATGTCAACATAACCTCCAGCCCAAGCCCAACGTCCTTCTTAACTCGCTGGTATCAGGGCTGAGATAAAACAGTGTCACAGACTTCACTCACGTTTGTTTGGCTCTCACACCGAGCAGGCAGAAAGGGTGTGTGGCCACCAGCTGCAAGCAACGACACTGGGAGCTCTGAGATGACAAATAATTCCATCTGTAACTATTTCATCTGTAAAGTTACACTTGGAAATGGTCTCAATTTCACCCTTAACGACACCATAGGGGAGAGTGAAAGAACTGCAACATAAATGTGTTTGAGAGAACAAAACCCAAATATCTCTGGGTAAACAGCAAATAAGCTCTCAGGAGGCGGATGGGGGAGATATGAAAGGTGGGGAAACACACCAGGAAATTGCTCGTTATTGCTGCAGGCAATAACACTCAGAAATCTCCCCAGTGCTGACAGAAATTCCTGACTGGATACATTGAGGAAAAAAGAAACGAAATGTGCTGCAGCAAATTCTATCATGAACATGGTCTGAGGGTCACAGTGACCGCACTCTGCCCCCTTAAATCCTGAGCTTCGAGGCCATAGAAGGAACAGCCATGGAGGAAACTGCCTTCCTTCCTTAGGGTAGCCACAGCTCTTCGAATGGGGCCTCAGGCCCCTGGCTGTGCCCAGCTCAGGCCGAGAGTGCCTTGCCACCAGGCACTGGGCTGTTTATACCCACTGGAATGGCTTTTGTCGAGCCCCCGGGTTCCCCTGAGCTGCTCCAGCCACCTTCCAGGCGAGGGCAGACAGGTGCTGCACCGCAGTTTGCTCTGGCAGCCCCAGGTTGCGTTCTGGCAGGGAGAAAGCAGGGTTTTTTCAGTGTTTTCTCACAGTGTCTCCTGTTTGAACATGCCATTTTTATTGCCCTGTTGCAGATGCAATAGGGTATGAGAACTACTACAGCAGAGAGCCCAGCAGGCGCAGCAGCAGCCCCACCCAGTCCTGTGGGATGATGAAGAGGTGAGTGGCAAACTTCAGTTCCCAGAACATTTGTCTGTATCAACAGCCATGCATGACGAGAGAAAACACGGCATGGAAAGGGAAAGTGAGTAGTACTTTCTTTGTAGCAAGAGGCAACTGCGCATCAGTAAATGTGACTTGACAGAAGGAAAGGTATTAAAACAGAGTCAGTAATTTTGCCATGACCTAGTGGGAAGAGGGACAGGGGATGAGTTCATCACACAGTATCTCAGCCAGCAATGGGTAGCAGTCCCTTGTTTCCTCTTTCCTAGTGAGTCAGGGCACGTAGCAGCAAAACCAGTTTGATCCAGGGAGGGCGAAGGTGAATCTGGCTGGGAGCAAAGGCTGGGAGAGCCCTTTGGGGCAATTCCTCCAGGCTTATGGCACCACTCAGCTGAGCAGAACAAAGAGCTGCTCGAGCTGGATCAAAGGGAAAAACATAGGGTGGAGTAACTGTGATGATTAGGGAGGCAATTTTCCTTATTCTGATCCATTGCTGCTGGTAAATGTTAGACCATGGATGCAGTTGTATCAGCAGAAGAGCAGGGTGGCTCTCTTGGTTTAAATATTTTATACTAAAATGGTTAACTCGCAGTGGGGAGGGCATCATAGTTAAAGCAGAAGAGATTTATAATTTAACAAGCCCTATGCCACGGCAAAGACAGGCAGCAGCCTGTGATCTCCCAATTGAAATGTGGTCCAGGCTTGCCCGTGAGCTGATCAGGGTTAGACACAATACTTGGTTTTTCAGTTGGAAACTGGATCTTCTCTATAACGAATTCAGTGTGCATCCTGTGCAGTTACATAAGACAATTGTACTGCCATTCAGAACACAACTGTGAGCAGCACAGGCAAGGAGCCTAGAGAGACTCAGCCTGAATCTTTCAGGAATGGTTGAGATTGGATATCCATTTTCCAGAAAAACTGAATGTTCACTAGCTGAAAAATCAGACCCTTTAAATATGCCTTAAGCATGCAATGCTATTTCTATCTCTGCTTGAGAATCCTAACCCATTTTCTCACTTTACTTAGTCTTCAGTACCCAGCTGTGATATAGGAAATAACTAGGGAGAGATTAAAATAAAAATTCACTTAAACTCACAGCTTTTAGAAAGGCTCGTTACACAAGCTCTGTACTTTAAATTGTATCAGGGTTTTCCTTAAGCACAAAGAGATGTTAATCTCTTATAAGCAACTGACAATTCTCGTCATTTTAACATTGTGAAATAATTGTGGAGTTTCACACCATGAGCGTTTGGCTCTACAAAAAAATATTATCTACTGCATTTCATGCACAATTTAGTGATGGCTGATGGTTCAATATACTGCTGCATTTTTAAAAATACAATTTGAACGGAAGATAAATATATCTACAGCATAAATGAAAATAGAAGGCCATGGGAAGAGGTGACATCTACTCAGTGGGAAGCAGATGGAGGGAAGGCTGAGTCAGAGAGCTGAGCTGAAGGAATGCTCATACCCAGGCCTGTTCACTCATTCTGGTTTTGGCTTCTCTTGGTTCTGCAGATTCTCTGGACTTCTGCATGGGAGCAGCAAAAACAACACGGAAACTGCCACGCCTTCAGCCCCTCCTCTGGGTATGCTCTGCAGGAAATCACTTCACCAGATGTGTTTGGCTTAGATTGTGTTGCTAAACCAGGCTTTGACATGGAGCAGAAATGTATAGCAGATATTCACATGAGGGCAGGCAAGAGGAGTCTGGAAATGAATTTTGTTTGGATGTGTATTAAACAAATTTCCCAGATTAAAGTGCCAAATAATCCATAGACTCTTCAAAACCCCATCTAGGCAGGGGGATTGTACATTCAGAGCAGCAGTCTGACTTTGATATGAGTTTTCTCCTTGCGTAGAATAACTACCACTAAAAAGCCCAGGAGAACACATAAAATTTTTAACAGCCCAGGCACTTGGCTTATGAATACAAATATCCAACTCATCTCACACTGTTGTCTTGTAACCCTTATAACTCAGAATTTATCAGATGATATTTAAAACACACTATTTTGACTATATAGAAGGTAACAGTTTGACATTTTTATTGGTTTGATAGTAAACAAAAGCATTTTAACTGTAGTTCTTACCAAACAAAAAGTTGTTTTCAAACAGCTTTAAAATCAACTGCCTCTGTCAGACCTGCCTGCCTGGGCACCCAAAAACACAGCCCAGACTCGCACTTGCTGCATTCGGTGCTCAGCAGGGGAAACTCCCAGACAGATGCTGGGAAGAAATAAGAAGTTTCACTAATTACAACAAGCTTGTATTAAACCAAAACATCTGCAAAAGTTATGTCCGTGACAAATAGCTGTGTGGGAACTATATAAACCACTGGAAAATGACTGGTGACCCATTGGCACAGTATTTTCCATTTTTCTCAAGGGGAAAAAAAAGCCCTACATGAGTCACTGAACTGCTAGGATTTTACACCCCCAGTAGCAACATTTTAAAACCATTTTAATCAGACCATTTCCCTCCTTGGATGGCTTGGATTTTATTTTACCAGGGTAAACATTTTTCCCAACCTGGATGAGGCTGAAGCCAGTTTCTGACCCCCCACAAAGTTCAATGGGTGTATTGTCATCCCATCAATGGGGGACAGTTTTTGTGCAAGACTTCACCTACAGTTCACAGCAGCTTTTCTAAACATGTACATCTCCAGGCAGGGAGAGAACAGAAACCCTTGTATTTGTGAACTCTTGCATATGATCCCACGCATTTATAAGCAACTGAACTCTTTGTTTTTGTGGTGGGTATTTTTTCTTTATTTTTTTCCTAGAAGAGAGAACAGACGGAGTCTATGCATCTATTTTTGTAAATGAAAAAGCTGGGATCACATCATCACAGGACTACAGAGTACTTTATGACTACACAGCACAGGTAAAAAAAGGCTTCAAAGTAAATACTTTATAGTGTTAGATTTAAAATAAATGATGCTGACTTGAACTTCTTGAAAATGTAAATTCCGTGAAGGAGATGTTACCGTCATGTTACAGCCAGGGACACGATTTGTCCTGCTCCAGTTTAGCATGCTGGCTCTCCATGCTGGAGGAGACTGAATCCCATATATCCCATAGTATTCTTTCCCTCTACTTCCATGTTGCAAGTTGCAGAATCACAGTGGATGTGGTTCATCTGCCAAAAGATTATTAAAGAGAACAACCTGCATCCTTAGCTGGGAAATTGAACTGTCCCTGACTCCAGTCCTAACTAGGCAGAATACCATCAGTAAAAGGTTGTGAATGGACTGGTTATAAATATTTGAATACTAATTATTACTAATACTAATAACTAAACACTAATATTTGAATACTAATATCAAATAATAATATTTGAATACTAATTCAGATGGACTCCAGAACCTGGACTCCAACCCCAGTTGCTTTACACGTCAGTTTAAAGGTTCCTTTTATTAGCTTTAGATCAGCAGAAGAAACAGCATCCAGGAGGTCTTGTCTCAGTGCAGAGAGAGCCTCACACCAAGGGAACCACCATAAACAGCCAGCACTGAAGAAATGTGACAGTGACAAAACAGATAGCCAGATAAATGATGAAAACAGAGAAAAAGCTCAAGAGGAGCACTTGCCCTTTGGTACAGCAGTATTCCAACACCTTTTATTAGATGTTGGAGGTTTTTTGCTTCATTTTAAACTTTCTTTTATTACTTACCTGAAATTTCATGCAAGCACAGCTGAAAGCACCTCACTGTTACTGGCAGTTCCCCTAAGGAGACTACTGGATCTCCTCATTACTCTGGGAGTCACCTTAAAACTATGCCCCACAGGGATTGTCCCTGCTGAGAAAAGAGCCTGTTACCACCTTTAGTATATTGTATACCGAGGCTTCTCATTTTTTGAGTCCATTCTTACCTACTCAGGTGCATTAAATTTAGTTTTAGCTGACACGTCAAACATCTCTGGAAGCCTCTCTTACCCTGTTTTCTATTTACTACACTGTGGGTAGCAAAGTGGTTTCCTATGGAAAATAGGACAGCACCACTGAACACTGAAAGCTGCCTGGGAGCTCAGGGAGAGCTTGTTTGCAACTACTGCATTTGTCTGGGGATGAAAGTCACTGCTGTCGAAGAGTGCCTGTCCCCCCACCGGTCACTGCTGTTCCCTGCTAAAAGAACTGAGAGACCTATTTCAGGCATGGATTAGCAGAGACACTGTTATCTCCCTCAGGAATTAAGCTGTGCTCTGTTTTATTTAGCAACACCTGCAGACTATGCAGGTCACGGTGAGCTGGTTTAGGAGAGTTGTATTTAACCCTTTCTGGACTTCCCCAGTAATAAAACCATCAAGTTGTGCAGGAGGAGACACCATGGAGCCTGGGGAAATTTGAGGATCTTAAGGAAATAGCCAAAATGCTTAATCCCTCACTGTCTGGTATTTCAGACTCTTTGCAACCAGAAGGACTCTAGTAGGCTGTTGATGAAGGGCAGGATTAAAAAAACCCCACCAGATACATGCTTGGGCCCTCTTGTGCTCTCAGGCTAACTACATTTGTTTTCCCTGTCTCCTTTCAGAACGTGGATGAACTGGACATCAGTGAAGGAGACATTGTAGTTGTCATTGCAGAAAATGAGGATGGCTGGTGGACAGCAGAAAGGAACGGGCAGCGAGGCTTTGTGCCAGGGTCTTATCTTGAAAAGCTTTGATGAAAAGAAGCACCAGTCCTCAGACTTTACAAATATTCTATTACTGAAAACAATCAGCACACAAGGTCTGCTTCAGCTGACCAAGGGCATCCCAATAATAATGTTTTCTACAACTACCAGTCAGGAAATAACCAACTGACCATGCTTTTCTCTTCCTTGCTCCTGCCTCATCCCAGCATCTCCTGGCCTACACTGTCTGCAAAAACCATTTTCACTCCTCAGAGATTAGGACTTGCATGTTTTGGCACAGTCCTACCCTCACACAACGCCAGCAGCGTTGCAAAGCTCGGCGACCCTGGGAGGAAAATCCTGCCCAGATCTCAACTGCGCAAAGGGGAAAGATCACAGAAGCAAGTGCAGTTTCCCCAGGATGGAGGACTGTCTCCAGCCAGCCTGTGAGCCACCCTCATGGTCACAGCAGCCACGTTCTCTGCCATGGATCCCTTTCTCTCCCTGCACAGGCTATGCTGGCATTTTTGACAGTGGATGGTTTATAAGCCACTGATGAAAATATGAAAAACTGTGAATGCAGCTAGAGAGGAGCACCTGAAGGACCGGGACACATCCCTAGTAGGAGAACTTGAGGCACTCCCCATCACAACCATCTCCTAACAATGAAATCCATGCTAGCCATGGCTCTGGTATGCACTGGATTCTGGGGCAGATGATGGGCCCAAGGCTTGCTTTTGCTTGGTTGGAAGGTTTCCCTAAGGCCTCTCTGAGATTTTGAAGTTTCAAAATCCAACAACACAAACAGCAGCTAAGCCAAGCCTCCACAGTGCTGCACTGCCCTGATTCCTCTCCTCTGAGCACCAGAGAATCACCAATTACCTCCTCCTGCCATCTCCACACTCGTGCCAGCAGGGCAGCCTCCCTCCCACCTCTCCTCTCCTGCCCACCAGCTGCTCTGTCTCCATCTGCTGCCTGCAGCCTCTGCACCTCTGCGATTGCTGGTACAGGGACATCCTGGTTTCTTTCCAGGTATGTCTGATGTGCTCATTCTGCAACAAACCCTCCTCAGAGAAGTTGCACTGTGCAGGTTCACTGTATTTCACAGATTTCAGCTCTACCCCTCTTTCTAGCTCAATATTTAAGAATGTTTCCAACTGTTACTGTACTGTACAAGGGACTGATGGATAGTTTCTGCCACCCCTCTTTTTTCAGTATTTCAAGATAGTTTAAAAAAATTAAAAATCGGTGATTTAATTTGAATCAGAGCAAACTTTCTGGGGGCAGAATGACGGTGTTTGCCAAGGTTTAAGGTCTCATAACTGAATCAAGACAATGAAAATTAATCCTATTGCTATCTCAAAGGCATGGAGGAGGGAGGAACTGTTAACTCAGAAATAGCAAGAAAGATGAGAAAATTAGACAAAAGAAAAATCTGTAATGGTCAATGCAATCTTTTCTTAAATGAAACACAATGAAGGTCAGAGGCACTTGCAGTATCTTATTTGAATGCTTCCTTCAAGAATGCAATAGAAGTTGCTGCAGGCCCCTTTTCTTCAGCTGCCTGCAGTCCTTTGCACAGGCACATTTGTCCTTCCCACACTCCCCCAGGTTACCACGCAGCACATCCACATCAGTGCTGAAGGGCTCCGAGCCCTTGGCGTTAGTACAGGCTCAGGAGGAGCTGGGATGGCACCGAAGGCAGCAGTGGAAGAACAGCAGTGCTTGCCCAGGCTGGACAGGGAAGGAGAGGTTTCTGTGCCCAAGTGACAGAAAGATGCACAACAGCTTCAGCTTGGCCAGGCCTTTAGGAGTGGAGGCTGCCCAACAACCACAGCATCCCCTGTGAGCTACAGCAGGAGAGGAAACTGAAAGCACGAGAGATTTAATGTATTTACTTCTTGAACACTCACTCTTCCACAAAGAAGACTGTAATAAACCAACAAATAAATAAATTTAGGTAGATAGTTTGCAGATTATCTTAATTAAACAGAAAAAAAAATCCACTGACATGCACCTTCTCCAACGATGTGGGACACAGATTTTGCAGGACTCCTCAGCTCTCTGGGGGCCCAGACAACCTCACACAAGGCACTGCAGGGCCCTGTCTTGATTACCCTGAGACCCTATTACAGATCATCTTTGCTTCCATGGACCACATGGTGCACATCACCAACAGACACCTAGTGGAATGGTGGTTGCTGTTTCTATCCCATCGAATCATGCCATATTTTTGCTGTTAAAGTCAGGAAACCAATTTCCTTTCTACCTTCTTCTTCTGTCAAGTAAATACTGGTGAATGGCAAGAGGCTATAGGTATTTCAAAATCTCCCCGATTTCCTTTCTCCCAGTCTCTCCTTCTGTCAAGTAAATACTGGTGAATGGCAAGAGGCTATAGGTATTCCAAAATCTCCCCAGTGTCACAGCATTTGGGTCCCACATGCTAACTCCAGACTGTTCAGGAAATGAAAAAGCAGCAGCAATGTTTTCTCATGAATCCTCTGCTTCACATTGTGTAGATATGGTTTGGAACTACTTATCAGCCAAATTCTTCAGTTTGCCCTATCTGCGTGGCAGCACTTGTCACAAATAGAACAGAGATATCAAGAAATACCCACAGCCTCTGAGAACACCCATGTTTTAGGTGTCATCCACCCATCCACCCCTATCAGTAGGAAAAGCAAGAAGGTCAGTTGTAGGTTACTGCCTTAATGATATTGCCCTTATTAACATTTCCTCTCCAGTTTGGTAACATTTGGGCAATAAAATGGATACAATCAAGTTATCATTCAATTTTCAGCTAAGATGGGAAACTGAAACGGGCCCTTTCCAGTGGCACTCTTATACTAAAGCCAAAACATGGCCATTGTTCTCTTTTACCATTTACTATCAATTAAGGAGAAGAAGAGGAAAACCTGTATAAAATAACATTTAACCAATGACAACCACATGCAATTAGGAAATGTCTGTAAGTGCAGTGTGAGGTCTGCCTCTGCACAGAACAGATTTCTCTATATGGCATATTAAGAGCCCACAAGCCAGTAGTGACAACACAGTATCAGCCTAGAAACAGAAATGCAAGAGACCCAGCTCTAGGACAGCCAGCACAGCCAGGCCTCCTTTCAAGCTCAGTGATCTGTAGAGCCACCCCACTTCCAGCATTTCCAACAACTAGGCAGCTAAAAGAAGAAATCAACCTCTTCTCAGCTGAGCATGTAGCAACAGCAGGAGCACAGTGACTGTTTAAGGTTTGAGGTTGTTTAAGGTTTGCCACTTCCCTGAGGACCCCTGGCTTGAGCTCTGTAGGATGAACAACCCCAGAATACATCAGCCAAAGTGCTCACAGATCATGTACATAAGGCATAAACAGTAGAAACTCTTCCCTTGGCTTCCTTCTTGTCTTGCTTCTTCAAGAGGTGCACTCGTGGTCTGAGTCTCCTCTCCAGAGGTGATTTTCTCCCAGCTGCAGCTCATAGCTCACTGATTACTGAATGCAGTTTAAGTGGAAGCACAGGGATGCCAAAAGGAGATGCATTACAAGCCAAGCACCAGGTGGTGGGTGTTTAAGAGGAGCCTGGCTGGGCACTAAGGAACACCTAACCTCACCACTGGTGAGTAACTTACACACTTTGTGGACCACAGAAGCTCCTGGCACTGTCACTGTGCTGTGGCTTATCTGTGCAGGCTCAGAGAGCACAGGGGACTCTGCATGAGCTCTATACAAACACAGTATGAAAAGCTACTGTTAACCTTCAGTGTGGAGTGGCAACAGCTTCTGCACAGGACAGGACAAACTGTAGAGGCCTGAACAGCAGCCTATGCTGCTCAACACCATCTCTTTTCCCTGGCTTTCTTGTTCTCTGGCTTGCAGGGCGGGGGCATTGAACACAAGAGCAGTTACCAGCCACACAGGTACCAGTACTTCCCATGTCCTTCAACAGGAACTACACTCAAAGCTAGTGAGCAAGAAAGGAAACAAGTTGGGATGCTGAGTCTTGCCTGGCCTCTGGAAAGTAAATGGCTGCTAAGGGACTGCAAGGGCTGATAGGCTGGGTTTTGTGGGGGAAGAATACTTGTGTGGAGAACTAGATTCTGGAAGAGGAATTAGTGTCCTGCCTGTGACTAGGTTATTAACAAAATGACAACACTCCATCCACTGGGAGGGCAAAGAACTAGTCAAACTCTTTGCCATCATCTATTCTTTGTTAGCAATTACCTGAATTCAGCAGCCAGCTCACATTTTGCTCAGAGCCACAGACATCTCCAGATTTGTGCACTCCTGGATCCCACACAGTGCAAATCTGATCTGTTTCTAGAATAGCTGGATAATCATATTTCCATCAAATTAGCCAGTACACATGGTACAGTGCTCAGCTTGTCCTTCCACCAGCTGCTAAAGGACGGCTGACACCTGATCTGGCACAAAGCTGCTGGGGCACCAACAAGAGCACACTTACAGCCTGTCACTGCTGGGTGTCATGTGGCTGCAGCCATTCTGTCCCACACTCTGGCCCAAAAGGCAGATTTACCGTGTTGCTCTATTGTGACTGAAAGCACAGACTAAATATTGCCTTTAGATACAAAACTCTAACAGAAATCACCATGACTTGCCAGCAAAATCGGCAGAAATCAGAGTTGACATCCCTGAAATTTCTAAGGGAAAAGACAGTAACATTCAAACCCACCAGGCAAACAGAACTCAACTTGGAGCACAGCTACAAGTTTATAACCAGGGATTCCACATACCATCCTGAGGACTGAGGGTACAAAAACACCTGGGGGGCAGAGGTGAAGAGGGAACAGATAGCCTAAGAGGATGTTTGAAATCAGGAGTTTTACTTACCAGATCTAAAAAACCAGTGTTAAGCAGATTTAAAAACATACTACAGCACATGTATCCCAGCATTGCTGCCCTTACCAGAATTCAACTTGATTCACCAAATCAAGGCAGGCATAAAGAGAAGTAACCAGTGTGTTAATGGGTGCAATGCTGAATGAGCTACAGCTGCATAAGTGGTGCTTTGACTTAAATTCTCTTTGACTGAAATTCAGGCATTTGCCGCAGCCTCTGCCTCAGGGTAAATGGACACACAGTACAGCTAAAGACATTCCAGCCTAAACTTGAATGAAATTTCCTGCGTGTCAGATTACACACTTGGATTGTTCAAGCAGCCCAGGCTGAGCCCTTGAATAAACCAATGGCTTTGTGAAGCAAAGGTATGACTCTGAAGAAGTCGCACCTCGCACCTCACTTTCCCCATTGATCATGGGGAGCTCGTAATCCACTCTGACATCGAGCTGAACATCCTCTTGGCACACTCAGCATTTTGGTGATTGTTCAATCCCAGACCCAGTCTAAACAAGATAGCATTGGGTGGCGGTCGGATCAATATTTGCAATGGAAAATCTCGTACAAAAGGACAAATTATATTGTGTACACAGCACGTGTTTTGTAACAGGACTGGATGGCTCTGAGGAAGGGAGTTGCAGACATGAGATAACACTCACACCATGCAGGGAGCGTGTGGGGGAGTTCAGTGCATTCCCTTCACTCTGCAAGGGCACAAATGCTCAACAGCTGCATCTGAAGAAGAATTGTTCTGAAATTGTAAGCTGAAAACAGTCCATGGACGAAATTCTTGGGAAACTGGTGAACTTTAACCTTCCCAGGATAAGAATGCTAACACAAGTGTGAATGGGAAAGCTTTCAATGCAGTGATAGACGTGAGAAATGCTTTGTCTTTGGAGAAGGGCTGCACAGCCCTTCTTGTGTGTAAGCCCTGCGTGAGGAAGGGAGACTTAAGCGACAGTGACTAATTCTGCTGAGTGGCAGTAAAGGTTTTACCAGGGCACTGCTCAATTCAGCAGCCATGGGAGGATTCAAAAACCAAAGAGGGATAGGAGAGATCTGGAGAAATGCATCCTCGCTGCCCTGTAGGGTCCTGTGCCAATTTTTGTAACCACAACAGTTATCAGCACAAGCTCTAAATTTAACTCATGTTTGCTCAGTGTCTGTAATGTATCCTCAATGCACTGTTTTTCAATGCTGAAGCTGTTACTGTATAGGGGGAAACAAAGCTATCAGGATAAGTGCTGGACATCGCACTCAAAAGGCAAAAACACTTCACAGCGTGCAAGGCTACTAGCACCAAGCGTGCTTCCCAAGGATGGGGCTGGAAGTACAAGGAGTGACTAGCCCTACAGCGTGTACTGGGAAATTAAGTCCTGCCTGTTGCCTGTGAGGTGCTTGGAAAAGGCTGGCACAAAACTCCTCACTGCCACCTTTGCCACAGGTGACTTACCCTGCTCTCAGCTGAGACTGTATGAACACCACCCCTGCACACACCTGATGTGCTGGCAGACTTGTTCACTCCAATTCAAAGACAGACTCATACAGGCAAGAGCAGATCTTGCTGCTTCCTTTGTCCAGGTGAGAGAAAAACTTCGGAACTCCATTTCAGAAGTAGGTTTCTAGACCAGACTTTTGCATGCAAGGCATCCTAGATACTGCTAAGCCCCACAACTGCCAGTGGTTTGCTTAAGTGTTTTATTTGCATGAGGTAAATATGTTCCAGTTCTTCAGTCACAGCCGCACCTAGCAAAGGTCTGACAGGAGAGCTGTCCTGGAAAACAATTTATTCTTTGAAATGCGGCAGAAGCCCATTTAGTGAAGGGAGCTGGTGCCTGAAGCACCGCACGTCCAAATGAAAGCAAAGCTGTCTGTTCTCTGGAGTGTCAAAAGGACAGCTCCATGGTCCCACACTGCTGTGGCTCACGTTACCAGGAGCAACCCAGTTTGCAGCCTCCCCTCTGGCAAAGAAAGACGTTTCAGTTCAAAAGCTCTGACATAGCTTTAGCATTCAGGGTCAAGAGAAGCAGGTGAGAGAGAATCTGTGGTTCAGTGCCTATCACTAGACAGAAGTGTTTCTTTGCTTGCTCCAGGATCACCACGTCTCAGGTGCCCAGACCAGAGTTCTGACAGTCTCTCAGTTGTGCAGGTTTAAGTTCACGTCCAAGTTTAATCTACAAACCTGGCCCTGCTTTTAAATGATGAATAAACTGTACTTTGTGTTCACCTACAGTGTAAATACCTCACACAAACCACAAATGAACTCCTGTCCTGGAGTCCAGATACTGAAAGAAGCAACAACTGCTGCTAGGCACAGATCCAGCAGGGATTACTGCAGTCACAGCAAGGACTAAATCAAAGGCATATGCCTGGACTAAATATGTATTGTAAGCACAAAACCTGTATTGTGAAGGCAACTGCCAGAGTGAAGAATTAAAGGAGCGGGTGGACAAACTCCATCTAATGTTTACCTCTGCCACCCCAGGCAGCTGCCAGGACATTAAACATGTCCAGAGTGCAGCACATGGCCATGGAGCAGCTGTACAGCTGTGCTTCCCCAGCACCTCCTCCTCCACCCAGTAACGAGTAGCCTGCAATTTAGCATTATTTTAAACATCAAACCTTGTTTTACAGTATACAGAAAGAAACACTTGTTGTTGGACTACCTCAAGACTATCTTGTAGGTTTTTTGCAGATAATCCTTTCATAGGGAGGTAGAAGGGCAAAGTTAACACCTACTACTGTGCAGGGCACAGACAAACTATGACACTGTCCTGTCAAAATCAGGTCATACCCAGACTTTCAACAGATCAGCAGCAACATAATTCTGGTACCTGCCAGTAATTTTGCTCCCTCCTAATCAGTCCCATTACTGAAGAATATCCCCCAAAACTGAGATGGCAAATAGCAAACCCAGTTATCAACAGACATGAGAGATGAGTGCTGAAGCAGTCCAGGAATATGAGACTGGTATGTAGGACAGTGGGAAACAGGCTAAGAGTGCCAGCACCTTACCCTCCCACAGCCATGCATGGCCTCCACAGCAATCAGTAATGTTGCCACTTTACAATCACATCGATAGTTTGGCAGAGGAAGCTTTGTGCTCACATCAGTTCAGGTGTAGCACAGATGGAAGTCTGCTCTCCTGCCTTTTAGCAACAGCCCAAGCATACATCATGGTTTCAAACATGCTGCTGCCAAGAGGGCTTTCCAACTGCTCAATGCAGCTCCAGAGGAAACAGATCAGCTGTGAGAGGCTGCAGAGATCAGCAAGGAAAGATCAGCAACATGAGTTTTGAAAAAGGCCATGCAAGTAAAATTAAACTTCTTATGTGTAGCAAGGACAGTTGCCTCAGTCAGTGCAGGTGGCACCCAAGAGCAAAGACTGCAAGAGGCAGTGCAGAGGCTCAAGTGGAATTCTCCAAGCACTGCAGTCACCCCGGACACAGCAGCACACAGGAACACCAAAGACCCACTGCACTTGCAGAGCTGTAGCACATTCCAGAGGGATTTGTCTCAGGCCCAAGATTAAGTCACTTACAAGATCCACTGACTGTACTGTGAAGGCTATCACTAACACTGTTATCACAAGTACTTATCTCAAATTCCATCTGAAACTGCAAGTACTGAAGAATCTCATCAACTGTCCTCTTCTTGCTATCAAGGCAGAACTTCCTTTTTTCACTAACTTTGTTAAATTGAGCTTGTTAAACCACTTCTCTGTTTAATAAGGCAAATATATACGATTATGCCTTACTAGACCACAGTCTGAATGAGACCCTCCAATTCTCATGAGCCTCCTATTAAGCTGCTGAAAGGCAGTTAAGCACAGGACTTGCACTGGAATGCATTTAAGTCATTTTAATAGCAATGAGAAAGACAAAACCCAATTAAAAAAAAAAAACAAACTCTGAAAGCAATTCTAATCTCCTGTGTTAAACCCCTCTGATCACGTAAGGTTTACTGCTGCAGGCAAGCTCCATGTAGCATACACAGATTCACTCAGTCTGAATAATTTCCTGTGCAGTCTGCATTGAGCCCCCTCCTCTTCAGCTACAAGATAGCTGAGAAGGAATTCATACAGGAACTTAAAATACTGGACACAGGAATCAAGGAAAAAGAAGAGCTAGGATGAAACTAAGTCATCCCTTGTCCCCTAAAATACACTCTCAGATATGAATGTAGTAATTAAGAAGGCCAAACTACAGCCACACCAACACTCCTGCCTAATGCAAGCCAAAGTTTATTCTTTTTTTTCAGTAAGGGAAAAATAAGTATTTCCCAATAAATCAACCTTATTTCACTTGCTACGATGTAAACATATGAGTCTTTCTTTCAAAAGTCACAAGAAAAAAAGTCTTCGAACATACAGAATATTTCCAGAAAGAAGGGAAGAAACATAATATTCTCTTTGCTAGAATGGTGATCTTAGAAATGGTAAATACGTGTGGATTCTGTGCCTGAAGAAAAAGGCCATCAATCAGTGATGCTGAAGTTGAAGGAGAAATTAAAAATTTATGTTTCAAGTGTTAATGAGAATGGTGCTCAAACTTCAAGAGTGTAAACGAGCAAGGAAGGACAGGGAAAGGGGCAGTGAGAAAGGTAAAGGATCATAGTGAGTCCAGAGATACTAAGCAAGTCAAATTAACAGACAGCTGGGATAGAGGCCACAAAATAAAGCACTGTTGAGCAACCCAGACTCGCTGGTACTGGAAGCCACAGACCTACACCTCTTGTTCCCAGCTTCAGTGAGTCACACAAAATGTGGTGCACTACACCCTTGCAAGCCCGTGTTTGGTTGGCTTTTTGGGGGGCAGTGTGGGGGTGTGTGAAGTTTGATTTTGTATTTTACAAAACCCAAACATCACCATAACTTTATTCACACATCCAAGACCTACTACAAACTCTGCAATGCAAGACAGTCACTGGCTCCTAGAAAAAATTAATTCATGCCAGTTAAAAGTTCAGTTAGGCTTTGTTTTGATTATAAAAAAGTTGTACAATACTGGGTAGTTTCCACATTCCAGCACAAATAGTCTGCATTTTAAAGAGGAAACAGAGACTTCCTTCATTTAGATGCAAGTACTGTCACATCATCCCTGCTTCAAATCCATGTCTTCCAGCAAGATTAACAAGCACGTGCACTGTATCTCCCCCCAACTACCCTCACTTCAAAGGGCTATGTGCAGGCTCTTGACTGTGGAATTTCTGCCTTGGAGCTGCTAAGAGCTGACCACCTTTTTAAGCATCTTTAGCTTTATTTTGTGCAACACAGGTCTGTCTTAAAACCTCTCCACATTGATTTTTACAAGCCAGATTTTTTTCAATCTTATTAGTTCTGTATTTCTAATATGCAATACGATATGAAGATAATCAATTCAGCTAGCAGGCTTGCTACTGCATCTGGGAAATGTGATGCCACAGTCAGGAGGCCTTTGGATTGAGCCACATGCTGTACTAAGAATAAAAATCTAAGTCCCAAGGCAGTATCATTTGAAACCCACCTTTAGAAGTTAACACAGAATTCCAAAAGTACACTTCCACAGCAGTGTAACAGCTCTGAGAAAAATCCCCCACAAGCCACAATGGCCTCAACAACAGACTGCATACATTAGAATTTTCTTTTTCTAAAGAGTGATGTTTTAGTTTTTTGATATCTTGATGTCAAGTTTAGCTGAGCATGTCTGCTTTGCACATAAGCAACTGGTAAAAATTCTGAATATTCCTGGCTTCTGCAAGGAAGGAGGAACCTGAAGACACTGAAAGTAGGGCAGTGACTAAGCATCTGAATAATGTAAGACCCATTAAAACATAATTAACATACAGCAGTTACAGTAAAGCTATTCATTACCCATTGTTGAGAGGCAACAGATTCTTCCTTAATTGTATGCACAAGATGATAAATTTCCATCAAGTTCAGCCAAGTTTGTTGTTCTGTGTTTTGCTAGTATTGTTTCAAATCAAAAGAACAAAAACAATACAATCACGTTTCCAGCAAATCATAAATACAGATCTATTGAAGTGAAGCCACCTAAAACTGTTGATTTCACACAAAGCTTGTGTGTCCAGCACACCCCGACTCCAGTGGACCAAATACATTGGAATCTTAAACAGAAAACAAGACATGTTTTTAGGGAGGATATACAGAGATTTATTTAATCAGGTTTACTATTTACAGTTGAGATCACTTTCACATACTACTTTGCTACTCTACATGGCTACATTGTTTCCAAACCAATTTAAGGTCTACAGTCTAACAGTTCACTCAACACATAAAACGCTCTTCATAGAAAAATGAAATATTTCATTATAGAACAGTAGTGCATACATTATACTCCTGAAAAGCCAGCTTGTATTTTAAACCACTAATGTTTGAAAGACCGGATCTCTGAAGGTCAAAACTGCAGTCACATAATCCTAAAATTGGTTAGTTTTATTTTTTTTACAATTTCTTTATATATAAAGTGTACTGGACTTAAGTGTTTTTTTCTTTTTTTAAAAGTGACACTGGTGAGGGGCAAGATTAAAACATGTTTCCTTCTCAAATTAAATACAGCTGGCTTCCTTTGTACAGCTTTGGCCAGAAAAGTTCCATGTACTGAAGGTTTAAGACATCCTCTCTCTATATGCAAGAATCAGCCAGTTAATGCTTAGAGGTAATCTACCGAAGTAGGCACACATCCTTGGACTTTCATACCAACCAAATTACACTTGACTCGTAAATGGTTCTGAAATTAGAAAGTTTACTAGCATACTAAAACATTTAGATACATGAATAGCTGGCTAAAACAGTGAAAGTCACAGGTAATTATATGGGTTTGTGTAAAGCTGTTGTTTTGCCCGTCACCAGTGCACAGTGCGGCTGCCCTCATGTCTGAAAGGTGTGCTTGGACTAAGCTTGGGGCAAGAAAGCTATGGAAGTAAACCTGGCCCATTCACCTTCCACAGAAGTGGGGGAAGATTGAACTGCATGTCTGAATTCTCTTCTAGGCATAGGTTCCGCCAGTGATGAGAAGTTCGTAGGCAGGATCCCGACTCCTCCTACATAGAACTATACAGGCACACAACATGCCCAGAAGCTATGGAGAAAAAACAGAGAACAAGCTTGAGTACAAAGAAGCTACTTCAAGAGACTCAACCTCAGCACAGACCGTCAGCATGCTTCAAGACTAATTGTCTGTAACATAAATGGCAACAAATGACTGTTCCTTGAAAGAGCTTTGGTTCCTGCTGCAAAACGCAAGGGCCACAAATTTCAGCCTTGTTTTCTTACAAGATTATCCTGGACATCTTAAACAAGACTTTTTTTTTGGTCAGCCACTTGTAGTCTGCCTCAATAATTCAGGTTCAAATGGCAGATTTTTTTTTAATGAAAGGTACAGATTTTTAGATACTGTATATCGTCTGGAAAATCCAGTGCAATTCAAATCCATCAGCTTAACTGCTATGATGAGAATGAACATTTGAAAGATTTCATAAAACTCTATCTCTGTTAACATGTCATATCAGAAAGCTTAAATCTAAGGCAAATAATTCACTTTTAGACATGTTAAAATTCACAGTACCACAACTGTGCTGGCATGCTTGCCAGGATTTAGGGTACAATCACCCTCTGTCCATTTACAAGACTTAAACCGCGTGAAAAATCAGGGATACAGGGTATCCTGTATAAAATCAGGTATACAGGTATTTTAAAGAAAGTGCATGTTTACTGATGATAGATTAAGACTGTACCTACTAAAAAATACCAGGTATAGTGTTGTGTTCTGTGATCTACAGTAACTGGCAATAGCTTCTAGTCAAGTGAGAGATTGTACTGATTTGGCTGTGTGCATAGAAGTTTATTCACAGATGCAAATGCTTCAGGAGGCTCCTGTGCTATCCCTGGACTATAAAGCACCATCCTGATGGTAAACTGGTTTCTTAAATAGAACTCACTCCAAAAATACACCACAAAAAAACCCTCCCAGAAAGCAAACAACAAAATGGGTGAGCAGACAATCAAGATCTTCCTCACTGATACAGCAAAAGCCCAGTGAAAATAGTACTGGGACAAAAGAAGAATTATTGACTTTTTAAAAATACAGGCCGATGCAAACATCAGGTGTGTAACCTGTTTTAAAACTAGATGATGGTACACAATATAGTACTCTCCAGTGTGCTGAAAGACTGAAAACAGAATGCTTAAAAACCCTAAATCTAAATAAGCAGTGATTAGGAAGAGGCATGATGAAATTCTAGTACAAACTTTTAATTTCCTGCAAAGAAACAAGGTGTAAAGATCAATACTCTTTGTTTGCTGTGCATTAGCTGCTTTGGATCTATAGCAGAAACCAGCTCAGATCTCAAAAAGCATATGGAGAGCAATGTAGTGTGGCACTTCAGCTGTTGTCAAAAACAGCACCTCTCTTCACTCAGGTGGTTCCAGCTCACAGACTGACTCCTAAATCTGTTATCATAGAGTCATGGAATGTTTTGGGTTGGGACAGATCTTTAAAGGCCATCTAGTCAAGCCCTCCTGCAGAAAGCTGGGACATTAACTACATTAGGGTGCTCAGCTTGATATATTCATGTCAGAGCAAGAGAAAACAAGTTACATGAGAGAATGACTCGTCATGAACACAGCCCTTCTAAGTAAGGAGGGAATATCTACAATTAAAACCCACTTCAGTTAGACTTTAAAAATTGAGAGTTTATGGTTGCCAGTGGCTACAAAACTCTAAAAAGGCTCACAGCCTGCAAGTACAAAAACTTCTCTACTGTTCAAAGCCAGGATAAAATGAAGAGTGTGATGCAGAGCAACACCTCCTTTAGTCTTTTGCTAGAATTCATTCTAGCCATGTACATCAAATGAATTTAAGTAGTTCCATCACATTTACAGTTATTTGCACAAAGACAACCCTGTCCAGTGACTCACTCCAGACATTTAATTTATACAGTTGTGTGAAATACCAAACATTCAGGTACTACAGTAAAACCTCATGCAATTAACTTCTGAGTTAATTTATTTAACTATTTTACTATTTCTATCCTGGTCTCTGAGCACAGTCTGAGAACTCACTATAAACAGAGAAGTGACCCACCTCAATGTTCTCTATGGACATTATTTATTATGTCATTAAAAAAAAAGATGCTATCACCTCTAAACATTTTAAGACATTTCAGTTTGTTTCTCTTTGGTTGCTATTTAATATTGTGAACAGCTATTTTAGACATCTGTGTTGAGGAAGGCTCCATGCATCCTCCTCTTCAACAGCTTTCAGGAAAGTTTAGACATCTCCTACATTCAGAAGGTTTGTTTAGTTTTTTAATTAATTTTGGTTTTAATTTGCCTGCTAGCCGTAACTATATTCAGTCTTTCCCCAAACTAATTTTGTACAAAAATTCACTGGCTGTATATACATGTGCCCTTTGTAAATGATCATCAACCACAAAAGCTGTGTCTTTGCTCCCTTCAGTTTACCTCCTATCTATTAATAGTTCTGTGCTGTCACTGTGGTTGGGACCAGGGAATTATTGCACACTGGAAAATCCCCATGGTAACTGAAACAGGAACATGCCAAAAATTACTTCTAGGGACCAAGTTGTCCATAAATTTCAAGCCTTGCAAAAATACTCTTCTCAGTCTTTTAAAGTGTTTCCTGAAGGTTAAATTTGTTGACTATAGGCTATCAGAGGTAATGAACTTTGAACAGCCTCATTGTGTAACACAAAATAATCTGTTCAGAGGGGACTCTGTGCAGCAAGTATAGGAGAGGTAGTAAAATTCACCAAATGGTAAGAAAAACATAATTATTCCTCTAAGTTTACAGGGTATGACCCAAGTTACAGCCATGTGCTGAAGTTTACATTCTATCTCCCTTTCAGTTAGCCCACAGACCATTTTGCTGAGAACTGGGCCAAGTACATACTTGAATTCTGTATGGCAAAATATAAGATGTCAGAACTTATGTCTCAAATTTCAGGAGATAAATAATAGAACAGTTTGAGCAGAAGGGTGCAAGCAGCCACATTGCCATTGCAAGCATGTGTCAGCAACTCTGGGCCAAGGCCAGAAAGGATTATAACTGTGCTGCATTTTGGGGCAGACCTGTTCATCAACCTGCAAGCTCCAAAACTAAGAATGATGCCTCCTCTTGGGATGCACCTCAGTCAGTCTCATAAGATGCACTTTTTTTCCAACATAAAAAGAATTTGACACAGTAACTATGGTTGTGATAAACACAATTTCCAGTACACAAATACATTTCATTGTTCAAACAGACTAAGTATTGCTTTAACAACTAAAGTTTTGAGAAAGACAATTAAAACTACACCTTCCCTTCAGGAGACTAAGCACAGATCTCACCAAATTTGAAGTTCCATAGCTGAAGTAGTCTGGGTCTGAATAGTTCAACATGACTGTGTACAGTAATATGAGTACATCCTTGTAGCATTGAAATATAAAGGGAACCCTACTTTCACAAGACTGTTTGCCAAAGATTATTTATCTTCAAACATACAATCCGGCTTAAAAGCCGCTTTTGAAAACAGAAGTGCTTAAGCTGCTGGACTTGACAGGCATGTTTTCTGAATTCAAATGCTTTTAAGAGCACTAAAGTGACTTTGAAATTAGTTTTTAAGTCTCCTGGGATTCAGCATATGTACTACACTACTCAGAGACCATAACATAGGCACAGTCTGAAAATAATGTCATTAATGTATTAAATCTGCCAGTTGATGAGCATTCAAAATTTCAGTTTTACCAATATGTTTGGGAGACAGTTCTAGTATTTTTTTCTTCCCTACAATTTAATAAATACTAATATACACATTAGTTTATTTCCTCAGTTACCTTTTTATGACCAGGGTAACTGTAACAAGGTTCATGGAAGGGTGTCCAGTTTAGAGCCTCTTTGTTTGCTCAAGTCCAGAACCCAAGAAACCCTCAAGACACACAGCAAAGCTCAGTTGCACATGAACAGAGCACACTACCAAAAACGTTGGTATATCTCCTGGGTGGTCATGATGTTATTTGTACACCATGAAGAAGTATTAAGCTGATGTATCTCTAAAACAGCACGAAGAATGAGCTGTTTAAAAGCTGGAAATGAAACATTATGCAAATTCTTCAAGTGTTAAATGCCATCAGAGGACATTTATGATACTTAATACCTAGATAATTAAGTTTTCAAGAAATAATTTACCATTTACATCAGAGTGGATTACTACATATAATACTGACTGTTCAGCTCTAACAGAATATACATCCCCATAGCAGCGGGAAGTTCTGTTTAAAAGTGTAATATATGTATCTGCATACCTTAACTATCTGTACTGCAGTTTCGATTTAATTTGAAAAAAGTTAATAAAGAATATTCTCTTACCTGAATAGCAGCAAATGCTAGTGCTGCCCAGATGACATACATCATGATCTCCTGAAGCTTCTTTACAACCAGAGCCTCACACCCCTGAAACAAGTAGGCTTCTTATGTATCAATCTGGCAACCTTATTTAGACACACCAAAAAACCCCAAAAGCATCACATAGGGCAGAAAGATAACACAAATACTTAAAGAAGTAATTAGATAAAAATTACTCACAGATGAAAAGAGGAGGGAAAGGATTCCCCCCTGCCCCATAAGAAACCACATCTACTTTCTGTTAAAGCAAATACACCCAAGATTTGATTTCCCCCAAAGAAAATTAATTGTCAGTGAAAGCATGTGGCTGTGTAGGTTCATGCTGTGGCTGCCTTACCTCCGAATAAAGGTCCATGGGGTGGGTCAAACTGCCAGTGCAATTGCTGAGGGCTGCTTTGCAACAGCTGAGGGGCACACTGTTGTTTTTAGTTTGTTTGAACCAGACAGTATTCTCCCAGTCTGAATAGTTATGGATCCCACAGCAGCGCAGCTGGAAAATCAGAGAGGTAAAGAATTCAATTCTAACTGCAATACCAAGAGGACAAGTATATTGTGTTCCACTGCAGAAAAATACTTAAGTACCACATATTTGAATACAAGCACAGATTGACAGATAGCTAATTATGTAAAAATTTATCTCCCCATCAGCAATATCATAATACTAATTTTAACCAAGTTAAGCTATTTATTGTCCATTCAGCAATTTCCTAGATTTGTCAGGAAAATGAGAATAGAGGAAGGCCGTCTACACAAGCAGCAGAACAATAGCACCTGTGTTTTAAGGACAGAAGGGAGTGGAAAATTCACTCAGGTCTTGCTGTCTCACCTGCCTCTGTACATAGTCAATAGCACGACTGGCTGCATCAGGATTTGTCCCGTTGTATCCATTGTATACTTTCCGAATGCTGTGATCAACTTCATCCTCCACCTAGGAAGTGATAGGAAAGCATCTGCATTAGCTCACTCGCAGAAGTAGCACAGGTTAGGTAACATTATTTTGCTTCCAACTACAGCATTTCAGGAAACCAAGGTAACTTCCCATCATCTGAAATCAGCATAATTTGGTGGTACAGTTTCCTAAAGTTCGAACTTGGCTTCTGCAAAGGTGTTGCTAGCTTGCAGCTACAGGAGAAGAAAAATCCAGGCAGCTACCTTCCAGAAGATTTGAGGCAAAGTAGCTTCGCAATGTCTCTCAGAAAAGGAACATGCTTTTCCTATGACACCATGGCAGACATTCCATGAAGTTAACGGGTCTCCATAAGAGCATGCACTCACTTTTTTACTTCTAAGTTCCAAACCAAAACCACGATAACCATCTGGGCTAGCTCATTCCCCTTGGGACTACAAGAATACTGGGATCAAAAGGTACTAAGTCATACCACCTACTCTTCTGGTTGAAGCATGGGTAAATTCTCAAAGATGCCTTTTGGCTGATCCTGCAGTGACCAAGCTCTCTGTTCAGCCCCAGTCTCCCAAGGCTTCCCGAGGAACACCAAGGGCAGTACATTTTATCTAGAACAGTTACTGCAATAGGTCTTAGAACTACTGCAAATGAGTCAAGATGCTGTCGGGTGCAAGTGTTAGAAATGGATGCCACCCAAGAACCATCACTTGTCCCCTCAAAAGGCATTCTATGATGCCTAGTTTGAAGGAAATCTAACTAGAACCTTTTAAGTACTATATTTTACTGTAAAGTATTACTTAAGTAATACACAGTTTAGGGTAGATGAACATTTGTGCAATTTTAAGATTAGCTCTGATTTGATTTTTTCTATCACATTCAACAGGAATTATGTGCAAGGAATGTAATTTTAGGAGACTAAGCATGCATATTCCTCAGATTTGCAAGCTACAGTAGGAAGGTCTTGTCAACACATCATTCCTTTAAATACTTTAATGGAAGAATTTTCTGCAGCAATAGCACAAGCTGAATTCCACCACCACCCCCTCCTCAAGAAAGCTGCCTATTTCAAGACAGGCATGCATAAATGTCAATTTAGCCTGCATGGGCAACTTGTTTCAGACCAGCCTAAAACCAATTGTTTGATGATAATGTGATTTACAAATCCAACTCATAACAAAACAGCTGTTCAATTTGTCATATATATTTAAAAATAATTTATTTTGGTGCTTGTTTGTACATCATTTGGCTTGTGGTTCAGTCAGGGCAACATTATGCCTGAAAACCATGCAAATCCCATAGGATCCAAAGAGAAATCACTAGCTCTAGCTAACTGGCAGGTTTAATGAAAAATGAAGAGAGTGAACCCCTCCCCCAAAGGAAAAAAGCCAGTGGGTCCTCAACCAACCAAGCCTTTTTAATCCCTACTGCCACTTCCAAAAAGCCTCACTTTTACAGCTAAGGACCAATGCTGGCAGACTGCAGCAGCTCAGTCCATCTCAGCAAGGCCTGGGCATGCTTCACATGGCTCTGAAAGAGTCTGAACTGGATCAACACACACAGATTTACAGAGGCATGCTGGAAAATTAAGTGGTTCTAAGATCAACACTCGTATCTTAAGAGAGCACAGTGCCACTTCCTTGAGACATTATGCTCAACATTACTTGGTTTTAACAACTGCTGTGACTTCAATCTTGCCTTTTGTTTGGAAGTTTGTACAGTGATCACAAAGTACTTCTAACATGACTCAGGTGCCTTTAAAAAACCAAAACAAGGCTCCCACAGATGCCTTGTCAGAAACAGCAGACCAAAATTAACAAAGCACAAAGTTGACTTATTTATCCTAGCAAAAATAATCAGAAGGCTAAGCAGATTTCCCCTCCCAGCTCACTGGTAATAGATTTATTTCTGTTGTACTTGAAACAATAGTTTAAGATGCTAGATACTGCAGGGTACTAGAAAATTGCCATTTTTACTAACAAAATCTGTCTGTCCTTTCCAAAGATTTAAGGTTCAGGTTTCAAATACCGGCTTCCACAAACAGCTTAACATAAGAGCATGCTGCCACCAAAACCAGACAATCTTCCCTCTTCTCCCAAGCTCTGGCCCTGCACTACCTACTGCAGTGAAACCTGTATGGTACAAAATCAAAAAAAAAGAAGCAACAGGAACACGCTGCTGGGCAAGGAAGATCCATGCATCTGCTTTTATCTGCTGTGAATACTGCAACTGAAAAAGAGCAAGTCCCTTCAGGGAACATGGAAGAGAGTAAAATGACTACTGCTTAGTCCAGATCAGATCCATGGTAATTCCTGCATATATTACAGTATACCTCTGCAAGTACTGAAACAGAAGGAAACCATTCAAATCAACTTGTAGAGAACCCAACATGTTTCCTGCTCCCCTGGAATTATAGTGCTTTCCTCAATGGCTTCTAAGGTCTACTTCCACTACAAACTTCAGAATCCCAGATGAACATCTCGGTTCACTGCCAAGACAGCAGATCAAATCAAATCACATGCAGAGCACAAGAAAAACATATTCTGAATTCAAGCATGGCCAGTAGAGCACTTCTGTTGAAGCAGCCTATTCCAAGTGTTATGCACCAGGTCTATAACACAAACACTTCAAGGTCATGTTGTGTCAGCTGCTTACTCAAAGCAGCCTTCCCTGGGACCCAAGCAAAAACACCACTTTTCCTTCCCAGCTGTCTCCCCATTTATTTCAGGATAGCAGGAGAAAGCAAGGAGGAGGTTATGCTGAACCAGTTAGACCTGTGTTGTTCACAGGACATGAAAGGCCAAAGAAAGATAAATGGTACTGTGGTTCAGCTTGCTGGCAAGATATCCCCGAGTGTCCTACACCGCAAACATACTCCATATGTCACAGCTAAAATGCCTTCCTTGGTCATTTTTTTTCCCCCCCAAAAATTTAGACATAGACATATCAAAAGCCAGTAAACTGTGCAAGTTAGAAATTTCTTAAAGCTACATTGTGGCATCTCTTATACCATGCAGTATACTTTTGCCATATATTATGCTGGTAGAAATACATTTAATTCAATTTTTCTGGTCCTGTTTCTTAATTTCATTAAACAGTGGGAAAAGTCATATTTCTTTAGCTATAATCCCTGTCAACAACCTGCATAAAGCTAGAAAGTATACATTAACACATTCAATCTACTTAATTTTATTATTATGCAGTGTTAGTTTGCACACCAAAACACATGACAACATTTTAGTTATTGCACATCAGAACAATATGCCCTACACTCAAACATTGTGTAGCCTCAATCATTCACAAAGTCAAAGCATAAATAAATTAGAAGACCATCTGGAAAATGTAAAGGTACCAATTACAGTGACTCCCTTCTACTGTTTAACTGCTAATGATATGTTCCAGGTAATTTTCTGCCTACAAGATAGATCTCTGCATTGATGTTCTAAATTTTAAGATACTGGTATCACAAATTAATCCACTCGGAGGTTTGATTTTATTCCCTTAACAAATACCCATTAACAGCTCTAAAGAATCAAACACAGCAAAGATTACACTTCCGTATTATGGTCAGAGTTCACAACAAAACTTTTACTGAAACTGAGAAGTTCTTACCTTTGCTCTGTAAATGTATCCAAGAACCACAACCACAACTTCGGTGATAAAAACCAAGAGCAAGATGATCACAAACTGTAAAATACAATCAAGAGTGTTTGTGCAAATAGTTTTATTCATTTACCTAATGGAAGTCTCCATGTAGAGTTTTCTATTTAAAGTTATTTTTGAGGCAAGGTTTTGATTTAACAGATAATTTAATGCAGGCACTTAAATTGACCAAATGAGCCCAGAATTCATTCAAGAAACTTTAGTGTTCATAGCTTCACCAAGTAATAAGCTGCCCAGTCAGGCAAGTCAGGCTGCCATTAGTACTGAAAATACCATACTGGAGGTCTTTAATCAAGTGTTTCTTTCAGTCTTCTTTGTTAGATGAATAGGAATGTCTCCTCAAAGAGGCTATCCAGGCAGTTACTTAGAGTGGTAGATGGACTAAGGGAATGTTTCTTCAGATTAAGCTCTGTAACAACTGGCAAAGACAGCAAGCTATGCATTTGTCTTGCTATATTTAAGAGCACTTTTTAAGTGAACTGTTAAAGAAGTTTACAAAGCATTCAAGGAAAGAAGCCCCAAACCCCCCTGTGGGGACAGTTTAAATATCAGCCTCTCTTCTTCCCTGCCTAGTTTTCAAGCCAAAATTACAGTTCAAATGCCTGGAAACACACAGCATAAAATACTGCAAACTGTGTCCCAAGTAAGCCATGAAGAAATAATCAGGCATTATGACAACCCTCAGTCAACCTTGATGGAAGACACTTAAAGCAAGAAGGCTCCTGAATAACTTCTCTCCCTTCAATTCAGCTTTTCAACCACAACAGATAAAAGTGAGATTTAAAAACTGTTATGACTTAATCATATGGTTTTACATTTTTTAATGAGATTACCACAGTTCTAAAAAAAGGTAAAACTGAGACGCCTTCTGCTGCTAGAACTGTTTAATTTAACACCTTTATTCAGAACAGAAAGCTGAAACAAGATGTTCCTAACAAAATTAGGGGAAAAACTTTTAAGGCCACAAAGAAAAGACTTGAAGTAACATTTTAAGAGTTTATTAAGAGAGAAGGCAGACAAATATGCACCAGGCCAAGACTCTGTACGAGCTCTGCACTCACCGTAGCCAGTCCACAGCGACTTTCTCGAATTGTAGCGCAGCACCCAATAAGTCCAATAATAAAAAGAAGAGTTCCCACAGCTATGATGATAACAGCTGGAATTAGTGTATAGACATCTTCAAAGAAGTGATCATAGTCATCATATGTGATGAACACATAGGCTCCCACGTAGCACAGGATGCCTGCTGCTGCCTACAATAGGCACAAAAACAAGGTTAAGTTCCTTGGAGTACCAAGCCCTTCCTTCAGCAAGGTAACAATTATTTTATCAAACACCATGAAGCAGTCTTCCTCAGAAATTTTGCCAGTTACTATCTATGACCTACTGTTAGAATAAAATAAATACACACATTGTAAACTTTAACCTCTGCTAGGGAAAGATCAACTGCTAGAAACAACAGCATTTCTGAAGGGTTCAAAGCACTGGAAAAATCTCATTCCAACCAGAAAGTGGGCAGAAACAAATACAAACCACCAATTATTAAAAGGCAGAACCAAATATCTAGAGAAATGTACCATAAACTTGCAAAATTGATGTTCTCAGAAGCACTGTTATACAAAATGGTCCTTTTTAAACAAACAAAAAGTCAAAGTTACTGCAAATAAGCCCTGTAGAATGAATTTGCAATTACACAGATTTTAAACACCAAGACAAAGCTCTTACATCAATCTGCTATGACCTTGCCTCCCTTACAGTTACAAGGATCCCAACACATCAATACCTTCATTATCTTTAAGCTGAGCAGACCTAGTGAAAGACATACAACTGTTGCTTGAGGAGCCAACTAACACACATTTATTTTTAAATACAAGGGCCTTATCAGTTTGTGCTTCACAAATGTCTTTCCTAACTGTCCTCACACTTGCTGCAGAACAAAACATCAATTTGCAACGATGGACAATATAATTTGAATATTTCATGACAGGCTTTTCCAGTGTCCCAATACGAGGCTGAGCTAAAACAGTGCACTCAGAAGATACAATGACTAAGCCATTACCTGGGGAATTTCATTTTGCTGTAAAGGGTAGTGTCCCTATTACAAACCAATCCATACCCTGGACACGAGAGTTCACTCAACTGGAATGTTACACGCTTCAGCTCCGATCCGAGGGAGGATTTTGCAGGTGGCCTCCAGCCAACTCTCCCACTCACTGGCCTTACAACCACCCCCTCCCTGCACTGTGAAGAGGAAGGCAGACACACAGAGCTGGCTCCAGTAGCTATAATACTACAAGGCTGGATTGTGCTACTGTAGAATCAGAGACTCAATCAATAATTCAGTCTAGGAAGACATCATTTAGTCCAACTGCTTGCATAAAGCAGGGTCAACAATCAGTTCAGAGCAGGTTGCTTAAGGCTTTGTCCCAAGGCCTGAAAGTCCTCCCTGGGAAGCCTCTTCAGTGTGGCACAGAACAAGACAAGCCATAAGACAAAAGATCCAAGACTTCAGCCCTGTTTGCCACTACATACTAGATGCACTGCGCCATTACTGCAATTCCTTCCTATAAAACAATACTGCACAACCACTACCTGAATATTATTTTATGTATGGGATATTCCCTGCAGCACTTTGCTACAGAGACACTGTGTCAAAGAAAAAGATATTAAGAGCCAGCTCAGAAGTATCATCAGTTCTGCATGGATTTGAGCAATATATTTCACCTCTCCGCCTCTCTTTCTGCAGCAAAGGTAATTGTGTACTCTACAGGAATCTTAAAGGCATCCAGGAGGCTCACACTCATCCAATAAAAGGTGCTATGTCAATATAAGGGGAGTGAAAACTGAAAATTCAGTAACAAAGACCAAGACATCTTTTCCAGACAAGAGTGAACAAGCTATTGCAAAATCACCCCTTTGCACAGAAGATGTTGAAATGCTAATCCGTCTGTACAAACCCTGCCACATTAGGTACAACATGGCAAAATGCAGACACACACTTTCTGTACACAAAGCAAAGATTCAAAGTAGTGTCACTGAACAATGGAATTACATTAACTGTTGCCTAGCAATGAAGCGTGTGAATGGCAGGCCAGTGATGTAATCTCCTATTTCTAAGAACTAAAATGCTTGTTAGAAATATGGTATGTTACAAGGTGGCAGATGAAAAAGCACAGCTGTAGCTGCTATCAGGCACAGAATATATACCACAAAGCTGAAATCAGAATCATTTGTGAACTCCTTTGTCCTTTTGTTGTAATTTAACTGGCTTCTTCCTCGTTTAAGAAAAATCTGGACCATAAACTGCATAAGCACATGCATTTGAAGAATGTATTTGAAGTAAAAGGAGTTTAGCCTTAAAAAAAAAAAAAGTCAAATATGTCTACAGGTGTTATCTTTCCTTCCCTACTTCAAGAAGCACATGCATTTGAAGAAACTTTGCTTTCTCAGTCTTTAGACTGCTCAGATTAAAAGCTGCCTGGTTTGAAGACTTCATGAAATTCCCTCCACACATGGTACAACAATGACTAATCATCCATGACAGCACCGGGCCTTAGGTTTTGCTTCTGAGCAATGCTGAGGAACTGGTGTTTCTGAAACAGACACTGCCTCTGTGATGAAGTGACCATACTCTTAAGAATTACTGCCACTACCTATTCAACAAGTAATCTGCAGGGGGGGAAGGTCCTGAGAAGAGAGGTACCTGCTGGAGCTGGCACAAGGTCTAAATGCCATGAAGATTAAAACTCCTTCCCCAGGTATCACAGCTGAACATTGTTTATGAACAGGTTCAAGACTTAGTCCATCACAGAACAATGGAAACAGCAACACTACCCAGTTAATTTACATGTAAACAAGTTTGAGATGCCCTCCCCTTTCCTTTCACATCACAACCACGGGACACTTAAGTGTTTATTTCAGCCTCTTCTAAACCAGGAAGGGGGAGGTCTCCAAAGTGTTTTAGCTGGGATGAGAAAAGTGCTTTTGAACCATTCTTTTTTTCTCATCTTTTGATGATTTTCACTCACTACCTTCTGGCTTGCATCACTGAATAGTCTTAGGAATGTGTAAGAGCACTCACTCTGGATGAAACTAAGCCAGAAGACAAGTACAGTTCCTGTGCTAACTGCTCAGAGGTGTTCAGTCAATGGGACTGCACTGGCCCAAGGTCCCTCCCTCCTCAGAGCTCAGTAGCTCCAACATGAGGTCCTCAGCACACAGTACAGTGTCACCCACTGATAAAAATAACATACAAACACTGGGACAGATGTGACAGTTTTAACCAAAGTGTGTAGTCTATGTTGACCAGTGCTGCACCAGTTAAATGCACATCTATTACCTGTTGCAAATTAAGTGTAAAGTTGAATACATGTGCTTTTCAAAGAAAAAAAAGCCCAAACCAACTGACTTTCCCCTGCCCAAAACCAAACAAGCCACCCCAAACCACCCAAAATAGTACCATATGCTTAAACCATCTATCTCAAAATAGGAATCATCTAAGGAACCCAAAGTCTGTATTACAAGTAGACACAAGGATAACTTAAAAAAACCCCGGAAAATAATCCAGATCTCAGTGTTTACCATCCTGCAGAGTAAACACAAAATCTGCAAAGTCCAAACTTGCTCAAGTCAAAGACATTTGAATATAAAGCTACTGTGTTTACAGTCATGTATTTCCTATCACTAAATGGAAGCCAAATATATGAACTGCACACAGTTCAAACAAGTCTTTGATAAACAGGACTTGAAGGAAGAATTTTTCAACTTAATCTGCTCAACGCTCTGAATAGAGATGGCAGCATTCCCTGAATCTGTGCCAGGTCACATACATGTTCTAGGGACATGACTGGTTATTCAGCATTCACACATCCTTTTACAGCTGTCTGCATCCCACTTGTGGTTCTGAACCTGAAGCAGCACACTTATTTTAGGATGAATTAACCTTTAAAATTACTGATATAGAAGTACAGTCTATGAAGACAGCTCGTTGCAAAAGGCTTGAACAATTTAACATCCTTTTCATCAGAGGCAAGTTTTAAAGATACACAGACCTCTCAGTTCAGAAAAAGGTTGATATTATGGCTTTGGCAGGAACCTCTAGGGAGTTACTAAAACTCAAGAATTTTAATAGGAAAAGAACTGGAGGGAAAACTGGAAGATCTAATGACATAATGATAAATATCACTCAACACATTGTAGGAAAGCTCACTTAAAATTCGAGGTTCTCTGAGCAGTCTTCGGCCTGCTGTAACACAGCCTCTTAAGCTCATGCCTATTTCACAAAGTCAGCTTTCACCCTTCACAGGCCCTGAGGGGTACAAGGCTGTACACTGTCTAGCTGCACCTTGAAACAGTTCCAGGGATTTTGTTGGCTTGTTTGTTTTCCAAGTATGCTGCAAACACACCAAGAACTGTTTTCATCTTTTCAATAATGCTCACACACTGAAGCAGTTTGAAAGCCAAAATTGTGGCTTCCTAAGTTGATGAGTGTAAGATATTTAAACTTGTTCTATCGATCATTTATTTATCAACCACAGACACTGTAGCTTCATTTACAAGCAAATGCTTCCTTACACTACCTTACTAATGTTACTCCCAAAGAAACCTGATCAACACTTGTATGTTCATACTTTCACTCTGTGCCTTGATATAGAATTTTCTTAACTTTAGGACCCCAATAGAACACATAGCAGAAATTCTGAATTTCTTTTGTGGTACTCTTTCAATTAACTAGGCCAAAGAATAGTATTTGTCCCTTTAGAATCTACCTTTTATTCACTGCTTTAAGAAAAACACATACTCTCTGAACAAGAAAATGAAGGTAGCAGCAAAATACTGTATCTTAGGAGAAAACAAACCTGACACTTAATTAAGCAAGAGGAGTATTTAATATTTTTGGTAAGGACACCTACTTATGAATTCCTACTCCTGCCAACTTGGCCACTGCTGATTGGTAAATGTTGATAGCAACACAGACACCACTCTAAACCAATTATTCATTCCACTATGGAAATAGCATTCAAGCATGGGATTGTTAACTACACCTATGATATATTCTGACAGACCATCTACATCATCTTTGATAAAAAGAACCAAAAGAAAAAGCAAGAAAAAAGCCTTTTACACTAACAGACCCTCAGCTTTTCTGTCTGGGCCCTGTCCTAGGACCATTTTCCCAACATGTGTATTGCTTTCCTAATGTTAAATGTGAGTGTATCTTTGTTCTCACTGCCTTTCGAGCATGTTTTTTAAAAAACAAAACACATGTATACTCCAGGACAGATTTGAGAGTCTACAGTTTTATTAGTTTCATCCTTTCTAACAGTTACTTTTATCCATGCATACCAACTTCTGAACATTTCCCACCCACAAGCAGGAACACTGGTATTGTGGTCTATCTCCAGATTTTTTGGCTTCTTAGAACAGTACCTTAACAAGTGGGGTTTTTTCCACACTTCTCCATTATTCTTCTATGGTATTTCTATGGACATTTTTGGTTCTTTCCAACACTAGAGTACTCATAGCCTGATTACTGTCATAAAAAGAAGGGGATGATGGAAACTTAAGTTTTCCTTTTAGCTTTCTGTTCTTCAAAATTTATTTCCTTAACCTCGAAGGCCCTACAGGATCTCTCTGGGGTTTTATTTCTCTCACAGTCTTTCAGCACTTCACTGCTGTGTATCTTTCTCTCCACTCCCCTCCCAAACAAACCCACGCCCATACTTGATATTTTCTCTGCTTCCTGAAATTGATGCATAACCAGCTTAGAACCCAATGGTTTCCTGACACTCTTCTCCTTGTTCTCATCAGTAATAACTTAACTTGAACACTGAGCAGTAACTGTCTTACAAAATCCTTCGGGAGAAGAAAGACAGCATTTCCATTCAGCTTTTAAACACAGTTAAAACTATCTTAAAGGTTTGTAAAACAGCCCTGTAAAACTCAAGCAAGCCAGACTGCTCTGTCTGTACTAGCCACATTCAATCCTGTGACACCATGGCCAAACATCTCAAATTCAAAGGCTTTTTAGGCTAAAGCAAAAGGCTGAGCTAGGCTGCTTTTGAATTTGGCATTACATAGTTGAAGTGTCACTAATTGCCAGATGTAGTGAATCTTCAAAACTAGAAGCCAAGTTAACAATATAGCCATTCTTCTACACCTCTTTAGTCACCAGGCTTGTAACTGGAGCTGGTGCTCTACCGTTCCCAGATTCCTTGCTCTGCACAAGAACAATGATGATCACTCTGTGCTTCAAAGTTCACCAGGTAAAGTGATATTACAAATTCCTTGTACTATTCAAAGGTATCACATTTAGCTCTGCAGCCTGTTTTTGTTAGGTATTAGATTGACTTTTAAGCTCGAGACCAGATGCCAAAAATCCTGAAAAATCCCAGGCAAAGACCTGAAACTCACCCTGTAAAGAAACATGAACGACACTACCATGTTGCTTAAAAGCAAATCAAAGTATTTATTACTAAAATTCAGGACCTGGCCCATGTTTGTTATCTGAAAATTCATATTCAAATATTGTAAGAAAAATCACTTAGATGGCACAACACTTGGGAGTTTTAAATCCTGACTTTTTAATTTAAAAATTAAATTATTTAATGCACAGGGTTCCAAACCATTACACAATCCTGTAGGACACACTCACTTCTCACTATCACAACAGCAGAAGCAGAAAACATTCCATTTTCACATCCAGAAGCAACTCTCTTTCCAGACAAAAGGGCTTTGGTCAAGCAATCCCTGCAAAGTTACCTCTGGGATCATCCATCAATTAGTCTTTGATCACCAAAGAACTCTCAAGAAGTTTGTTTTAAAGTCCAGTTCAGTAACTACTCCCAATCTCACAATAAACTAGAGAAATTACTGGGCTTATTGCTATGTGTAAGAGAAAGTGAGCTCTACTTTTACTTTCTACTACTAAATTTCAATGAATTCTCCCACTGCTTCATTTTCTTTGTTTTTTTTCTGGCAGAAATCCCAAAACACATTACATACCCATGGACTGCTGCAGCTCTTCTAAGAAAATACTGCATTTTCCATGCTCTGCTCACTGCACTGTGGTGAGCACGCCCAAGCTGTGCAGGGAGCACAAATCTGTAGAAAGCATTTGTGCTCTACAGAAGTGAAGACTTGAGATTTCTCTAAACAATCATACCAAGAATGGTTTATAACAGCTTAGTCAAATGAACTGTCAAAGTAATGATTTCAAGCCAGCTAAATACTACAAGAACTTAAATAGTTTGCAACTATGGAGTTGAAAGTATTGTAGAAGCAGAGTTCATTCCTTTTCTCAAGGAGAAGGACACAGGTGAACAATAAAAACCTCAGTAAGCACAGGATATTTGGCATTATTTTAGCAGAGCAGGCTGTCAAAGCACAAAGGTTCTCTGGGAATATAAAATAGACTCCCTTTTCTGGAGCAAGACCACATGGAACTCTGAATATTTTATCCTTCTATCCTACGAACTAAACTAAGACAGAAAACATTTCCTTAGCGTTTTTGTCTTCATCTCATTTTCAAGCTGGTTTCAACTGAATTATGCAAGTCACACCATGAAGTCTTAAATTAAGGGCACACAAATAAACACATCTGACAGCAGTCTTTATGTATTTGTTCCAGGTAAATATATATCTTTCTCTTTCAAAATTATGCAGACTTTAAATTTAGGAAGCTTCTTGAAGAAGATGCTGTTTTCAAATACTTTATTATGATTTTTTTTTTTTTGCAATTAGTCAATATCAACATTTAATCATCAAGGTCACCAAAAAATCTTCCTGATTATGAAGATATATGTACTAGAAGTTTAATTATTTTATTTCTAAGCTGTACTATCTTTCACATCACAACTACTTGCTATGCAATACCCTTCCTTAAAGGACTCTAAATGAACATTAAGTCACCAGCTGACCAAATAAATCTTGTGCAAACTTAAGGTAAAGGTCAACCGAAGGATTGATTTTTCTTTGTCATTTATCACTTCTACTCAAAAATTAACTTATAGCAACAAGACAGTAAGAAACAATCAGATCAATATTCCTCTGGTCTAAGAATGGTAAGTTTTAACTGATGCTCCTTATCAATACATTTCTTGGTAAAGTATTTTGGCCTTCTGTACTCTTTGACAAATTATCCAAAACACAAGCACACGTTCCACGCAAAATCCACATTCTGCTGCTCTTTATGACTACCAGTCACAACGCTGCTTTCTCACAGAACTGTATTTTAAAGGCCATATGGGCACCTACAGAAGATGTACTCAATGCTCGACACCCCTGAAAATACAACTCAGCTGAACTGTTGAAATACCACACCAAAGGTGGGGAAAGGTGAGTAAAGTCCATCCAGCTTTCTATATTATAAACTAGCACCTGCCCTGCTGTTAGACAACTTCCACAGCCCACTTTCTTTAAAAAAATAAAAATCCTGTAGTAATTACCAACATGTAGGAAAGCACAGTTAATGTAAGCATTTTACACAGTATGAAAGAAGTTCTCACAAAACAATAAATGACTTTTTATAGTGTCAACTAAAATTTAACAAGTAGCACAAGACTCTTCAAAAGGAGATGAACTTGTAGAATTGCAATCAGTAGCTGCAGTTGGTAAGTGGTTGTGACCTGTCAGCAAGGTCTGATCTGCCTTTTTCAGACTTCAAAGAAATTTGTAAAAAAGCTAGAATGCCTAGACTACAAAGTATAACAAACACAGCTCTGCTATTTCTTCCCAGCACTGATAATTTTCTGAACATCTCAGTCATAAGACAGATATGAAAATCTCTCTGAACATTCACATCCTCCCACAAGTAAGAGACCCACGAGGGGGGGGAATGTTATAATCCACGGTGTAGTAACAACTTGTTATTCCTACAGATGACCATGAAGATAGTGGTAACACACGAGGCTGGTATATGAAGCCTTGTAGAGACATAGTAAATTTACAAAAGCATTTAAAGGCGATTTCATAGTTACTTGACCAATTATAGGCATTTGTCTGTTGCCAAGTCTCAGGGGAAAGCCGAATGATCTAATTATCAATATTGGAAGTTCATATGAAGACAAGCAAAAGACTTCTGTAACAGCACAGAAGCAACTACACTGCCAACTAGATGGGCACCAAATGTTAACATACACCGCTCAGTCAACAAATGAGCTATTGACTATCGCTTGCTAAAGAAAGGAAAACCACCGATTTCTGTAACTCTCACTTTTAGAAAGCCTGCCTCATTCTACATGCAGCTGATGAGCTGCGAGGTTGTTCCAACACAAGCAACCCAGTCACTTATCTGCCAAAAAGCCATCAGCACAAGCTGACTTCTTAGGCTGGAGGTGGTTTACAGAGTACAAGACTGATGACATTTTAATTTGACATGAAGTACATCTTATCTAAATACAATCTGTCCATTTTAAATTAAGCCAAGTTTGTCTCAAAAGAAAGTAATCAAAAATTGTAACACACGAGGTTCAGCATTACACAAAAGAACTTTGGCCCCACCACTGTATGACAGGAATAATTGCAAACTCCAACATGCAGTAAACGACTAAATGCAGCAGATAATGAACAATACCCATCACTAAGCTTCTGGAGTGGGGGGAAACGGCACACAGAACTCGTGCTCATTTACTCCAAACAGAAGCATGACTGTATCAGCAACTAAAGAAAAATCTACTTCAAGGCGCCAGCAAGAATGCAACTCACAAAAACTGTGTCCAGTCAAAAACTTTCAAGTGTGACGTCGAGGCCATTAAAGAGCTTTTAAAATGCCACTTGCAACTATGCATGTAACAAAAAGCCACACCCAACAAAGCAGATTCCAACCTTACGGCTGCACTAAGAGATTGATGTCACTACTTTTCGCTTTAAAGATAAAGAATGGAGGCTATGCACCTCAGCCGGAATTGCAGACTTCTAATCTGCACCACTTAAAGCCAAATATGCCTCACCTTCACTGCTCCTCTCTCAGAACAGCTGTATAGGCAAATGCCGGGGAGAATGCACAGATATGCATTTTCCCCGACCATGATTAATTTCCAGGCACTCGTAAGAAGCATTCCTTTGTAAAAATCCAGACAAGAATAGTCATCCTGTAGCGCTAGTGAGATTTCATATAACTTTCAATAGTAAATGAAGCACCTATATATAGCTGCACTTTTATGTTCCAACAGCTTGTTACCCACTACTCCTTTTTCAAAGATGAAATCTCTGAACAGTTGGGACAACAGATATTCTGTTCCTGGAGCTAGGATTAAAGTAGGAAAAATGCAGTACCTAAATGCACAAAGGGAATTCTTAAAAATCTACAGACTATTTTTGATTTCATTTATTTAAGAGTTATGCTGTTCTGACAAGCCAATTATTACAGTGAACATAATATCAAGCTTGAGCTTGTACGTCCATCCTGATAAAGGTCTTTTACAGCAACCTACTGTTCTTCTTTTGTAAGCTTTTGTCTTACAGTCAGCGTAGTTGTGGGAGGTTTCAGCGATGCATAAATACTACAATGCTACCGTGGCTAGTGGAATATGTGAAGAATGAATATATATATACGTATGTCCTAATTTTGTGTTAACAACAGCAGGAAGAGAACGGTGCCTCGTACTCACCGTGAAGTGTTTGGGATGTCCCGAAGTGGACAAGCCCGAGATGGCCAGAAGAGCACTACAAAAACTAAACTGGCTACAGAAATTAAACTGCCAGAGACCTGAGAAGCTCAATAACGCAGGAGAGAGAAGCTGTATTCCCTTACACAAGAGCTTTTACCCCAAGATCCCTAATGCTCGTTAAACCTTCAATGCCAGGTTCAGCTCCCCCCACGCTGGAACTCGGTGGGAGGACTGCGCCCAGCACTGAACCCCACACCCCGCAAAGGGGCTCAGAACGCCCGTCAAAAACATAAAGAGTTTAAATACGAACTGAACCCGTGCGGAAAGTC
>VYXC01009764.1:542938-561048 GCA_013397175.1 Platysteira castanea
GGGGGAGGCGGGGGAAAGGTGGCTCCGGGCTCCTGAGCGAGGCCCGCAGCGCTCTCAGGGCCAGGCTCCGAGCTGGAAGCCCGGAGCCGCCGTCCCTCGCGAGGCGCGGCCGGACTCACCCAGAAGATGAGGTTGAGGAAGACGAGGACGGTCTTGGAGGAGGTGATGCCGCACTGCCCCATGGCGCCGCAGAGCCCCGGCCCGGCCCCGCGTCCCCTCAGCGCCGCCGCACGTGACCGCCCGGCCGCGCGGGCAGCCTAAGATGGCGGCCGCTCGCGTCACGTGGCGCGAGGGGGCGGAGGCACCTAAGATGGCGAACCGCTCCCCCTTAAAGCGGTCCCGCCCTCAGGAGGCGCCGCACCTGGGCAGACCCGATGGCGGGTTATCGTGAGGGGTCAGCGGTGCTCTCCGGCCTCAGAATCCAGGTAGCAGAGCCTAACAAGCACAACTCTGCTTCTCGTTCAGCACCTGAAGCGATAATTTTCCGACCATCTCACAGTCCTAAAATAGGTACCAAAGAACTCTAAATATTCACATCCTCCCATAAAAAGCTGCGCTATAAAGCCAGTGACATCCTCAGGAGACCTTTCGGCTCCCGAGGGAAATAAAAACCCTCCCGATTGCCGCCTGAGGGGCGCTTTGATGGCGGGAATATGCCCTTAGGGCCGTGAGGGCAGCAGAGCTGAGCGGGCGGCAGGGACAGCAGGTGTTCCCTGAGGAGAACATCCAGCATTTTACAACCTGGACGTTTGTCTAGTGTGGAGAAGAAATGCTCCCAGTGAAGTAAAAGACTGTGGCTCATGTTGCAGAACCCCACAAACTGTGAGGAAAGTGCAGGCGGTGGTAATTGTTGGGTGTTTTGGACACATCCTAAGAGGGTGGCATTTTCCAGCGAAGAGCAAAGGAAAAGTAAGTTAAGAAATTAAAGATATGCATGGTTTCTAGAAGCAGCAACACCAATCCAGGATTTGCTGCCCAATTTATACATAAGATTTATTCTAGCATGGCAAGGATCCAGCCCTTCATTGTAAAGGCCTTTTTTTCTGTCTCAGTAATCAAACCAAACCCTTCATTCCCTCTTTGGGCACCAGGATATCTTTCTTCTTGATCTTCCTCTTACTCTCTTTCACCTCTCTAATCCTCTGCTTTTCCTAGAAATGCCTCTCATTCCTGGGCTGCTCTCCCTTGTTTGGTGAGCTTGTCCTTGGTCCTTTCCCAGCAGTTTTACTTCTCAGGTGGAAACAAAACTACCCATATTATTGAAGGCCTTAACATTTTAGCAATTGGTCTTGTAATAGGCAGACAAGTAAGTAACAATCAGTTAAATTCCACTGTTCTGTTTCCATGGTAGCAAAGTTAGTTCTTTTTCCTCCTACAGTTTGGGAAGTTATATTCAGACCCAGTTCTGGATACCATGGAGATACTAAGTCTTTTTTCAGCTTTCCCTTCAAGTCCTTATATGCTCACGGATGAAACTTCCCAATCTTGCAAGTGTTATCAGACCATTTTCTAGCGCTAAAAATTAATTTATATACCCAGAAGATATGCTTAAAGTCGGTTGCACAGTTAATGAGGTTTTGCATTGAATTTATGGCTTTCAGGGTGTGATTGTGTCTTGTAATTTATGCTTTTTAATGTGCTGTTTATATGTGCTTTATATTACAATTCTGTGGCATGTGGTATTTTTAAAAGCCTATATAGATGATACTATCAAAAATGCCATTAAGAGTTGATAGAAAGAAAGCCTTTTTAAGAGGAATTTGATAGGGAAAGGATCAATGATATTTAAAAACTTATAGAAAGATTTTAGTACAATGCTGTTACACAATTTCAATGTTGAACTTAACAGTCTTATCTGATTTTCTGTATTAATTTCCTCTGCCTTCACAGGTGGAGAAAGATGTAGATATAGATATCAATATCGATATCTCACATAATTTTTTATAGATTCATAGGAACTGGTGTTCAGTAGAGACTCCTGGGGTTATTTTTTGCTTTTAACACTGATAACTGGCAAGGAAGGGCCAGAACTTCATGCTTGGAGGGGAGACAAGTGCCTGTAGTGGGGTTGCAGGTTTCTGCGTTCAGGGAACACGAGGGACTCGTGGAGAGAGAGGAGGAATGGGGAGACTGCAGGCAGCCCTTTATTTTGGCACCAGGTTTGTGTGGGCTGGACTCACACTGCCTGAAAGATAAATGCCAAGTGTTCCTCTAAGCATGGCTCCCGAAAAAAACATAAATACAGCAGTGCCTGGCATTCTTCTTTGCAGTGCTGCCTTGCTGCTCTCATTCATAGAGAGCTGGCTGATGGTGGGTGCCACGGTGGGGTCTTTGCAGGCTCTTGGGAAGGGAAATACTCTTGGTTCTTTGGAGAACACATGCAAAACTTTTGGGTATCATCAGTCTGTAACTTCAAATCCACAGACTCTGTCTGGGATAAGGTGTGGGCCTGTGCTGGCATCTCATGCCAAGCGTGGCATACCAGCCAAGTGACATTTAGGGGAAAAATGGGATGAATAGTAAGATGCCATCGTAAATTGCCCCTCCTCCTTACATGGGAGTGTAGGCAGGAAATTCTAGCTCTCTGCCTGTGCAGGGAGGAGGAAGGATGGATGGCTTGCTGAAGTGAGGTGAGGCAAGGCAATTCCCAGGAGAGCAGGGAGCAAGGCTTGGTGGAAAGGAGGTTTTTACAAGCACTTTGAACACTGGCTGCAGTTTCAATAGCTGGCTTGATTGAGTTGGACTGAAGTGTCTCCAGCACAGCTTTATTTCTTAGATCTCCACCTTTCTTGATGTGGACAGGTAGCTTGACTGCCAAGATGAGCTTTTGTTTTTAATACAGTTTAAACCTCTTTGAAATTCCTCAGAGAATGTTTATTCAGCATTTCACAGCTTGTGACTGTCATCATAACAATATTTTCAGAAAGATGCACCAGAAATGAATACAAGGATATCCTGCACTTCCATGGCCTCTGAGAGAATGAGAGGATCAAAGGCTGGGATGGGTGCAGGGCGAGAGTGGCCTGAAGGTCTCAGAAGCAGAATGAGTGTGAGCAAGATGTTCACTGCACATTTGTGACCTCCTCGAGGCTCAGTCTCTGGCTCTAAGTGCACCGTGGCACACACTGGGCAGGTTGGCTGGGTGGCTGCTTAAGGTATGTGGCTGGAGAAGCTGTTTTGCAGACTCAGAAAAGCAGAGACAAATGTGCAAGCAAATACAATAATGATGTAGTTTGACCTTCAGTTTAGTTATGCCCAATTCAACTCTCCATCTTTTTAAACACCAGGAGTTAAATTCTGCAGACACGGTGCACTTTGCATTGGTGCAATTGAGTCTGGACTGTCATAAATCACTCACCTAGAGAGGCCTGTAGACAATTCCACAGCAGAGGTAATTTTCATTTGCAGGCATGCATTGCAAAAGTGAAAGTGTATTTTTGCTTTTGGGACAAACAATTTAGCAAATGTTATAAAAATGAGTTAACTCCATTTGAATGAATTAGGTAGTAAAGAATAATCTCATGCTTTTTCTCCAGCTCCTGAGGAGGTAATAATAAGCTTCTTTGAAGTGTGTAATAGCCTAGAAAGGTCCATGAACACTGGAGGATGCATAGTAAAAATGACAGATTACCTGACAAACATTTTCCTAGTCAATCTTTTCAACATTTGGAAGTACAGTTAGGAAATGAGAGCATCCATATCAGAGTATTGTAAACCAGTGAATAGAGGTGGGAAGTGGGACTGTCAGTGTAAGGTAGGGAGGGCAGCTATGGTGAAATCCAGTCTTTCCTGTGTTCTGGGGTAGGAGAGATCTCTTATCACTTTGATTCCCACCCACGTGATTTCGTGGTTCCCAGGAATGCCAGTCATGACTTGCAATCCATTAATTGCTCTTCACTGGGAGTAAATGATCTCATAGGAGTCAGTCTGTGCATTTTTTCACTTTTTGATGGGCTTGAGCACTGTGAACTTCTTGGTAATGATCAAATGTTGGAAGCAAGGTTCATTTTATTGCCACTGAAGGGATATAAAAGGAACCAGGAGCACTCTTCATGACTGAGGAATGGGAAAAAAATAGGTTGAGATTAGTTCATTATCTTTTCTTTATATCTTTATCATCTGACTTAACCTACATGAAATACAATTTTTAATAATAAAGACCTATATATACTACACATGCATTAAAATACAGTTTTCATGAGCTTATGTAATAATATATCCTTGTTCAAATACCCTGTGGGGCATACAGGATGTTTGTGTGCTCCATTCTATATATATTTCTATATTTATATTTGATAGCAGTCATTGTGTCATGCTAAGTGTTGGCATGCTGGAGGGAGACCTTTCAGATTTGAGAAGCACCACAGAAAAACAGTTTGAAGCTAAAAGTCTGGTGCTAGAATCTGAAACAATTCTGCATATAGATCCAAAGGACTGATATAATAGCTGAAAAAACAAGATACGAGTTCTGTTTAGAAAGATGTCACTGGCATTGGCAGTTTCCCCAGAGGCACATTAGCATTGTTTTTGTTAAGAAATAGGTGTAGATTTGCCTTCAAGTCCACTCTGATGCTGGAGAGGAACTGAATCCATGTAGTTCATCCATTTTATGCTGTAAGAAACAGTGAGAAATCATGGCCCTGTCCATTCTGTTCTTTGGAGTCTTTTACACCAAACTACAAATAGCACCTTCTCCCTCCTCACTCCCCCATCATTACATTTTCTGCATGAGCTCTCTGCCAGCTCCAGTCAGCTCAGTTTTCAGGATCTGGATCCTGGAAAATAGCCTCGATGTACTATGACTTTTCCCGTGGCAGAAAAGCTGCTTCTAAATCCCTCCTGGCTGCACTGCCCTACGTTGTCTCCAGCTGCACCAAGGCACTGTTGGAGGAGAGGATGACACTGTTTTATTCACCAACAGCTGGCCACTGCTGAAGAGGGGACTGGGATGGGGACTTCTTAAATCAGACCTGCTGGAAAGGAAAGGTTTGTGAAATCTCAGAGCATCCTGTGAGGAGATTTCCCTTTCTGCAGCAGTGTCAGCTTCAGCAGCCTTCGGCTGGCTTCTCCATTCTCCCTAACCCTTGTTCGCATGACAGTAGCAAAAGTACCACTAGAAGTATTTGTGTAACCATGGAGACCAAGTGGAGGAAGCAGATTATGGTAAAAAATAACTCAGGGAGAAGAAGGCTGTATTTTTAACCTGGATTTTTATCCAGTCTGTTCACTGGATGGTCCCCAGGAGAATGTGCGCCAGCCTACCTGTCAGGGCCACACATAAACAGAAATGAACAGTGGGCAGGTGTGGGCTTTTATTTGCTTTCAGCAGTAATGCTCTTGAGACTTCACCCTCTAAGAACCTTGAAGTGTTTCACCTTACCTGATCATCACTTGCTGTTTGTTTGGTGGTTTTTTTGTTCAAAATTCAGCTGTTAAGGTCATTTTCTGTAAGCTTTTGTGCTCTTTGGACAGTGCCATGCCTGTTCTTGCATATGCTTTGTATTCCTGTATTGCCTTTTCCCTTTTGCAGCACCCACTTCAAGCCAATTCACAATTCTCTCACTGTAGCTATTTATATTTGTGTTTTACCTACTAAGAAAGCATTTCACAAAGAAAACAAATTTTAAAACTGATGTAAATATAGTAATTCAGTGACAGGCAGAAAGTTAAATTAAAAAAAAAAGGACTTGCTTACATTTTGGCCTGTGTAAGCACTGCATGATGGGCTTATCATCCACCATGCAGTCCTTGTGTCCCTCTTGCATGATGGATAGGATTTTGGTGATGTGGTGACACACCCTGGGGACATGGCTTGGGAGGCACGGGGACGTGGGGTGTCTCTGTAAGGTGTTGGGGCCTTCCCTGCCTCAGATGCTAAGCGCTATTGTCTGAGTTCATTACATAATCTGCAGCTGAAAATATATTTAAAATATTTAATTGTTGTAACTAGCATTTCTCTATCTTGTTTGGAAATTTGATAAATATTAAAAAAAAAAAATCCCAATTTCCATTTGGGAATTTTTAAAAACCCCAAGCTATAGTCATAAAGCAGCAGGGCTGCCTTTGCTGCTGCAAAACAGCGCTACCAAAGTGTTCTCTTGGTGCCATCCATGGCTGCTGTGAGCTGCTCCAGGCTTGAGTGTCTGTGTTTGTACACACCTTCTAACCATGACCTCTGCCGTGTACTAATGGTTAAACCTGTTATACTGAAAGGAAAGAGACTGTTGCAGTTGAAGCACACTCCATGGATGGAGAACCTTCCCTGGATCCACTTCATGGTACTAGGAAATCAGTAAAACCTCTTTTTCTGCTTTCCTCACAATTTCCTGAGGCTGCTGATGTGCCTCACAGGTGTATTATGAGTCTTTAGTTGATATGAAGGAAGCCTCTGGAAAGCAGGACTCCTGTAACTGTTGAGCTCCCTCCCATGGGTAATCTGCGTATCCCATTAGGAATGATCAGGGTGATACGTTTCTGGTCACTATTGACTGGCTTGGAGCAGATGCTCAGCATAGTCCTGCCAGGTGTTAAGTGCTGTGACATAGCTCCAGAGAAGCATTTAAACACATCCAAACCTTCAGCTGTGGTTCCAGTAGATGGGTAAGGATAATTAAAGGGAAAGTAACTCCTTCTCTTGTATTTGTAAAAGCAATGTTTACTTCTGGACTCTCTCTGTTTTTAATTTATTCCTTTTAAATTTTGGTATTTCCTGGATGGCAGCCTACTCAGCTGTTACAAGGAAAATAAACATCTTTCTTACTGGTTGTAGTTTGCAGTGTCACAGTCTGAAAACAGCTCTCTGTATAATTCTAGCAACCCAACTGTGGTTAAGTATCCAGAAGCAGCAGCAAACTAAACTGGTATTAGGTAGGTGAATCCAGCTAGAAAAGATATAAAATGTTAAGCTTTGTGTTGTAGCCTCATCATTGTTTTACCACCTCTGTGTGTGGCAGTTTTTCATGGGAATGATTTATGTCATCCAATATTATGTGTATTTTAGTGCTCAGTTAATGACGACCTAATATTTCAAACAAAATACAACTTCTGTAACGAGATACCTCGTTTCTGCCAGGATGTTATTAGGATCCCTGCTACAGTGATCTAATGAGATTGACCTTCATTTAATAACAAATTGCTCTCCTCCTGAAACTATTTTAATAGCCTTCATGTAGGGAAATAAATGATTCGAGTAATTATAAATTTTATGAAAATAACAAGTTACTTTAAAGTGCTACTGTATTTTTACAATGTTACATACCGATTGAGTGCAACATTGTGAAAGTCTCATGTGGCTTTGTTCTCTCTGCCGCTACGCAAAGAACAAAATTAATGAGTTGAGTTCGTGCTGGCTAGAAGATAAACCACGTGTAATTTGGGATCCGGTGCTGGTTTGAACATCCCGCAGGCTCAACCAGAGGCTCCTACCCCCGGAATGCCATTTGCTGCCATCTCCTGGGCGGTTCCCAAAATTTCAAGGAGATGGTCAAATCCGTGCTCTAATAAATTGCTGTTGTCCTGATATTCAGAGTTGTAGAGCATGTGACTTCTAATATATACTTTAATGAGATGAATCCTCTTTCAAGAGGTGATGAAGAAGAAAAAGAGGGATCCATATTCTCAGTATTTCTGTTGTCTTAAAACTATTAGTTGAAGCAGGATGGTTATAGGATTTCAGAGGGAAGATGAGTAGAGTTTGGATACACTTGGCATTGTATTTCTAGAAGATAGGAATGCTCTACTATACTGTAGATATTTTAATCTGAAAAGCCTTCTACCTACTATTTAATCCTCACCACATCCTCAGAAGATTTCTTTTCTTACATGGTAGGACTTCTATGATGTCATAGCCACTGTGATGCAGAAGATTGTGTATATTTATTTCCCATCGCAAGCAAAATAAGTGATGTAAAAATTATACGAGTAAATATTTTCTTATTGCAGCTTATATATTATTCCCATATTTTCAGCAGACCTGGATGGAAGTCTCATGCCTGTAAATTCTGTTTCAAAAATCCCAACACCAAAGCTGTTCTGAATAAACAGCTTAACAAAAAAAACCCAATTTGAGATGAAAAGACTAAGATGCAAATTAAACTTTAAAGGAAAGGCTTCACAAAAATAACAGCGTTATTTCCTCAGAGGCCATAGACAGTCCCACATTAAGATAAAGAACTTTCAAGTCTGTATGTAGAGCACCATCTGGTGACTTGTGCACAGCAGGATCCCAAGGCAGGGATTTACGTACCTTGCCACATCGCAGACAGCGGGGCAATCGATATCCCCCAGCAGAGCTGCTCCTTGTGTTCTCCTTGCCAGATACAACATCCTCACAAATGTACTTTCATCCCTGTGCCCAGGCTTTGGCTGTTGTCACCCTTATTTGTGCAGAGGAGCCAGGAGGGTTTGTTTGCTGGTGCTGTGGCCTCCTCCTCACGCCTTTTAGAGGCAGGCTTTCCTTTTGCCCGGGAAGGGCTCCAGGGGCAAGGCTCACTGGTTACAGTCCCAGGCCTGGGAGCAGGCAGCAAGCACAGAGATGTCTGTCTGGCACCCAGCCTCTCTTGGCTGCCCCTCTTCCTGCCTGGCTGAGACATCCCCTCAGTCTGTGCCTTTCACTCCTGCTGCCCGCTGTTCCAGTCTGTCCTCTCTGTCGCAGCTGTCCCCGGTAATGCCACAGTCACTCTGCTACAGAACAAACCCAGGAGAAATGTGTCTGCCTGGCCATTTGGCTGTGGGGGTGGGTGGTGGAGGCTGGTGGTTGTTGGTGTTTACTTCCACAGTATCAATGAACTGGATGATCCAGTTGTAAGCATCATTCTTGGGTGCCTTAACTATTTGTGGATACATGGATTTTGAGCGGTCTTGTTACAGAAACAGACATCAAGAGGTTTTAGTTTTCCTGTAAGCTTAGAGCATGTAAAAAGATTTGAGGCTTAATTCTCCACTGCATTATACCATAGTACTATAGATTTCAGTACAGTTCTATTTCATCTTAAACTCAAGGTAATTGACTTGAATATCATGTTTTCAACCCACATATCTCAGGCAATCTCCTCAGTACCTGTGGATTTTTGAATCACCTTACCACTGAAAAAATACATCATTTTTTTCAGTAGAATAGCCCATGGACTTAGTAAAAATATCATGTGCCTGAGTCTAGACACTGCATATGAAGTAATTCCTCCAGCAGTAATCACACAAATACTTCAGGAATGAAATGCAGTACTAAGGCGCTTTTTTTTTTTTTTTTTCAATGTAGCAACTTTCTTAATTCCTTAGAAAACAGTTTTTGTAATTTGGCACAGTGGACTGGTTACAAAATCAGTCAATGTTGTATGTGAGAAAGAGAGAAGTGCCAGCAGTTTAGCTGATGACCTGTTCTGCTGAAGCAGACAGGGGTATGTGTTTGAGCAGGAAGGGAAGGTTGAGGGTCAGAGATCCCACATTTGCCAGTGATACTGCATTCAAATCTCCTTCCCACAGTGTCCAAATACCTTTGCTTTCTGATGCACTTGCGTGGCTGTGAAACCTGCAAGGAGGCTGTGAGGATATTTTGGAAAGGTAGAGAACTTGCTGAATGCTAAAATATAGCTTTATACTGAGATTTAATTCGATAAGGGTGAACTCCACTGTAAATACAGAAGCCAGTAGCTCTGTAAACCATTGAGGATATACATATTTCATAATTTGAAAGCTCATATTTTAATCTTAATTTTTTGTTGGTTTAATCCCTTGGGAACTTCTCTGTAGTGAAAGACGTGCCATACATTTGTTTAGGTCTTTAAATTATATTTATATATAAGCAATAGGGAGAACATACTACACTGCTGTTATTGATTCAGTTTGGTTAAAAAAAACCCCAACAATAAAACAGAGTGAAAAGAGAGGCAAAAGATTGAATTTGGAAATTTCTAACTGTAATAACAGTCCCTCTGAAACACACTAATAAGGCCAGTGCTGACAAAATTGTGTGGATTTATGAGTCAAATGGTTGCAGGGCATCCAGCCACTGAACCTTGGTACCTCCAACTGTGGGTCTCACCACAGGGTAGCTTTGCCAGGGATCTGCTGCCTTTTTATGAAAAACTTCTAACTTCTGAATTTTTATAGTTGTCACCAAACAGTTTAGATGTTCTGAGGCTCATGATCATGCTGTTTTACCATTTGATAAACACCACACATGTAAGAACACGTTACAGCTGTTCCTTTCCTATCTTTCCTTTGCATGCCACAAACAGGGCTCAGCTGTCCTGAACCAGCCTAGCTCTGTGGCCTGCAGTGGAGCTTTCTTAATTTACACTCAGACCCCCACAGACCGAAAGATGCACCTTTGCAAAATGCACATCTCCATCCCAAATGGGGCCTCCTTGTGCAGGGGTCTGCCATATGCAGGGGGATTTTCTGAGTCTGGAGTGCGGGGAGCTGCACACTGAACTTGAGCATTTGTTCTGACTGTAATTGCAATTGATTTTTAAAATCAGCAGGGAAAAGTCACTCTATCTTTGATGTAAAACACAGCTGCACTTGCACAAGGAAGGCCTTTTCCAGAGAGGTGAAGCATTCCAGAGCCCAGCCATGCATGGTTCAGGGAAGCAGTCTGGCTGGTTTGTGTTTGAGAGGGTTATGTGCAGTTATGGCCTTTATTCTGTAAGTGACCTACTTGAGTAGAGAGAGGAACTGTTCTGTATAAGGGCAGCTGTTTTGAACTTTGGATGTTTTGGAGAGAGGAGGAAATGCAGTGAAGGATAGAATTAGGTCACAACTTGGTACTGCCAAGATTTTTCTCTTGATTTGCTTATTGCTATTGTAAAGCAGTCTCTCACACTGGAAGGAATAATCTTTCCTCTGCACTCGCTGGATCAAAGTATAAAGGGAATTCATTGAAATCATAAAAAATTTAATTTTCTATATTTCTATGTGGAAGTATGGCAATAAAGACAAACCAATCTTCTCAGCTCTGTAATTAGCATTTATGATTGGGAGATAAACAATCAATCAAGTCAGTTAAAGCATTTCTCACAAGCAGTTTAGAGTCTCACTAAAGTGACTGAAATGCAGGGCAACACAAGTACTGCTGTGATGAAGTCAGACTCAGGGCAGGAATAGCAATGGGATTGTTGATGATTAGTAGGATAAGAAGTAGGATTATAAAGACCACTTTTAAAACTGAGGAGCTCAGTTCAGTTCAGAAAACGTCCTGAGCCCACTGATTGCTCCCTGTAGAGAGCAAGCTTGAAATCTTCATTCCCTGTGCTATTTAGAACTAATAAATGCATCCAAATTAGAAGCTAGTGAAGTGCTTTCACATCATATCCCTCATTAAGACACTTCGGGGAGGGGGGAAAAGATAAAATTATTCAAAAGCAATCTTAATAACTGGATGAGTGTATTAAATTTGCCTGCATCCAAAACGTGGCACAGGGCTTTGCTTTCAGGGACTGTGTGAGCCCATGCTGCAGTTCCCTGCTGTAGTGATGGCGTACACGTGTGTGTGGGAGGCAGTGGGTGCACAGAGCGCCTTGGAAATCTGGCCTACATTGTGTGAAATAAGAAATTAGCAGAGACTTTGTGGCTCATGTTCTGATTAAATCTTCTGCTGTTACATTATATCCTCTTTCAGAATTGCTGTGGATTTTGAGCACTTACCCAGCCATATCCACGATAAGGCTCACTTCTCAGATGCGGTTAAAACAAGCTGTTCGTACTTTTTCACAGAATAACATAAATTCACAGCCATACACTGTCTTCCTTTCGCAATTTGGAGATGTAGGAAATATTGCAATCAGATGTTTCTAATTTAATTCAATCCCTCATTAATTTGATCCCTCCTTTAATTCAATCTTGGCCTCAGGACCTAAATAATTTGTATTAAAAATAACATAATGACCACTCTTTCTTTTAATCAATGGGGACTGCTTTAGGCAGGTATTAGCAGATAATCTGATTACTAAATACACAGTGAGTTGGCATTTAGGTAATAACTAACAGGGAAAATTTGGAAAATAATCAAAGGAGAAAAAAGTAAAAAGAAGGAGAGGGATAAGACAAGAGAGCCTTACAAAGGCATGCAACATTAAAGAAAGTATAATGGAAAAGTTATTTTTGCTGGTGATTGTTATTGGTACAACCTCTAAGATGCATAGCCAGTGGTGTCAGCCATGGGCAACAGGCTCAGCCCAGCAGGGAAAGTACTCCAGAGCCAAGTCTATGGTAAATCTGACATCTTTTCCCCTTTAGACTTATTTAAACTCACTAATGGGATTTGTAGGTTAGATGCTTAGTGGTATTAGGCAGGCACAGCTCCACTGAACTCTGGCTACACCATTTGCAACCCTCTCTTTCTCATTGTAGGTAGACACCATTTGCCTGCCCAGTAGCCTTTTTGTGGGAAAGATGTTGGGAAAGCCCTTGTTGTCAGGTCTGGCAAGAAAACTTGTGATGCACAGCTAAATCCAAGTTGTACGCAGAGCAGTGTGGAGCAGCTCTGCAGTTGCTTTATACCAGCTGGTGGGGAAGTCACCAGTCAGGCTCCCTGGCCAGTTCTCTGATTGTCACCAGCTGACTTAAGTCACAAGGTCCCCAGTTCTCTGGAGACTGAGAGTTGCCAGCTGCAGGACTGCCAGGTCTGACAGTGCTTGACAGATGCTGACAGGGACTTACTTTGAGGGGACTGTGCTGCATCTCTCATTTTCTTACAAATACTATCTTGGATCTGCATCTGAAACAGATCTTTTCTTGTCAAATTGGCAATATTGCTGTAATGACAGCCCTTCTAGTAAGCCAGTAGTTCCAAAGGAGACTTGGACTGTTATTTCCCACCTGCCTCCCCCTTCCCCTCCTCCTGATGCCTGAGTGATCGGGCGAATGGAGCCCATGGTGTGCTGCTCAGCAGATGGCATTTTTCCAGAGCTGCGGTACTGGAAGGGTACCCAGCTCAGCACGAAGGATCCCAAACTGTTACAGAGAACACCTTTTGGCTACAGCAGGAGGAAGAGCCTTGACAGTTTGCCGTTTTGCAAGTTACCCAATAGCAAAAGGGAGATTTACACAGCGAACTGACGTTTTCCAATGTGCTGTAACTCCTTGCCCAAGTTCCCAAGTTCACTGGAGCTCTGTTCAGTGTATTTTACACTGATGTGCTGATGAAAGGTGTCATGCCATCTCAGAAGGGACCGTGCTTCTCTGGGGATGATATGAATTGGTATGCTCATCACACAAGGCTTTGAAGCTTCCAGTAGAGACTGCTTGAAGTCATCAGCATAATAACACAGCAGATTTGGGAGTTAAGAAACGTAGTGACTATTACTCCCATTTCTGGTGGGGTGCCAAGGCAGATGACCACTGGACTCCTATTCATGTGACTGAGGCTCATTCCCAGTGTCTTCTTTGTAAGAAAGGCATTGCTCAGCAATGCTTGGGAACTAGGCTGGTCCACGTGGGAAAGTTGGTCCAAAGCAGAGTTGTTGTCTGCAAACCAGAGGTATTGACACCTCACTGGGAGACAGAAGAGGATGGGGAAGTGATAGAGGACACTAGTCTCAGTCTAGATGTATATTGGAGCTGAAATGGGTGTCAGAGCAGCTTCACCTGGTAGCCCAGTAGTATAGCTTTGAATGTCTTTCTTCTGAGACTTGTAATCTTGTTACTTTTGTGTTTGAGCAACCATTATTAAAATTAACAAAACAAATTGATAATTCTATAAAAATCGTTCTGCAATAGAGTTAATTGATGGAGGCTGTCAAGTCATGGTGGATAGCTGTGAGTCAGTGGTGAACAGAATTCAAGCAGAAATACTGTAGGAGATGTTTTAGTTGAATAAGCCCTGGATTCCTGCATACTATTCCCCCCAAATGGCTTGCTGTGTCTTTTTTATACATTCCTTTGCCATGCTGTCCATCAGTTCCTGGATCTGTAGCATAGCAACTAATCTCTTCTTGTGAAGTGCTTTAAGATCAGCACAAAACTCACACTGTATTTTCATGGTACTTCTGGTGAGTGAAGAAAAAGAAAACTCTTTTAACTGTGAATAGAGAACAAAACCAATGTAATGAGTACAAATTCTTTAGGGAACACAGAAAACTGTGCCTAAGAACTAGTCTTAACTCAGTGTTTCTGATTGCTGATTTTCAGGAAGAAGTGATTAATCACAAAGTGAAATCTGTTCAAGATTAGCATAAATTGCAGAAAGTTGTAAAAGACTCCAGATGGATTTGAATTATTTGAAAAAAACCCAAACAGACAAAAACCACCAAAGGGAATGTTGAGTTGGATGAACACAGACTAATTCTTAGTAAAAAGATAAACTAAATATTTTTATGTGAACATCCAGAATTTTCAAAAGTCAAGACTCTAGGCATGGACATGTCTGCCCAGGGCAAGCAAATAGGGTGCTGATGGGCTGCAGATGAAATACATTCTGCCATTTCTACAGAATGCTGACACCCTTACTCCTAGCCCCTCAGTCTGAGCTGAATCATCTCAAAAACCTATAAGAAAAAAGGTCTTGCTCACAGCAGGGAAGAGAGCAGGACTGTGTGCTGCAGTTCCTACAGAAGGAGATGTTGAGGCTCCAAGGTGACGATACAGGGAGAAATGCTTCATGCCACAGGGAAATGATTTGAACAGTTCATTGCTGCAAAAGGGCCAGGGATGGTGAAGCTCTGGGTCTGGATGGTATTAAAACATTTGTAGCTAACACCATTGAAATATTTGTCATGTAGTATCCCACAACATCATCTGACTTCCTGTTGCACCTTCTTGTTTGAAGCTGAAGCACACCCTGGTGTCCTGTGATTGCAGCTTTAGCAATAACTCCTGTACAAACACAAATACATAAGATGAAATATTAATATGGTAGAGCATAATTTTTTTTTCCCCAGTAATATAAATAGAAAAAGGTTTTGAAGGGAACTTTCTTTCCTGGACAAGAGAAGTTGCGTGACTGGCTCACAGGTTCTGGGAAGTTCCTTGTCTTTTGATGGTTGTGGTGGTGGTTGTACACTGGCAGACTACTGGCCCATTTCCAACAGTAACTTGATTCAAATTTAGTACCTGTGTAGGAACCAGGAGAATTTTATTACTTTGATTTAATTCTTCATTTTCTTTAGAAGAACATTTATGTCCTTCTGCACTTTGGAGAGGTGCAAAGTTAATAGCTTGCTTCTTACAGATAAACTGCAGGGATTTCGTGTTTTTTAAGGTTAATCTGCTATTCACTGCAGTTTATCTGGACCATTAAGACTCCAATGAAATCAGGCTAAACCTGGCATCTGACATGAAATCTGTAAGTGCCCCCAGCCCCGCTCACACAGGTACTGTCCCTGGGGTTGTCCTGTCCCTCAGTGGCAGCACTGTGCTGTGCAGGGGAGTATGGGCTCCTCGCAGCACCTGTAAAACTCCAGGCAACAGCTGGAGAAAGGAGCTTTCTATGGATTGATTGAACTAGGGCTCCTGGCTGGTACCAAAAAGAGCAGACATAGGAAAACACCTTAGCAATAAGCCTCCCTATTCCCATTCCTTCTCTTTTTGGAGGATAAGAAATAGAGTTTTGTGATTTTACCTTACATTATTGTCTGTTACTTCCAGTGCTTCCTTCTGTGCATTTTCTGAGTCTGCCAGCTGCAATGTAGCAAAAACAACACCCTAATGACAGCAAAACAAAGGGTGAGAACAGGAGATGTCATAGAAAATGCACCTTTGGTAGCTATTATTTTAAGTTCTCTGATTTTATACAAGCAAATCTGCTTCAGAGCCTCCAAGCTGCTCTCCCAGTGACTCCCCTGGTGTCTGTTTGCCACTCATTTGAAAGCACTGAACTGATGGCAAGAAGCCTGCTCCATCTTCCATGGGGGTGGGCTAAGCACCAGGCTCTAGTGCTGCCTCCTGAGACAGCAGCAGCAGCAGCACCAAGGGAAGTGCAGTAGATTTGAAGGCCCAACACAGTCTTTTAATGTGTATCTTTCCCCACAGAGCTACAAGTCTTAGCTCAGAACTGAAACTACAGCCTCTCTCTGCAGAGTAGGTTGTGGCAAATATTTCACTTGAGCAGTTTGCCTTGGGAACCGCTTCCATCCAAGCCTGGTTAAAAGCACCTCTGGGTAAGGAGGATGGTGTGATTCCTGTGGGGCACCACAGAACCTCATTAACTGGGGCAAAAGCAGCAGCCTGCAGAGCTCAAGTAATGCAGGGAGGCTTTCTACAAAAGAAAGGTTTATCAAATAGAACATAGCTCTGCTATTGGGTGAATTTCTGAGTTGGTGAAAAATCTGATACAGACATTTTTGCATCAACCGAAACCAGGCATCTGTTCCACTTGTGCTCATGTCTGGCACAAGCTGAAATGAGAATGCCAGACTGCGACCGCTTAAGGATACCCACAAGAGAGTTTGCACTAACAGAACTAAATTAATTCCAAACAGATTTTAGTTAAACTAGTATAATTATCATGTCTTGACAAGGGTTCAGTTTATTTTTGCATATCTTTTCCCTGCAGAGTGATGATTGCCACTGACAAATGGCATAATCAAACTCTGTTTCGCTTAAGTCCATGGCACTTTGTTGAAGCAAACAGGGATTACTCTGGCAAAGCCAGAGTATCTGTCAGGCTGTTAAACGTGTTGTGTATTTACTGACACCTTTGGAGTCAGCTAGCTTTGTATTTTTCAAAAGGATGAGGACAATAGCTTAAACTGTTTTTGAAAGGCTTTCAAACAGTGTCTAAGGAATAAATGTGAAGGGCCGGTAGTAGTTACACTTTAACTAATTCTGATCATTGAAACTGATGACATACCTGTGCAAAGCCACTGTGACTGTGGGGAGAATAGAGCCTGCAGGCTGTTTTTTTGGGTTGTTTTTATTTTTTCTTTCAAGAGTATCTGTGAGCAGTGTGATTGTCATGCAGAAGCATGGTGCTGCTCCGACGTACATGGTGTCATCTGTTCTATGCTAATAAATTAGCATCTGCAGCTACCATTGCTGCCTGTCAAATCTGGGTACAAAATTGAGCTGTTTGATCTCAGTGCCACTGAAGTGTGTCTGCACGATTGCGGAAGGTGCATATTATCCCATCTGTTTTCCACAGACCCTCCATCAGGTTGGATGCTTCAAGGTAACGGATCAGACGCAATGAATTCCGCTGCAGACAACTGCCTTGGAGGCATCCTCCTGCTTTGTCGTTGCATGTAGAAATTTGACTTAAGAGTAATTTTACTCCTTCACAGCAGGTCATTTAAGCCCTGTCCACACTAGGGAGATTTCTAACTTTGGCTCAGCTCCTTACATGCCAAGGGTTGTCCCCAGTGTGACCATTGTCATTAACATGCCAAGTCACTTCTCTCCAAGCAGGCCTTACAAGACACTGGTTCAATCAGCAGCAGCCACTGGTGGCCAGTTTATTTTTGGGCTGCTGCTGGCACTTGTCCACATGGAACTGAAATAGTGCCAGCCATGGTGAGGCTTCTGGGAAAAATGCCAGAGGTGGGAGGTGGGGCAGTGTCTGGAGCAGTGGCAATTCCTGCGGCCACTGCGGTGGCAGCCTCCTCGACCAAGTGTGCACCCACCACACCTGCACTGCTGCTGCAAACCCAGCTGTTCTTGGAATAAAATCTTCTGCTGCACTTGCCACATGCATTTGCTTCAGAAATACATGTTTTTGTCTAATTACCCAGGAAGGGAGAAAAATTAGGCAACTGCAAGTTTGATTTTGAGTGTAATAAAACTAGTTTTATTTACACAGTAACATGAATGCCACAGAGTACACAGCAAAGTACCACAGCAAACCAGAGTGTAACTGCCCCTGATCACAAAGAAAGGCTTGAAATTTATATACTTATTTATATAAAAATGTGTAAATATCAATATGAAGCACCAGATAAAGCAATGCAACCAGGAATTCCAAATACAAATTACCCACAAGAATGGAATTGAAAAAAAAAATTGAAGAAAAAAAATCCCTTATTCAAGGCATTTAAAGAAATCTCATTTATAAAAGTCCACTGATTTTGGAATCCCTAATTAAAAAATAAATTTCCCCCTTTTATTAAAAACAATAACATATTCTTAAATGCTCAGCATAATTAAGTTTTAAAAGAAAAAAACCCAAGTATTTCAACTGC
>VYXC01009764.1:561740-671865 GCA_013397175.1 Platysteira castanea
AAATTTCCCCCTTTTATTGAAAACAATAACATATTCGTAAATGCTCAGCATAATTAAGTTTTAAAAGAAAAAAACCCAAGTATTTCAACTGCAAAACCTTCTAATACCAACAATCCAAAGGACAAGGAAACAGAGGTTTTGAGTCGTTTTTGAGGGTGTTATTTATGAAATGACTATATTAAAATTTACACACTCTTAAATATATATTATATATACAATATATAATATATATATTTTTTCAAGCAAAAAAGGGCAAAGAATACTTTTGGGATACAAAATTCATATACATACATATATATATTAAAACATGACCACATGCACTCATATATATATGTATGTATATATGTATATTTATGAACAAATATTTCTTCCATATTAAAAAAGCTCCAACCTCTTCTAAATCCCTGAAATCTTCCCCTTGGATTTATGGAAAAAAAAAATCTTTATAGTCTGAAGTACAAACCAAATTCTTGAAATTCTGTAGAGTGGTAAAATGCTTATGTACAGGTAAGTTGAGTATTTCATTTCTCACTGGCAACTCTGCTTGATCTGAAAGCATTCTGTGGTTTCCAGGTAAATGCTGAGTGGAGCACCAATGCAAGGAGACTTACAGGAAATGATTTAAATTACATTCTACACCTACTCAAAATCACCATCCTTCTAATACTGCATCCAGGTGAATAATAAAATCCATACAAATGTCTACTAGAAATTCTCTGCAACACAGCAGGGGAGAAGACTTGCTCCTTCTTTTGGAGTTGAGGGTGCCCTTAAGAAATTTCTCCCCAGTGTTTTGAAAAGTATTTTTTGTGTATTCTTCTCTTGAAGTCTTTGTAATCCACATGACTGTTTACAGAATATTTCCACAGGTGTATTTTTATAGAGGTATTTAAAATTCTATGCTGTACTTCTCTGATGTTATCTTACTGCATAACTAAATGATAATCACATCTCTCTCTGCGCTGGCTGAAGGGCTCTGACTGTGCTCTAGGTTTTACAGGAGTTTTAGCAGAACCAACATCACTTCCAAAAATCAGAGTAAAGCTGATGGTCTAGTCATGCAGTCAAGTACTGTTTGTACTGAGAAACAGCCAATTTGGAGAAAGGGGGAAAAGAAAGTGCATTAAAAGGTCTGACTCAGTGTCTGTTGTATCCCTCAGAAAACTTAGAATTGATTTAAATAAAAACAGGACCATTTAATTTATATTTACATATGGATTTGTTATTACAAACAATAAAAATTAATTTAGATGGGGAATCTCAGCACAAGAATTAAGAAACAGATACATTTTATTTCAGCAGCAAATACATGTTAAAATTAAGGACCTACAGTGTGAAGCTGCTGAATAAATTCTGCAACTAGCTGAACCCTAACACACATAATTTATTTAAATAATATATTTTTCTCTATAACGTGTGGGAATTCTCTTGTGTTAACATGTCAAGATGATCCATTCATACCTTGTGGGTGGGATGTGTGGAGCATAAAAGATTTAAGGTGGAATGTTTTTGTAAATATGACCTGCACTCTTGTCTGTGGGGCAGCACCAAGGCATGCTGGCTGGAGTCATTGATTTCATCATATCTGATTACTGAAGTGAGACCAGGCTTCTATATTTGGACATTCTAGGGGCTCCAGAAAAAAATTCTGGATTCCTTCATTCTTAAAAATTTGTAGGCAAGCTTTTACTAGTAGAGTCTCTTTATATTCACCTGGTTATGCATATTGACTGGATCAGATCTGAGGTTTGACAGATAATTAGTAGTAAGCAATTCCCATTTAAGAAATACAAAACCAACCCACTTTCCATACCATCTCAGGAGTGGTTCTTTCAGCACTCCTGCTTAAACAGAGGTTTGCATTTCTCACCACAGACCAAGGGTGGTGTGCAGCACCTCCACCACCTACAGCAGGAGCAGCACACTTTACCCTCCCTGCTTCTCCCAGACTAACGCGATCCCTCCCCTCCCCAGCGTGGAGTGTCTGCAGCAGATTGTCAGAGCAATAGGCTTCTCCTGATGCCTGGTCAGTCTGGAACCCACGACTTGTTAGCCACTATTATTCTCCCTGGGCAGATCCCAAATTTGAAAGCCCACACTTTTGTTACTTCAGGTTTATGCTGTACTACAAGCAACTTAAAGGAACCCATTCACACAAATCTTATGCAATAGATTGACCCAGTATCATACAAAGTACAGCATTTAATTTTGTAAAGTCTTTTGCATCTTTACATGGGCAGTATTCTTTCTAGGGCTGTTATGAAAAGAGTAAGATTTCCACCAGCTGACCAGCTACATTTCAGGTTTTTGACAAGGCACTAAACATTGTGAATCCAATCACTGTGCTCTCTCTGTAATATTAGAGAGGGTTTTAATGGCTCTAAAAGGGTCAGAAACCACTCATCATAATTCTTCAAACAAGCATTTGATTTTTCCAGAAATAGTTTCCACTGGAAAAATCTTTAGAGTTCATGTTAAAAATACTTGAATGACAGCTTTTATTAATAGAAAAATATATATTTACAGTCAATACTGTTATCTTAGATTTGCAGCTCTTCCTATTTCTTGAGCTCAACTGAAAGTGCGACATTGCTAAAAATAATTCAAGATCTGTGCACATATTCAAGTAAGTTCTAACATGCACAGCCAGGGGTTTTGTTCCTGCTATACACAGGATCCTGTTACAAACAGAGCGGGTTTTTTTCCTTTTGCTTAGCAATTATGCTGTAGCATTCTTAGGATTTGTTTACAATCAGTTTAATGCATACATTCTTGTGTATTTACGTGGCACAGTCTGGTGCCAGGATGGAGAACCACCACAAACACAGTTGCAATCATCAGTTATGGGCAGATCTGCAAAGTCAGCCTCAAGCTCCTCAAGGAAGAGCTCAGGCCAGATCAGGTTCGACTACATTGACCATTCTTTCTTTTTTAAAGAAAAAACCACACAACATTACAAATTGCTAAAGTTTACCCAGTGCTGCACAAGAAAGAGGTTGGTAGTGAACATCTATCCATGCTTGATTATACTGCAGAGCTAAAATGAGTATTGGTTCATCACAAAAGATACAAACTGAAATTAGATAGCTAGAGATACAAAGGCGTCGGACCAGCTGCATTAATACGTACGGCTGTACAACATTCAAAATCCAACTTTGCATGTGCGTGTTGACATTAAAGCGACACTGGGAACACGTGTCCGTGAACACGGGAACACCCAGAGGCTTCAAGGGATCACCCCACTGCAATGACAAGTGGTCCAAGAGTTACTCCTATGCCTATATGAGTTAGCTGAGAAGTCAGGTGCACACACACTACGGAACAAACACAAAACCAGACCATAGAGAACAAGAAGCCCTACTCGCAGCTCAGCACACTGTCACTAACAGCTAGTAGGTAGTACACGAGTGACTTGCCATGCTCAGTGTATGGGAACTATGGGAGCATTGCCCTCCTGTGTCCAGATAAAGCAGGGCTGCACTGAACAGGAGATTCTTTGTAAAGGATCTTCTATGAGCTGCTCAGCAGTAGTGTAGAAACTTTCTTTCCTGCTGTAGTGGAAGTACTTCAGCTACATACATTGCACTTGGGCTTTTAATGCACTGTCCTGTTTTTCTGCATCAATGCCGCCATCCTAACCTTTTTGCCAAAAAGAGAAAGAAAAATATACATATCACATTAAAATATATTATCCTTATCCTTGCCTGATCCTTCACTGATACAGGTGAATCAAACAAAAGAATAATTATCAGAAGTTCCAAAAAAATCTTTCGAAAGGTCACAAAGACAGTCTATACTATGGCACAATCGATGTAGGCTTCCACACGCTATTCAGCTTAGCTCTGAAAGATGCCAGAGAAGAATAATACAGACATGTCAACCCCTTGATGTATGGTGTGGATCCAGAGCTACTTTCGCTGACTTTAAGCCTGCAGGACTGTTTGTTCAGTTTCCATGCATCTGGTCCAAGAATGCATATGCTGTATAAAGTGGCTATTTGTTTCAAGGCTGAAGTGAATTGATTCCTCACAGTTTTAACAATTAAAATGAAACATCAATCCATAAAAAGAACACATGGGTATCTGTGCATTTATGTGCCAGGAAAGTAAAGGAAGGGGCTGCAGATCTAGCATTGGGTAAAGGCTGGTGTGTAAAGTGAACACTGTAATGTACAGCTTTAAAAAATAATACAAGAATTGCACATAGATCCATAGGAGAGAAGCACAGGCTCATAACTAGGGCTGTCTGCTTTCCATCACCCAGGTCAGAACATTCGGGATCGCTTTTTCCCCTGCATCCAGATCCGTTCTTCAAAGCAACTCAGGAAACAACTCCTAGCCTAGCAGTACTGAGCAAAGATATTGTCTGTACAGAGGTTCCATGGGAAACGGCTGTTAGGGCATGGAAGGAAGTCAGCAGTGGCGTCTAAAAGTGAAAAAGCTCCTTCAAGTTGAGGTTTTAAAAATTCTGACTCTTCAGTCCTCACTAATTCCTGCTCTAGTCCAAAACTCTGCCTGTGATGCTCTTTGAGCTCTTCTGACAACATTCCATTTTTAGGGTGTTGTCTATAGCAACATTAGAAAATACTGGTTACAACAGACAAGAGATGGGCAGCCAAGCACTGCTGCAGGAAACGTGGATCATGATGCTGTTGGTCGTGGCTGCCAAACTTAACAGCTCCCTCAATAATTAAACAGTGTTTTTGCCCCCTTGTTTTTACCCTTCAGAGAACTGTGTCTGCAGTAGAAGTGTCTCCATGTTGCATGTTAGCTACACACAGACAAGCTCTAAACATTTCTATCTCCTGCCAACAAACCTGCAGAGCCAATTTCAGTCTCACTTTGCAGTATGGCACAAGTGACAAGAGCAGACCAAAACAAAACGGAAGAGGTGGCTTTTATTTTCATCCCTGATTCATAGCAGTGATTGTCAGAGAAGGTTACGTATGTCCTATCCATTTCAAGTCAGGCTGTAGTGCTTTTTGCAATGGAAGGGGAATTTCAGTGGCCCACCATGTGTTGTATTTTCTTGTGTAAATGTGATTATGGCTACAGTACATCAACAGTCCAGACTGGTGAAAGTTGCCTAGGAAATAGGATAGACAAAGTGTGCATATTCTGCTATTTAATGCACCTGTCTCAAGCTAAGGGTAATGATTAAGGCAGCATTGATGAAATCCTGGATCCGTGGTTAGAAAGAATATGAGTAGGCAGTGAGGCAGAGGAGGAGGGAAGAGGACTGAACACAGGTGCTTACTCCTCACTGACATTTGCCGTGGTCAGCAGGAAAACCACATCTGGGGAGGAAAGTACAGGTGGTGTAAAGTGTAAGAGAAAGATCAGAATCTGTTTGGTTGAGACCAAAGGAAAGAGGAGCACAGCCTGCTTGTGGGGGACTGACTAAGCTGAGAGGAAATGCATGGTATGTGGAGTGAAAGCAAATGAGTGTTTTGTGGCATGGTGGATCATTCCTCTCACATTTAATCCATCTCTGCTTATGGTCACTGCTATTTGCTAACCAATGCTACGTAGGAAATGACAGAAACTACCCAGAAGAGGAGGGCAATTTGCTTACTGCAGTGGTAGAAATAGTGGTATCAAGGTTTGCTCTCCTTTTCAGCCAGATATGAGTCAAGTTACGTACTGTCTGATCCAAATGCAGTCATGTGTATGAGATCAATCCCTAGCAGGCCTGGCAAAAAAGTAAAGCTTCTGTCATACTTGGTACAGGATGCAATTTCTCCAATTAGAACCTATTTGCTCAGAGTTGCTGGCTTTGATATCTAGGCTGTTTTGTAACAATTGTACAAAGTGTGAGCCCTAGTGCAGGCTGGAGTGAGGGCTGGGGCAGAGGTGGGGATGCTTCATGAAAAGCAACAGGCTCTACAACTAGTGCTGCTTCATGAGTCTCACAATGCGATGAAGTGAGTCTGTAGTGGCAAAAGCCAGATACTGACAACAAAGCCAGTCTTCCAGAATAATTCCACAGTCCCTCTCCAAGGACTTCTCTGCAAACTTGATCATCAGCAGCGTCCTTTTTATATCGAGCCAGTTCTGAAGTATAGCATCTCTGCGTGAGGGGTTGGAAGATGTACGTAGAGCATGGAACAAGTCCTCACGTGGACCCCAAAGCAAACACTGAAGGATTCCTTTGGCTTCTGATATCAAGATCCTCTCTGAAGGGTTGGGATTCAGCAGGCAGCTGGCAAGTTGTTGAAGCCCTTGAGAGTAGAGGGAACGGCAAGGAATCTTGGGGAGATCAGCACAAGTGTACTCCTTCTCTTTCAGCTCTGGATTCTCATCAAAGGGGTTAGGTAAGTGCAGCATTTCATAGATGAGGATGCCAGTCTGGAACTCATCACACTTCTTGTACTGCGTTGCAGTGATGATTTCTGGAGCCAGGCGGGACTGATCCCGTAGGACCTCAGGATCCACCATATGACTTTTCTGCTTGGCCTGGGAGAAGTTGCTCACGATTAATCTGGCTGGGCAGGCAGTGTTGGGGCTGGGTTCTGTGGCCTCGGGGCTCAGGGGGCTGCCTCCTGGTCTGGAGTGAACCAGCAGCAGGTTCTCTAAACGCAGGTCACAGTGTGTGATGTGATAGGGCTTCAGGTGCTCGAGGCCCAGGCACAGCTGCAGGAGGAGCAGACACACCTGCCTCTCGTACAGGTCAGGGCTCTTCGTGTGGCGGGGCGCGGACTCGCGCACGAAGTCGGCCACGGTCAGGTGCGGGACCTCCCGTGTGATCACCACCACGCGGCTGCGGGGCTTGCTGATGGTGCCCTGGCTGCTGGAGCTGTCTTTATGGGAGGCCTCTGTGGTGGAAGCAGCGTCTCTGTTCTTCTGCTCAGGTTCTTTCTCCTCTTCTTCCCGCTCTTCTTCTTCCACATCCAGTGCGTCGTCATCCTCCCATGGAAGGAGACGAACCGGCACTTCAGCAAGGAAATGGCCACAGTCCTGTTGGATGTTGAAGTTGATAGCCAGGCTCTGCCGGATAGACAGGCTGTGGTAATACTGCTGGGATTCCTTAGCCTTGCTCTTACAAATCTGGGGGAAAAAATAAACAAAAAAGACATAATTCTTAAATTTCTAAATTCTATATACTTCTTTTTAATACGTACTTTGTTGATGGGATCTACAGTCTAGGCCTAAACATGAGCAATGAACATTTTTTTAATGAACTGACCTTGGCAGACTATCTTGAGGGACCCAAACAGTTTTCATTGGCTAGTAAGCAACTGCAGAGCAATACATGCAGGCGTCTGTCCCTCTGCATAGATGATCCAATGGAAAATACAATTCTGGTTTTTAATCAGAACAGTAGCTGATATATGGTAAATGCACAGCAAAGCTTATTTACATTTACTTGTTTATCCATATCATTTTATTGCAAGTTCTCTCAGCTTTGTGTGAAGCTTGAACAAGATAAAAATAATCAATAGCAACAGGGGATATAAAGAAATATGCCTGAAGTATTTGACCAAATGTTTGCACATGGCTGAGTTAGCATGGCATACAAGTCAACCCCTGTCAGTTCGGTGGCTGATGTTTGCTCCGTGCCCACTGTAACTGGAAACTGAAATCCATGAGCTGCAGCAGTGTGTCTGCAGTGGGGGGTGGATGTATGCACAGCACAGGCTGCTGCCAGGCAGACGTGGCTCAGGTGATGAATGGACAATCATTAGAACATGGTACCTTAATTACTTTCAACCATTTGTCAAGATCCAAAGCATGTGGTTTGGTTTTTTGCCACATAAAGCTGTATTTATGTCCAGAAATATCTTACTGATATATACACTATCAACATAGTAATTCTCCTTATTAATTGTTTGCACTGCCATAACAACTGGCAGCTCCAACCCCTGATAAAAGTCACTGGACATGCCCTGTTAGGGCCTCTGTTTCTAAGGCATTTACTGATTAAAATGACAAAAGACACAGCTGTGTTGACCTTTGCATATTAACCTCAGTTCTACTAAATTCAGAGAGATCATTCAAAGCATGTAAGGTTAAGTGTATGTTTTAATCTTTTACACGGTTAGAGTCTAAATATCCCCTTGCTGTAATGCACCAACAGGTCTTAGGTGCAAAGCTCAGAGAATAAAAAAGTGGAAGACATCTCTCTCCAGATAAGTTACAGCTTCCCTTAGCTCATCTCTGAAACCAAGGAAAGCCAGGTAACCAAGGTCAGTACAAGTCAGCACTTGTTATACACAGTCACTGCCACCAAGAAACCCAGATCTCCTCCTAGCTCTAAATGTAAGCATTAGGTGACTTTTCTTCCTGCTTCTCATTTTTCCCCTTCTCAGAACTTCTGCAGGCAAGTTATAAACCTACCTTTCATTAACGCACACACACAAATTTTTCATAGTTTACATGCTTACGTGGTTAAGAAACATATAATTTAATGGGAGATTTAATCTGCTATGGTAGTTGATCAGAAAAGTGCATTGTCAGATGCACAGGAACTCAGACAAAATTTGTACCAACATTTTCATTGTCCTCTTGTCTTTGAGACTGTGCATATTTTCACCCATTATGTACACTAAAACTGCCTGGTTATAACTGCCATGAACACACAAAACAGATCTGAAAAATGTATTTTCTAGTCAATATTATTTACAAGAGGAATTGTTGATCCTTAGCCTGTTTATACAGTAGCTCTTGCTTATTTAAATTTTCAAATGTATTTTATCCTGTTAGAGGTGAAGTGAGTTCTCAATGGAACATGTTGCCCCCTCTTCCCTTCTCTCAAGGGTTACAGAAGTTTGAACAAAGACAGCAAAAATATGGCAATAACCTTTGAATTATACAGGAAAAGAAAATGCCAGCTGATTGTCTTTGAGACCAAAGTCCCCAGATTGATTAAATACGTAGTAGTGCACAGAAGACAGAACTAGAAAAGCTATATAGACAGACCCATATATATGTGTTGAATGTACACACATGGTGTGTATCAAATCTGACTGGGAGAAGAGCTATTAAGGAAAACAAAATTGTTCCATCTTCTATGCCCTTCAAGTCCATGGCCTTTTTCTTGCACAGCCAGCCATGGGAATACTCAATTCCAACTGCAGAAAAGGTTCAGCATGTTGTAATTCAGCCTTTAGTTTTTAAAAATACTTAAGTGACCTAATAAAAAAACCCCAAACCTCATTCTGAAAGAGTTTAATTTTAAAGTCAAGTTTATTTGCTGATAAAAAGTGTTGAGAACCACACTTGGCCTTAGCTACTGCACTCTATTTCTTCATCCACAGAGGATTTCTAGTGCCACCAGTCAGCTAACACTGATATTCTATTAGGAATATATAATCCACAAAGTATGTGCTCTGAAAACAATATACACTTCTCAGTTTGGTAAATATAAGGCTTTTTTTTAGAGTTTATGAAAAGGATTTCTCCTTGCCAACAGAAAAAGAAAAGCAAAGGAATCAAGACTTTTTCCTAGTTTTTATTTTTAGCCCTAGGCAGCCTCTTTTTCCTACTTACTTCAGAGAATGTTCTCAAATTTACTACTGGCATTTCAGTTAAAATTGGAGATAGGATCTTTACCTCTCAAAATCAGCTTCAGTTCCCTCATTTTAGAAAGTATGGCCAATCCCAGAACTGGGAGAGCAGAGAAGCACACTTTCATCCATGCTCTGTGGATGTGGTAATGCTTCCTTCTAATTTAGAAATGACTCGCCATGCACATCTGCACCCAGAGGCATCCAGCTGTTGGTGCAGAGGACGTTTTCTCTGAGCCAGTGGCACTGGCCTGCCAGGCCAATCTCATCTGTTTGGTCATCCCTGAGAAATGCCCCTCCAGCCTACTAAACCCATCCCAAAACAGTTATGCTTCTCTATCTTCTTTATCTTTCTTCCCACTATTCAATCCTAAGCAAATTTTACTTCAAATTAAAGTGACCTCTCCTTGCTGATTGGCTAAAAATTTACTTCCAATTCTCATCCTTGAACATTATACCTTTACAACTGGGGAAAATGTACCTTTTCCCATCTTCTTTGTTTTAATTTTGAAAATACCCAGCCCTTATTTCTCCTATCTTTATTCCTAATACTCTGATTTGTGTTGCTCTTTTCTGGATTCTCCCCATGTATTACATCTTTCTGAAGAGTGGTACCCTATAATGAATACACTATTCCAGTGGAGACCTCTCCAGCATTCAGCAGAACAGAGCTTTGTATATAATGATCCCTGGAACACTTCACAGGAAGAACAAGTTACATTACTACCTCCATGTGTTCCACTCTTCTCTTTGTATCAATAAAACAGAATTGAAATTATCAACAAACCAGACATTAAATACTAAATAGTATCATGATTATATCCAATACCAAAATGACTGCGTTCATTAAAAGAGATTTTCCCTCCTTATTGTGCTGTTAAGGAATCTAACCAATATAGGGAAAAGATCTCAAATCCCACAAATGGCCAATAGTGATGGCTTTTGGACACTTCCAGTTCTCTTAATACAGAGCAGTAGATGGGTACATGAACCTGCATTCAGTATCTACAAAGACAAGAGAGCTGAGATCTGATTAGAGATGTATTTTCTGCTTCTTGCTTTTTGTTTACAAACACCATGAAGTGAGAAGTGGAAGAGGCAGCTGGGTTATTTCAGGCTGATTAAACTGCTGACTACACAAACACTAGAATTTGTACACTGGGCACTCTGCAATTGTCAGGAGGAAGGGAAAGCTGGGCTGGGCTGTCTGGAGGCAGCACCCAAACTCGGAGTGTGATAACAAATCAGACACCTGTCTGAATTAATAAAGCAGTTTCTAGAAGACAGACCTGCAGTAATCTGATATCCCTGTAAGTGTCTGGCTACTCTCCAGGTAAGTCCTGGGGTTTTACATGGCAGTGCTCAGATTCTTTTACATTGCAGCTTCTACTCAGGACTCTATTTTATATTACCATTTTGCAATAGAGTAGTGAATAGTGGTGTTTAATACCATCAGTGGGTAATAATTCTAACCCAAGCATTTTGTACTGGAATAACTCCACTATCACCTAAAACTATCATCTGAATGACCAAGATTTAAAACTTTCAAAATGGTTTGAGTTAGAGTCTAAATTATGTGACTTAAGTCAGTATTTAGATTTGAAAAAATGTAGGGAACAAATTGTGAAATTTGTTGGCCTCCCTAGCAAGTACTTTCAGCTGCTGGTAATGAATTGCTTAAGGAGTGCACACAGAGCTGCTTTTCTGCTTGTGGTGGTGAATTCTGTGTCAAAGCTAGGAGAAAATATACAGTCTAGTTTCCTTTGCATTTTTAAAGCTTTTGTCTGTTCCAGTCATCTACTCAAAAATATGGAAATGCTGTTGCCTTCTACATATAGAGTATGTTGAATGCCTATTTTTTGGCACAGGAAGAAAAGGTGAAAATACTTTGACTAAAACTCTAACACAGAAAGTAGGATCAATCAGTCATTTACCATTTGCTTTAATGAAATACATCCAGCTGAGCTATGAAGATATGGTATGTGATAACAGCTGAAAGGAAGGTGTTGATAAGGGCTTGGCCAGCCTTATTTCATGAGCTGATAAGGAGCCGGTTGTTCAAAAGATGAAGCAATGTTGGTGAAAAGCGCTTCCATGTGATGCAAGAAAGCAATGAGAAAAAAGGAGTACAAGCAGGAAGGAATGCAATGTATCCATCTTCCTTTTCACTGGAATGCACTGTCATCATATATCTTTTCTTTAATGCATCCACATGTGCTGCCTTAGGTTTTAACTTTTATATTTTTCAAATCCTGTACTGCCTAGTGTGTGACTCCAAAGTTCTTGTGGCCTGTTAGCTGCTGTCCTCTCATGCTGCTTAGACATGACAAACCTTTAGGTTTCCACATCAAGGACACCAGGCCCCAAAATGTGTAAACTAAAAGCCTCTGAAGGGGGGCAGACTTGGGGTAATTACATCATGAACTGAGGTTATAGTTGGACAATTTACCCTGATACGCAAAAGAACCAAACTGATAAAAGCATGAAGAACCCACGACCCAAGGGTCCATCTTGGGTGTAGCCTTTTGACTGCCCAAGGTGTACCTTGAAGGCCCTTCAAATAAATACCTACCTTTATTCCCTTATTCTCATCTAGTCTCTGTTTTTAGGTGGCCACCCTAGGCATCACATGAACTAAATGTCTGTCACGTTTATAGGGACAGGACAGGTTTCTTTATATCCTGCCATTTCAATTTTCCTGAGCTCCCAGTGTAAGAAACCAGATTTGAACGTTTCAGAGCTTCTACAAAATGTTCTGCATTAGCTTTTCCTTTATGAGTCCCGTAGCCTACTGTGCCATCAGCTGACTCTCACTTTCCCAGCAGGGAATCTCATTTCCACTCCGTCCTGTGCATTTTACAGGGTGTCAGTGAACTTAAAGCACGATGAATATTGTGGGAAATGAATTTACAAGTGCTGAAAATGAGAAACACAGAAGATCACAAAGACTGTACCATCTGTGCCACTTTGTTGTATTGCACAGAGGGACAACTGCAAATGAAATTCTGTGTGGAATGAAAGCTTGCTAATCCCAAATTGATAGCTTGTTCTTGGCACAATCTTGTTTTCCAAGGAGGCCAGTTTGATCTCTGATTGACCTCATTTTCTTGATCTGACCTTGGAATAGATCTTTGACTTTTTAACGAGGTGCCAAAACACAGAATTCTGTTCTGCTGTGACTGAACTGGGAGTGGGCTGGAAGTTGTAATGTACATTACTTTGTTTTGATCTGAAGCATGAAGTTCTGGGACAACCTTTAATAACACTTCTGACAGGAAGCTCCACGAGGAAACCAAATTACCAAATAAAACCACCTTAGCACACTGTGACAACTAAATATGACTAGAAAATCATTGTCAGCTGCACTATGAAACTGCCAGCCAAGTTCAGCCCAGTGCTGCTTACTTCTGCATTGCTCTGTTTTACACCTGGGACACACACCTTCCCGGAAATTGTAAGGTTTTACTGCTTCTGCTGCCCCACAGCAATCAAAGCCATAAATTTGAACTGCTCCTTTCGAGCAGTTTGCACCTTTGCAATTCCTGTTACCCCACCTGCCCAGCATTGCAACACGTGCCTGTGGCCAGAGCCAGCTGGGCTTTATGGCTGCTGTTCTGTGTGGACTCTGACTCACGGCTTCTGTGATTCTGGACAGTGTTTGCTTTGAGAGTTTAATACTGAAAGTGGAAGTCGTTTATATCACTGACACAGTAATGTCTGGTATTCATTCTGAGTAATCTTATTTATTTATTTATTTTTTAATAAAAAAAGTCCCTGCCATATTAGTTCCTTATTCAGTCTGTGTCAGGACACTGAGAACAGAACTCATCCAATCTGCCGTGTACAAAGAGCTGGTGCTCTGTGTTGCTTTTACTTTGGTGTAACCTTTTCACCACATATTTGGAATTACTGATGAGACTGTGGTTTCAGGGGAATGTTTATCCATATTGCCCCAGATCTACCAACTACTTAGAAGGTGGTACTGCACTTAGGTGAAAGAAAAACACCTCAGGGTCTGGAATTTTATGGAAACTTTTCTTGAAAGGGAACTTATATTTTTCCATTTGGAAAAGTATTTTTCTGATCACCATTTGTGTACTGGTTTTATTTCTGATGTTTCAGTCAAAATAATTTCCACATGGCTTCCTGCAGCTATTTTTGCACTGGGTGTTTACTAGCAGATTAGGTGAGAGTTGAAGCAAAAAGCATAATACAGTGCTGTGAAACAACACACCCCTATGAATGTTTCCTCTTCTATCCACCCCAACAGAACAAGTTGTGCTCATTCTCCACCAAATTTATCAGAGCATCTTTTACTTGTGAAACCACCAGAATGTAAAAGTGCACTCGTACATTCATCTGTACAAATCATTCATTGTTCTAAATTTAATTCAGCAGTAGTCAAATGGTCAAAGCCAAATTTTTAACAGCGCTTTTGTAATTCAATTTTTGGAGACGGAATATTAAAATGCCAATTTTATGAATCAAGACTATTAGGACTGTTTGGGGGTGAATCTCTAATTTTCTACAAAGAGAATAATAATTAAAAAAATCTCATCATGACATTGTTTCTCAGATCTAATATTAAAATCATAAAACTTAAGAACTGTCTGAAATGTTAGCTGGTGTTGCTTAGGTAGTTCTACAAAACTCTGAAGAGCTACATTAATTTACACCGTCCAAAGGTGTGGCTCCATATACACTTTCAAAGTGTATTTCTAAGACTTGATCCCAAATAACAGGAAGACTGTATTTTGGATTCAGCAGGCACACCAGTAATTTTCATCTCACTACTTTTTCCATCCTGTTTTGCGGACGAGGGATTTAAAGTGGCAGGAAGACACAGGTTATTTGTTGAAGGTAGATTACTATGTAATTTGGCTCACACAAAAAAACACCCATGGTAGTAAAAACTAGCATATTTGTTAAAGCTAAATTCCCCAAATCTCTGTGTAATGTAACAGCAATCTGTGCTTATGAGCTTGTGGACAAATCTGATCCTGGGCTGATGGCTTTTAAGTCAAAGATCAACTTGGGGCCAACACCTTTCTCTATCACATTAAGTGCCAGGGGGGTATTTTCAAGAGCAACCTTTCCTCTCATCGTAGCAGCACAACAGCTCCTGGTGACCTCCAGCTCAAGGATGTTTTGTGGATACTTCACTCACATCTATTACAATGCAATAAACCTTGTTAATCTGAGAACTATTTTTAAGTCACCTGAATTACAAGAAAGAAAATTTAGCACATATTTGACCGTGTCACACTGCTGTTCTTCTTCTCTCTGCCTTTCTGCAAGGGAAATGTATTTTGGAGGACAGGAGATAACAAAACAATGACATAGGTCTTGCCTGTCAGGGAATACTTTAAAGGCACATCCGTGATGTGCAAAGAGGTATCACATTAGTGATAACTCAAACCTGCCTATATAGAAAAATACCACTTTGGGCCCTGGAAGCAACCATTTTGCATCATTGTATTAAAGCAAAACCCTCCAAGCCAGCAATGAGCAATGCCAGATGCTGATTCTGAATCAGAGCTGATTGCCAGATACATTCATGGTCTGGTTCTTCCTTGGCCACTCTGTACCACTGGACATGGCAGCTCCAAGACATCCATATTTCCTTTCACATCTTTTCCAGTAAGAAGTCCTTAATAATTAATGAAATATAAATGGTTAGGCCCAGAAATCTGCATTCAAAAGGTATCTTTTGAGGTCTCAGAAAAACATAATAGCTGCACCAATCTTACCTTTCAGTTTTTTATATCTTATTTGTAAACAGTCATGCAGGAGTGGTAACAACATTTTCTTCCTGTAAAGCACCACCCTTGTGAGAATGTCAGCTATAAGGAATAACAGCTCGGGCCTCACGTATCCGTGTCAGGCAATAAATGTTTTATCTCAGTTTCAGCAAAGAGGAGTCAGAAGTTTAGTGATTTACTCAAGGTCACACAGGAAGCCTGACAGTGCTATGAGTCTCAGCTGTCCTTCTCACTATCTTCCTACCAGATAAGCATTGAGAAATGCAGAGATACAGCACTCAGAAAGAACTAACTATATAAAAGTCCATGAAATAACAGTATCTGGTGAGGTAGCTGCCAGCTAGGCATTAATATATTAGCAGTAAATCTAGTAAATCTTATTTCTTTAATGTGTTAGCTGAAGAATTTATAAGGCAAACACTGATGGCTAGGCAGAGCTTTTGAAAGGCTGGTAATGAGCACTGGTGAAAATCTAAGACCTTGTATGGGAACAGAAAGAATTTACCCTAGAATTTACATTTAAAATTACATGGCTCTGAAAATGGAGAACTTTTCCATTTTTTTAGGAAAACTTTCCTAACTAGGAGTGATGATTTAATTTCCTCTGCATGCAGGTAAATCAAAGGATTTTGTTACTGTGAGTTTCCAGAAAACTGCTGACACATGTTCAACAATACAGCTTTTCCTTCAGAACATCATTAAGCAATGACCATAGTAAGGACTAAGATGTGTTGATTTTCTTTCAGTCATTTTGGAGCTGCAATAAAAACATATGCAATGAAACAGCAGATACCAATGCCACACATGGGTCTTGACAGAGGGAAGAGCCTGTGTCTTGGGAATCTCACTTCTCACACATCTGCCAGCAGTAGGCCCTATCACTACTGGATGCCACATTGTGTCACCGATTCCTCGGGTTACCATTTCTCAAGCCCCTCTTACCTTGACTGCATAATTGTTGAGAGGATCTTTTGCGTAAGACGCGGGGTAGTAAACGGCATCGCCCGCCTCGCAGCACGGCTTGTCACTGGTCAGCCTGAAATCCGACCAGCTGTCCACCCCGAAGCGCAGCTGGTCCTTCTGCCCGGCCATGAACAAGTCTTCACATTTAAGTGCCAGCTTCTTCAGCGAATCAGCGTGAAGGCTCCGGATTTTCCCCACCACCTCCTCTCTGTTTTCGATGCCTCGATAAAGTGCTTGTCTCTGCGGCTTCTGGACGCCTCGGCCCTGCTTGGCCTGCGAGAGGCGCCTCCCCGTCAGGGACTCCATGCTGTTGGAACACCGGTCCTTAATACTGATAGTGGTTAGGCTGGAAACACTGTTAGTTGCTGAGGTGGCTGCCCTTAGTTTCTCTGTTGGCCTGTCCAAGGAATCTCCTGACTCGTTGTCCAGGACCTTGAGCTCCAGGCTGACTGAGGAGCAGGCGCTGCTTGCTTCCCAGTTGGTGTCAATGTCATAGGTGGGATTGGCCATGATGCACAGGTTGTTCTCCAGAGCCTGCTTCTGGAGATCTCGGGGAGTTGGCTCTGTGTTGGCTCTCAAAATTGTTTTCTTTGGCAGTGGAGGTGGTGTTGGCTGCAAGTTGTTCACTGCCTCCTGGTCTGCCAGTCCTCCAAAGGCAATGGCATCATCCAAAGCTCCCTTGGGTTGCCTCGGCTGTTTTGGAGGGATCATGGCTGCTCTGGACTGTCCTGTGGAATAAGGTAATAGTAAGAGAAGATTAAAGTACTTTGTATGTGGTGCTCCTGTTTGCACTCTGCAAAGAAGTTTAAGGTAAAAAGCCCCAAACCTCTGACTAGGACCCCCCTCCCAACATTTCAAAAACCCCTAGATATGTATATGAAAAAGATGAACAATTAGGAAGTAAATGACCAATCAGCATCACATATATCTAATTACATCCAGCCAGTCTTGATTTGACCTTGGCATATATATATATTGAAACCACTTTCAGTGCTAGCAATGCTGCCATTTTACATCGTATCAGATCACTGACAAGAACTGCAAACAAAAACCAAACCTCAAATTGACACTTTGGCCAAGTCCAGTTTCAGCAATTACACCCAGAGTCCTATAATTTCTTCTGCAGTCAACTGTCTGCACTATTATTCCTTACTTTCTATTCAAATATGCTAAAACTGAGGGTGGATAATAGTCCATGAAACTATTTCCCACTACTAGTGGGAAATGCACTAGACAGGCTGAAATGGAACACAGAATGGAACAAATGACAATCCAGACACAAATAACACAGTTTAGATACTCTGGGGGTCACATCAGGGAGTCAGGATTGCCCCAGCAGATTCACATAGTGAAATCAAGGAAGCAAAGCCAACTTTCACTCAAGTTGACAAGTGTGTTGCCATTAAGAGTAAGATCATATTTTGACAAAAATGGTTTCTACCCTGCAATTAAAACTCACATGCCCTCCCCTTGACTGTAACTTCTCTAATGTATTTCCCTTCCTTACTTGCCATGGGTCCCTTTGTTGGCAATATTACATTCAGAGATAACCAGACCTAGCTTCACTTGAGAGATTCCGAATGGCAAGTTACATACACACAAGCATGAAATTTCTAGTTTCAGACATTTGTGTGAATCCAAGGAAGATAAACTTCCTGTCATATGTTCTGGATAGCTTTTATAGAGGGCAATTATGTTTTATAAGTGCCAGAGTCCTTGGAAATGCAGAATAAATAAATAAATGACAATATTGTGGAGAATAAAAACTAATAAACACACAATACAAATCACCAACTTGCTGCTCTGGGACAATTAAACTGTTGTTACTCATATCAAAATGAGATCTTTCCACTCTTAATAATCAACTGCTATTTTCAGAGAAATTATTTTATAAGCTTTCTACTACTCCTGGGAGGTTCACTGACTATCATGGTAAGGTAGGAAGCCAACTCTGACAGTTGAAAACAGCAGACCTGAAATGGATGCTCTGAATAATTGCAGCTGAGCACCTTTTCTAGTAAAGGAACAGACACTGTAACTATTTGACTATTTATAATGTGCTGAATCATAAAATCATTTAGGCTGAAAAGACCTTTAAGATCAGAGTCCAACTGTTAACACTGCCAAGCCCACCAAATCCTTGTAAAGAGAGGACTAAATTGGAATGCTGAACCAGACTAGGGAGATCTAAGATTCGAATCTGAATTACATCACTTCATAATTAATAATTAATGAGTTTGCAGTTTGCAAAAAGAAAAAAATATTAGCTTCCTTTGCATTTAAAGATATGTTGTTAGAGTTTTTATGAATACTACAGAACCCAAAATTGATCTGGCCAGGATGTACCAAACCCTGGAATGCTGGGTTAGAATGCTGAAATACACTTCCTAATTTCAGAAGATCAGAAAGGATCACATTTTTATATGTATCCACAAACAGAACAGCCTTGCACCCTGCTTTCTTAACAATCTTTTTTTTTTCATCATTCCAAAGAGGCATCACAAATGAAAGTTCTATCCCCATCTTTTGGTTTTGCTCCAGAAACCCTTAGAAAAGCCTTATGGATTTAATGATAAGCCTGGCTATTCCAATGTTTAAAAAAACAAGTTTTGAGCAGGAAATTCTATCAGTTTTGTACATACCTGATATTCAGGGAAGACTGCAAATTGTTGTAAAGGTTGCTGAAAAAAATATAACTCCTGAGGGACTCAGGGGACCCTACTGCTGCTCTGTATTGCAGCGAGTGTTTGCTGTGCTGCAGCATCGAATTCTGGTGCCAGCTGGGCACTACAGGAACTCTGTCCCAGAGGCTCCCTTTGCAGAGGTGAAGTGTGGTATGATTCCAAGTCAAAAGCAGAATTTATGTCTGCATGCCAGACACACATCCTGATGCCTTTTGCTTAATCCTGAGACAAGTTCACTTCTCCTCTGTATGCAATTGTCTTACTCATCCAAGTATGAGTCCTCTTCCACAACTGCTCACTCTTACAAAATCTGTGACCTATGTGCTTCTCCCCAGCTACACTCTGTGCTAAAGATCACTTGCCCATTTTCTCCTCCTCACCCTCTTCCCCACCCTGCTAAGACAGCCTGACTGCTGGGGTTTGACAGAGACACTATTTGGGAGGCAGTTTGCTAACGTGCCTTGCTTGTGGGACTTGCTAACCCAGGGATGCACAGTGCTGGAGGGAAACGAGGAAACAAATTAGAGCGAGGTGCACATCTCGAGCAGCAGCAGAAGCCCTCTCCAAGAAAGGTAAGATTTAAAACAGTGTTACTGCTCGATTCTCTTACTTTCTGCCTTCTTTAATGTCTCTGTCCTCCAAAAGCCATCCACACAGAGGAGTGTTGAGACTGCAAGCAGTGTTGCTTTTGCATAGCTACTGGCACCGTGACATCCAAACAGAATTGGAGAAGGTTTTCATAACCAGAAGTTGTTTTTTCAGATGTCTGGAGGGGGTGGCAGGATCCGGAGAACTGAATGTACAAGTCATTCTGTAGTTACTGTTTCAAGTACTCTCCGCTGAGAAAAATGAGTTTGTATAACCTGCTGTGTTACAGTGTAGTTTCTTCCCACAAGAACAAGTTTTCCATATTGAAATCTAACCATCTGTATTACACAGTTGAAAAGTTTCACGTCTGCACTGTTTCTATGCCGAGTTCTTAACACTGTACATTTCTTTCATAGCCATCAGGCCGGTCTTTCCAGCTCAGCTTTCCCCAAGCATGGCAGGAAACTACACGGCCCAATTTTTATAAATTCAATTCCTAGCAAGAAAAAGGTTGCCTTAAATGGTGTCCCTGTCAAAGGCACAATGTCTTTCTGCACAGAAATACGGGCAGAGCATTTATTTCTTTTTCTTGCTTATCGTTTCCTTCTCCCCTTGCATGCTTAAAACCATCATTTCCTTACCTACTGCACAGACTCTCCAACAGTCCAAGTTCAGCCTAAGCCACACTCTTGGGAGGCAAAATGAAAAGGAAGAACAGGGACAATATTAGGCTGCCACTAAGATCTTTGAAGTGGATTCCAGACTGCTCAATGACAGACAAAAATTTAACTCTTTACAGACAGCAGATTTCTAGAGAGCTTTCAGTAATTCTACAGTTCAATAAGATCTTCCATTATAGAATCTCACTACCCTCTTTAAATATTAATGCTTAAGTCTCCAGATACCATGCAGAGTTCAGAAACTCTAAAAGACCTTTGAGAAAGGCATTTAAATTTAATTTTTCTGGGTAACTGATTTATCATCAGACTTTGTATTGCAGCCTATTTATGTCAGCTGCTGAAACAATCAAATCTGACATCACTCCTTAATAAACACTTATCCTGACTGATAAAAATAACCAAACCATGAAAAACACCCACAAATGCATCAAGTACCTTCCAGCCACTGCAAAAGCTACCAGCATGTTTCACAGCCCCAATTCCAAGTCCATGTACACCACTATTCTATAAAATTGTCCTGTACACAAATTTGCATCAAATCTTGCATTGTTTACACATTTATGGTTAATTTAACAGATAAAAATCTTACCAGAATGATGATATACGTTACAGAAAGGAAAAGCTAACATTTGTTCAGTAACACTGGTGATGCAGCTCCAGTGTCTCAGCAATAATTTGAGACTGGGCACAGGTCTCTTGTAAGATGCAGGTAAGAGAAGCTTCACCTTGTTTGCTTGGTGACTTGTCAGGTCTTGCTGCCCACTCTCCATTTCACCATGTTAAAGACATTACCTGTGTAATTATGTATTATACAAAATGCACCAGACTGATGCTATAATCACTGTCTGTCACTGAACTGTCAGTTTTACTCAACAATGATCTCATTACCTTATTTACAGCCTGGCTAAAGCACTATTTACACTGCCCTGCTCTAACTGACTGACTGAGGCAATGCCCCATGGCAGATGCTGTGACTGGGATTTTTTTCCAACGTCAGCAATCACAAAGCCTAGAAACTTAGCCTCCTCTTCTTCACATTTCTTTAGGTGTAAAGAGGAAAACAGCTGATAATGAAATAACCTATTCTTTTTTCAATGGCAGAAATACTATCCTGAGTATATTGAGAATACCTTAATCTACTTACAGCCATGCAAATTCAATCAAGTCAATTTCCCCAACAAATTCAGACAAAGACAGAACAATTTAAAGATTTGTAAAGGAAAGGCTTTTAATTATCTGGTCAATTGTCTTCCTTATCATCAGCTACAGGGCTTACCTGAATTAACTTCTGTAACAATAAAGGAACCCCTTACAAAAGAAACATTCAGGCCCTACCTTACACATTTGAACATTTGTTTCTTTATCTTGATTCAAGTGGCAGCCTCTGGATTTTGTTAAATAGTTGATACCAGAGGTATCCCTCATCACACTTCTGCTCACCACATAAGCACCCACACCATGATCAAGCCAGACTCTTACTTTGATAAACTAAATGGATTCAGATTATGAATTAATCCTTATGAAGTGCTTGCCACAACACCAGGCATTTGCAAAGCTTTTCTTTAGAGCCCATAGAATTTTTAAAACATTCTTCCTAAACTGTGTGCACCAGGGCTTGGCTGTGACCATGGCAGTTGCAGGGGAACAATAAGATATTCAGAACCTCTCTCCTATTGAAGTTTCCTCCTATTTCTACAGCCAGGAATATACCTTATCCTATCATCATGGTGGCATCTCATAAAAACCCCAACTCTTTTAGGTTGTGCCTGATTCCTGGGGGAGAATCCTCTATTTTGTAAGGCTTGTCTCTTGGAAGGCCAAACCAAATATACTTGAGGGCAGTACCTGATATAAACTATTACCCGACTGCAGATGAAAATTTACCAAGGCTTGCAGTTATTTCTGTTCATGACATTTCATGTGACATGTCAGAACTGAAGATTAGACATCTATCAAAGTAGAGACATATGATCTGCTTTTTAATAAAAAACACTGAATATGTATCAGATTAGTTTAAAAAGTGAACATCATGCATTATGCTGCAATTGAGATGTTCATGTGATGTATTTTTACAAACTGTAGCATGTAGCTCTAATTGCAGCTGAGGCAAGAGTCAAATGTGATGTAACTTTTCATATTATCCTTTCTTCCAGTTTCACATACCGGTATTTGTTAATTCTACAAAAGAGAAGATTTTGCTGCCTAGGTGATGCAAGATGTGAAAACAAAGTAAGAATTATTCTCTGTCCCTACCTAGAAATCTCTCCATTGCCATCTGAATTAGAAAGTGAGGTTGCTTGAATAAAGCAGAAAGCCTTTGAAGGGCAGCCAGGGAGCTCAGTGCCATTTAGGGAAGCATTGCTCCTACCAACAGGCAGCTCTCCCAGCCAGAGCCAGGCAAGCCCTAGAGCTAACTTAACTCTTTCATACCAAAAGGTTACTTGGGAGACAGCAAAGCTCTAAGTTAACCAAGGATGAGGAGAAGATTTTGAATAAAGTGCTAAGGGGTTGACTGTTTTATGGTTTTAAAAAGGAACATTCAAACTTAGGAACAGCACTAACTCAGACCAGAACTGATGGAAGGGATCTCGTGAGGTGGTCAGGCAGTGTCAGCTGGAGCAGCTTGTCCAGATCATCTCCAGTCGGGCTGGGAGTATCTCCACAGACAGAGATTCCATGACTTCTCTGGGCAACCTGTTCCAGTGTTTAGTGGGATTTTGCTGCATGGGATAAACATGGTACAAGTAGTTCTGATGTAGCTAGACCTTAGATGCCTGGATTCTGTCTGCAATGTTGCTGTCTTCTAAATACAGCAAATACAGATACAGATATATATCTCACTAAATTGAACATAATTAATTAGATCTATGAGTAATTCACCATAAAGATACAGATTTTAGTTTTCCTCCTCAGAGGAAGAGTTTCTTAGTAGATGTTAGCATCATGCTAGAATGGGATATTTTTCCTCCTTATGCTTTATAAACAATACCTAATTAATGTTTTAATAGCAGAATGTACTAATAAGCTTGCCACAAATTTGCATTTAAGCAAAAAAAATGCAACACTCTCACTGAATGTCTAAGGAATGTATGCACCTGAGGGCTTCAAATTTAGTCCTTGATCCCTGAAACCTGTGTGGACGTGCTAAACCCCTTGTACTCGTGAGCCATCTCAACACAATCAGTTTACTCTTGGCCAAGTGCTTAATAAGTTGGTGTGTTTACAGGATTGGGATGTTACCAAAAACCATCGGGTATTCGGATATCCTGGAATGCAAATAAATGAGAGATTTTGTTGTTCTAGAAAGCCTGGCTGTAGGTATCCCTGAATTCACAGTACTTCATATCAAAATGCTTCAGAAAATTAGGCTGATAATGCTGATACTGTGCATCAGGAGATGCTGCTTTGTCTTGCTCCCTTATCTTCCAGAGAAGCCCTGCATCCATGTATCTCTTTAATGAGTCAGGAGTTCAGTAATCATTGAACAGTACCTTCAGGACATTCATATCTCATTGGGAAGGAGCAAAAGTAAACTCTCCGACTAGGATAAGAACAGCTTCAGCCAACAAAAGAGGGGTACAAATGTTTTAGCAGTTATTGATGCTCTAAAATAAAATGTCTATCTTTTGTTGAAGTTTAGAAAAATATTGAATTCTACTTATTCCTTCTAAAGAAATTAGGTAGCTTGCTCTGTATTTTAAACCTCTGACAAAAATTCCTCCAAAGAGATAAAACAATGTTTCTCTTAAAAATCATTTGAGATGTTTATCACTAAGGGCCATTAAAAGACTGTTTTAAATTACAGGAAAACAAACCTTTGAGTTTGTTGAATCTTCACTTTCTTGGTTGTGATCTCTGAATGAGACAATATATCTTCCTTTTCTATAAATCAGTATTAAACAGGCATTAAAAGCTACCCTTACACAAATGTATTGAGCTGTTCAGAGGAAAAGCCTCTCCACACCCTGGAAAGGTATCTGAGATCTGATCCAGTTCCTGTGTTCTCCTGTGAGAGCCCACTCACCTAAATTGCTGTAGGTAGCACTGCAGGTGCTCAAGTCAGGAGAATTTGGAGCCTCTTCTTTTTCTTCCTCCCCCGGTGGCCCGCGGCTGGAGGACACCGGGATGACCGAGGCACTGCCCCCATTGTCCTGCTTCACAAACACGGCTCTGGGGACACGAGGGGACAACTCCTCCAGGGTCGGGTCATCGGGCACTTGACTGAAACAAACAGAACAACATCACCTGGAGATTCAACTGGGTACTGGGTGCTGCTGGCACAAATGCCAGGTTAGGCACTCAGTATCTTCAGGAAAGGGAATGAACTGGGAAAGAAATAAGTTCTTTCACCCTCCTTTTCTAAGAACAGTTATCTACAGTTTTTATTTTCTTTAATGAGAAGAAACAACTTGTGACTGAAATAGTAACATGTTAGTTACTATTATCATGAGTATAATAATATATGTAATATAATAGTTCATGCCTTTGATATAAAAGGTACAGTAAAATGTTTTACAGCTTGACTACCATCAACGTCCGTACTCATAAATATGCAGGCATGATTCTGGGAAAAGTGTGTGGGACTCAGGACAGCAGCAGAGTTTAAGGTGCTTTTTACCAGTCCAAACAACTGTGTTTCAAACAAAGATAATGAGATATAGCAAGGGGGATTAAGTCCCAATAAATGCATAAAACTTTAGTGATACATTTTTATATACTGGTAGGATTTTGGGAACTGACACTCTGGGAAACAGACCTCATTTAGGCCAGTAATCTCTTTCCCATACAAAATTCTCCACCATTAAAATCCATCTGCATTAGGCCAAGTGCAAAAGGCACTGAAGACATTCCTCTGTGCCTGCTCTTAGCTATGAAGTTTTAATCAAACTGTGATGACTTATAGCACAAAACTCTGAAAATCGTGCATTCAGTTGGTTTCCATGGATATATTTATTGCAGTATAATTTTAAAATTATGCATTATATGCATGAAAAAAAGGTTGAGATTTAATAAAACCCTACAATCATACTGAAAATATAGCAGCAATTATCAATAATATGCCACAAAAACATGTCAGAGCAAAAATATTTCCATGCCTTTATGTTCTCTCACTTGCAGAAACAAATACTCATTACAGGCCAAATCTCAAGAGCATATGTGCTGTTTGCTAGTTCTCATTACTACAGCCTGATCAAATACAACAGCAAGAATTTTAACTACTTGTGACTTCCATTAGGGACAGAAGTAACACACTTCCATCAAAAATGATCAGCACATCATGTATCTGAACAGATACTTATTTTTTGTGACAAGGATTTAAAACTTCCACAAAGAGTTAACATAAATGATAGGTATATGCCTATGGCAAAGCCAAAATCCTCAAAATCCCGGGACACAATCTTGTAGCAATCCCCGAGTACAAAGATTAAAACATGCCAGTGCTCTGCATGACAAGACCCAGGACGGTGCAGTGTGCACATGCTGTTTCTGCTCAGACTCATGAATTTTAACTGCAGGCTGACACAAACCAAACTCATTAGAACTTGTTAGTAAAAGGGAAAAAATGGCGTCAGTTCAAAAAGATGTAATCTTTAATCAGCGTAACATTTTTTGTTCAATTTTAGTACCATGCATAGGAATGGTGTGAAGAACATTCCATGTGCCATAAATATATCCACATTAAAGTTAACCTCTGTAATTTCAGAGTAAAGCAGACATAAAATTAAAGCAGTAACAAGGCTCTCAAGATAATTTAACTGAAGACTTGTAGTTGCTGTAAATAATATACATACCTGCATTCCTCAACAGGAATGTTTTCTTTAAGAAGAAATAGGTTCTAATAGCTCCACAGTTCTGTCATTGCCACAAACCATGAATGATCACATCTCCAGTAACTTTTTAGTATCACTTGGTGAGGTAAGAACATACTCATTCTCCAAACCAGACACATGCAAGCACATACACTAAACCTAAGCTCAGAAGCATTTTGCCAAAGTAAACCAACAGCTAGAAAGGAAGAAAGAAAAAAATACCAACTCACCCACTGTACTCACTCACACAATTCCCCATTAAAGGAAATTCTTTCAGGGCCTTCTTGAGTCTTTTAATCATGTCTTGAAACTCTGGCGAGCCATTGATTCCACAGTGTTCTGGTGTGCTACAAGTTGTGCAAGCTGTGAGCAAGAGGGCTGAACTCTGCACAGAGTGATACACCTACTGCACCTTAGTGTTTACCTTCGGGGGCTGGGCCCTGCCAAGGCCCCAGGAAGCCGGGCAGATCCAGCCCTGCCTTCTTAACTCTTGCACTGCCTCCCTGCAGGGAACGCAGGGCACGGGCTGCTGCATCACTGCTCTGGAATGACGGCTATGGCCTTAGTCATGGCTATTGCTCCAGGAAAAGCACGTTCAAGCCTCAAGAGAAGGTTTAGGAAGTAACACTAACCTATTGTTAAGGGTAAGAGAGTATCTCAAATCTGTATTCAGTGCCTCAAAAGAATACATTTTAAACCACAGCAATTAGAGGTCAGGTCATGAAATCCGTGGGGAAATGCTTCCCAGTATCTTAACAGCGAGGACAGAGAGATCAAGCTTATGTACACAGTGCAAATGTCAACCCCTTCATTGGTGCTGGCAGGACACAGGAGGAACAAAAGGGGGAACCATCCTCACTCAGGGAGCTACAAGAACCAAATCCCCAGCTGCTTCATGAACTAAACAGTTAAAATGACTGGTTTTCGAGGGAAGAAGAGCAGCTGATAAACAGGCAGTTTCCTCAGATTAGAACCATTAAAGCCTGATTTTGTGTAACTTTCTATCTGCTTGCTGGTAGCAAGTCATACTTAAAGCTATCTCCTTATTTGGGATATTTACAGATATTTTGCCAGGGTGGATTCTTTGATGCCTTGCATAAGAGCACATACTTAGCATCTACTGTAGTGGGAGCAGCCTCCTCTGTCCAAGTCTTTTTCTCTTCCCTCTTTTATTTCAAAAACAAGCTTCATATAAATTAATTATCTTAGAGAACTCTGCTCCTTGGGCACAAGTGGCTGAAACTAAACAACTATTGAGTTAGTGGAGGGAGCAGCCCTCTGCACACAGACAACATGTTTGTTTTCCTAAGAAGCTGAGATGATGTTAAGCAAAAAAACTTGCCATAAAAATGACTGTCCTTCAGACAACACCCCACTGAATTCAAGCCTTGTCATTCACGTGTGCACAGGCTCAAAACTGTTTTAAAAGTGTTATTTTTCTGCAGGGACAACTCTTTCCTTCAGGCTCTCCTCCTCCACGGTTTTTGGAGGATAGCCAAAAGATGATGCGGTCTAACCCGCCTCGTTCCTTTGGGAACAGTAGGATCCAGAGAGCTGCCTGCGTAGCGTGTTAATTTTGGTGAGGACACTGGAATCACAGCTCTTGTGTGACCTGTGTTCTCCTCTATTCAGAGCACGCCTGCTCAATTAGAGTGATTAATAAACAGCAGTGAACATGAGGGAGATAAAGTGGAATGCTTATAAGAAGTGATTGTGAGCCTGTATTCCTGAATTAGGGTCAGATCCAGAGGTCAAGGTAAGGGAACACAGCTCTGTGCAAGACAGCACATAATCCCAGAGGCAGGAATCTGACAGAAACAGAGAAAAGCTGATGTGGCCTCAGAGCCAGCAGAGACTCTGATCTCCTCCCCAGTGGACATCAGCAGCGATCAATGGCAGCCGTACAGTTGGAGATGACAAGGAGGATGACTTCGTTTCACACACACAAAAAACCAACTGTGTAATTTGTAGCTATATTAGTTTCTAAGGGGGCACTTTGAGATGCCCTCAGGCCCTGTACTTTTAAGGTAATAAAGCCAATATAGAGCCTAAACTGACTGAATACTTCTTGAGGAAAAATGCAGAGGTTAATGGCAGGAGGGAGGTCAGAGGCCATCTTACCCAGGAACCTCTCCTCAGAACACAGACCACTTTATTCTGCAAAACACGGAGCAGAGACAGCCAGTGCCCAGGTTTCAACCAGAGGGCACTATGGATACAGAAAACATTCCAGTGGCTCCTGCAGTTCAGTCCCTCCTCACCACCACAAATAGTCACCAAAGAGGAAAGTGAAGCAAACTTCTCAAATGGCAACCTGAAACAACTAAGCCATAAAGTTCATTCCTAATTCTGATTATTGAGAAGCTGGCTTAGTCCTGAGGCATGAGAACTTTATTTTTTTTCCCTAGATCTTGTATAATGCGATGTTTGCACGGATAAAGGGAGTACACTTGATAATCCAGTAAAGACATCCTGCTAAGCTCTTTAGTGTCACTGAAACTTAATGGCAATGAGTTTCACAGATTAACTGTGTATTACAAAGAAGATATTTTTCTTTATCCATTTTAAGTTCTCAGTCTTTCCATTTTACAGACTGTATTAGAGGAGTTAAGAATAATAATACATGATTTACCATTTCTTAATGTAAATTTATAAAATAATAAATGGTAAAGTCCCTTCTACTTGGATCTCTAACAGTCCTTGGTGTTTACAAGTTCTAACATAAAACGTTACCAAACTTATTGCTTAATGCACATGCTGAATTTCCAAGTCTGTCAGAACTGGAAAATGTCCTAGAGAAGAATCTCCCAAGTTTTTAATTGATAAAATGATAGAAGATAGCTAGTTAATATTTTTAAAAGCACTGCTGAGTAAGGTAGATAAAGCTTGCTGATACCTAGGTAAAAAAAACCCTAACATGGATTTGGCAAGAAGGGAGAGTTGATCTACTTTAACTTTTCAGGAAGAATTTCTCCTATTTCAGTAGACTTGCTCAAGCAAGAAATTTCTTTTCATCTATAACATCCTTGAATTCTCATCAATTTTCTTGGGCTGTACCTAAAAGGTTTTGGATTCATGTGAGAACTTCACCCCAAGAGTTATACCAGAAGCCCTCCAAAGTGGGAAGGACTTTGTTTTAAACAGAGCCCTACTGTGATTTAACAGATTTTATTATCTTCCCAAGCAGTTTCTGAAGCAGCTGTGGAATCTGCAGGACTGGATCAGTGACAATGCGGAAGTGGAATGTGGCAGTGGTGGTTATTCCTGCCTGTCTCTGGATGAAATCCTCATCCTAATGTATGACTACATTGTTGAAGAGCAGTGATTCCCATTGTTTCTACGGAGTGATCTGTCACAACACTCATATTCCTCCATACAGAGCTCAGATCTATCAGTTATGAGCTCAAATCCTTTTGCAAAAATTAACACAATCTTGGGATTTAGATTGGTAATCTCAAATTTAAATTTAATTTCTTCTTTCTATGAAGAAAGGCGTCTTTATCTGAACTAGAACAAAATAAATATACAGACCTCACTACCTGAAGGAAGTATTTCAGGAAAAACAGAGTTTTATCTTCACTTCATCCAAGACTGGCCCAAAGATCCCATAAAGGAAAGTTATGGCTGACTTGCAGCTGTGAAAGAAAACTCTTGAGTTTAACCTGTGACTGAAATGGAGATGGCTGTGCCCAGATCAGATTAGTTCAGCTCTGATGTGCTTTATGAAGACAGCCAAGGAAGCAGCAGGACACTGTGCTGCACTTTGCTCTTAGGAAATGTCTCAATCTAACAAGTTGCTGCTGGGTATGAGCAGTGATGTCTCAATGAAGGAAAGGAGAAGCCTTTATCTTGTGAAACTCCAACAGCAGCACTCTGATCTAAAAGATAACAAAGCCTTTGAAGGATCTTTTTATTCAGCCTGTGCTGAGTGGATTGCACACTGTGCTGTACCACCTTCATCAATTACAGTGACTCAGGCCAGAAATACCATGTTATCTTTTGGTCAGTCTTAGGTTTTGCCTCAGAACAACTGCTGCTTCATGGACTACAGGTGTTCTCATTCTAATTAATGATAAAGCTGACATGACTTCTTATTTTTAGCAAAATTTAATCTATCTACAATTTTTTGGCAGATTTATCATTATTTGCCAGCTCCTTTTGAACCAGCATATGTGCATCTTGCCATCAAACAGAAACAATCACACTGAGAAACCAAAACCAAGTTCCTTTGCATAAGAGAGATAATTTTCAGCTTTCCAAACAACTGACTATTTTGCAAGTGCTGTTCAAAGGGAAAACTGACCTTTCTAGTGATAACTTGAAATACCTTCAGCCATTTTGTGGTTGTGTTATCAATCCTTAGCAGCTTTGTAATCCATTGCAAAGTAAGGAAATACTGTATGTTCATTTAATTTGCTTTCAAGACCTCCCAGTAATCTGACATTTTTAAAGCTTATCTTATTTTCCAGGTCATCAGTTTGTTTTTTCAGAGAGCTTGCTGTTCTTGGCATTCTGAGTTAGGGAAGTGTCCCATTCGCTGATTCTATCTTCAGCTCTTCCATTCTCCTCTAAGCCTCTGCAGGCTTAGAGCATTCTAAACATCTTTCTCATGCACATATTTTTGCCTGAATTACAGCTAACCTTGTACTAATACTTGGAGGGTTAACACAAAACAAGCATAGCTTCTCATGGGTCATGCCTCCTGCTTGTGAAAAACTGGAATTTAGAAATTCTGATTCTCACCCACCAGGATATTAAATACAAAAGCCAAGCCCCTTAAACAATAATAAAAACCCCTTCAATTTTGTGGTACTATAAGGTTTCACTTGGTCTCTTTAACAACATCAAAAAGTATTTAAAAACCCCAAATAACTCAAGGCACCGAGAATATAAGAACTGAAACATAGAGCTATCCACTGCCCAGTGCTCCCACAACTCAGCACCTCAGTGTCATCTCTCTGAAATTTGTAGAAACCAGGGAACAATATTGTCAGAAAGAAATTCCAATTCTAACATTTGGAAAATTCCAGTTTTCACTGGGGAAAATTCTGAGATATGGTTTCAACCAATATCATTGTGACTTGAAGAAAACAAAAGAGTAAACATGCTTTTCGGAATAAGTGAATGAGAGAACAGTGAGCCATTGCCTTCAGAAGGAAGGGCAGAAGGTTTCCCAGCGCAGTGCAAGACCAGGACACATTCCAACAGCACCATCTCCAGGGCAGTGCCAGACTCCCTGACAGGCTGCTCCTGCCCTCCCACCACCTGGAGAAGCAGCTGCTCCTTCCTGCCCCAGCCCTGGCACATCAGCCAGCTCATGTGGCTCAACAGTGACTGCAAAGTTCTCCCTCACTTGGATCTCCGCCCTGGTCTGGGTCACCAGAGCACAGAACTGCCTTGCCAGCACAAGAGCGGGTGTCACCCCAAGACAGCGGGGCACTGAGAGGTGGGAGCAAGGCAATCTCCTGATGGCACCAGAACCAAAATCAACCTCACCTTCTCCAGCTTCCCCTGGAGATGGGACAAAAAGCCAGGTTCCTTTAAAGGGGGTTGAGAGCACAAACTCCTGCAATCCTTTAACTTGCCCTCTAAAGGTAGCTACCTCTCACCAATTAATTTAGGGTAAATCTAGAGAGACTGCACTCCTATCAAGGGTTATTCTAGCACTTTTCTTGTATAGACAATGGAGAAGGAAAACCAAGTTACTTTACTTTGGGACAAGTGGCAGTTTATGGTGAGGTCTAACTATGCTCACACAGAGATTTCTATTAGCTTGAAACTGTTTTAGCTAAAAAACATTGCAGTTTTCTTGTACAGAATATGGAGAAAGAAAACCATAAAATACTGTCATGATACATTTTCTGGGGCTCACACTACAAAATTTTTAATTTCCTACCATTAGGTTGTTGTTATAATGAATTAAATAATTCAAATTTGAGGCTACTTTGGAATTGGTTTGTGTAATAACATTGGAAGACAAATTCTAACACATCCACAGCTGTGGTCAGTATGCAGAGAATTTTACTGTGCCCATACTGTGCCAGACTGCAACTGATGTGACCAGCTCAGCTGGATCCAATAGTGTCAGGGGACAAAGCACAGTCACTGCTAAAGGCCTTGCAAGACAGAGATAAGACTATTATATAGGTACTCTAATTCTACGATTACTTTTTTACAAGGTTTATTTTGGGAGTGCTGCAGTGATGTTGCAATGTGGTTAATTAGCATCTGTTGTATTCTTGGGCATGTGAGGTAAAGTTAGCACAGCACCTTCCATGAGTCACAGATCTTTTAATTTCTGTTGTACTTCTCAGTAGTTGCCTTCTATTTCTGCTGAGAAATTCTGAAGTTTCCCATAACACATAAACACTTTCTTAAAGTAGAAATTCAGGAGAATGGATCTGATTCAACGGAACATGGCTATTGTGACATATTAGTGAACCTGGAAGACAAACTCTAAAGATCAGGTACTGCTTCTAGTAAATGTTTTACATCTTTTCTGATATCTAACATAACAGAAAGATTTTAAAATATGCTTTAAGTTACCTAAAATAAATGTACCTTGAAAAAATTGCTTTAATGTAAAAGAACTCCCTAGTCTCTCCCTTTTCAGCAGCATATACAGGACAGTTCACAATGGAAAAAGTGACTAAAAAATGTGAGTGGTACCTGGGGATTTTCCTGGGAGCCTGAGGTGGTGAGGAATGGCTCACTGTGTTCTGTTCCGAGTTCTCTGGAGGCTTTTCCTGCGTTTCTCCTTTGTCTTTCGCCAGTGCCTCTGCGATAGCAGAGTCCACCCCACCCTTGAGCGGGAGCTCAGCCTTCGGCTCCGCTTGTGCCGGTTCACACCTGTACATGAAAACGATCGACGGCTTCTCGCTGGAGTCCGACTTGGCCTCGCTGAACCAGTGGTGCCGCTGGACTGGAGGAGGGGGGAGCATGTGTATAACAGTTCCATCCAGACCCACCAGCTTCCCTTTCTCCCTGTCCTTCTCTCTTTCTTCCTCATCGTCAGCTTTCCTGCGGCGGAAGAAGCTCTTGAACGATATCCAGCGCTTGGGTTTCGCATCGGGACGCCGCCCCTCCGAGTGCAGGATGGACTCGGCCTCTGTTGACCTGGTGGGGCTGTTGGGCTTGGCCCAGTTGCTGAAATGCCTTTGCAACAAGTTGCTGGCATGGTAGGGAGAGGAGGTGGAGCGTGGAGGGGGGAATGGCGGTGCCTGCTCTGCCTGGGGACTCGTGGCACTGGGGGTGGCTCGCGCTGGCTTTGGAGAGGGAGTGGCAGCTGGCTGTGAAAGTGGATCTTTCTGCGCTTTAATGGCTGTGTTTTCCGTCTTGGAGGACTCCCCTTCAGGCTGTGATGTAAACAGAGATTTGGGTCGTACCAAGGTGTTTTTAGTAGCATCTCCCTCAGGGGGTAAGGAATACAGTTCTTCTACACTACAAGACTTGGGAGCAGATTGAGGTGTTTCTGGAGGAGACTGTGGAGGCTGGATAGAAGCCACAATCTGTGAGAGCACCGTGCTTGCGTTCTCTCTGCCGCCGCCGCTGCCAACAGAACTTTCTGGGGTTATGTCTGGTTTTGCTGCAGGCTCTTGCATTGCCTTTGGAACTCTGGATGGGGAGCTGTGGTCAGCACTGTGACTTCTCTGTGGGGATATCTGGCTTTTACCAAGGCAGCTGTTAAACTCTTGGACCTTTTGAGCGACAGAACCCAGCCTGCACTCAGAGCTATTGGCCACCCCCTTCGCTTGGGACAACTCAGTGGGTTTGCTGCCTATGGCTTCAGTTGCTTTACTTTCAGTTTCTATTTCTTCATAGGTATGGCTTATCACACTTGTAGTTTTATCTTTGATGGACAGCTCCCCACTGGTCCCTAGAAAACTTTTATAGATTGCCAGGTTATCATACGCATTTGGATTGATTACAATAGGAACTTTAATAGCATTTTTGGAACTCTTAGCGTAAGTGGGCTCATCATGAATAATAATAGGAAAAGGTGGCATGCCAGCATTGTTGTAACTGTTGAATTTTATCTCAGATAAATTAGGAGACTTAACTGGGATAGTTTTCGAGGCAATGTTTGTAGCTGTAGGTGACGTAGGAGCTGACTTGTGGCTTGTCTTCCTGGGAGGAACAGAAGGTCCTGAGCTGTTTCCAATCAGTTCCACCTTAGGTATCTTCTGTCTTGGACTAGTACTAGAAGTCCACACTTCTTGGTATCTGATTGCACTGGATTTTTTCAGGTTAGCATGTACACGTACAGGTGATGCTGCAGAGGATGCAATAGGTGTGCCTGGGGCTACTGGTGAGCTTGGGTTAGATGATGCCTTTTTGGTTTCTGAGGTTTCAGTCTGATTCTCTTTACATTCACTGGTCATGGCAGCTGATACATCCACTACGGTGTATGGCTTGCACACTGGTTGTTCCATATTCACCACCCTGTAGGGTTTAGCTTGCTCCTCCACAGGCACCAAATTAATAGTTACGGCTTGACCAGCAACATCTGAACTTTTATTCTCCTGCGAATCAGTCTGCACAGCAATTTTGCCGTCCTTCTCCTCCAGGCGAAGCGCAAGGACTGCCTTGTGAGTTTCCAGACTTTTCAGAGCATTTCTGGGTGCTTTTGGCACATCCTTCACTTGCTGATTGTCACAAAGACTTTCATACTCTGGTTCAATTACTTTGAGGTCCTGAGGAGTGCTAGGAGATAACCCTCCATTACAGAGCTTCTGGGAAGAACTGCTGGTTGTCCCAGAACGAGACTCTTCTGTCAAAGAAGAATCAGGAGATGTGGAATCAGAAGATACCATGCTTTGCATGCTCTCTTGCCCATAAAGAATCACAGTCTCTTCCCCGTAGCCATTTAAAATCTCATCATAACTGTCGTCATAATCCACTGCACAGATCCGCTGGAGAGACTTGTTCCGAAGGGGCACAGTATTCCATTTTTTGTCAACACAGAATGGAACAGGAGACAGGGTGTTAGCTCTGAAATTAGCAAAGCGAGGTTGGCCCCTCATGCGGATTTCCATTGCTAACAATTCTTCATCACTTTCATCCCAGCTCTCGTGCTCTTCCTGCATGCTGCCAAAAAACGTGTCATCCTCACTCTCATCTCCACTAGAGAACTCTGGATAACAGAAACGTCCACCTTCATTACTTATGACTTCAGTGCTTCCACTCAGAATAACATGCTTACTCTGTGAATCCTTCATTCCACCCACCATGCAGCTCGGAGGGATCTTCCTTTCTAATGATCTTTTGTAACAATTATTTATCCTTCCCAAGAAGGTTTCTCTTGAGTTCGTTTCATTTCCAGTGAGCTGAGGTGTGGTATCCAAACCCGCAATCTCCTTCAAAACTTCTGTCAGTCCGTTATTATTGTTATTTGGTATCTTACCCACGCCCTCGCTGTTGCCATAAGGCCTAGGAACATGGCTGTAACCTTCGATCTCCTCCTCGTTATTATTGTTCAGTGGTTTTTTGTTCGAGACCGCCTTGTTGCGGTTCCACCCCGCAGGCAGGGGTTTGTTCTCGCACTGATCCAGCACGGTGAGCTCGCCACAGAGGCCCTGCCCGTCTGCCACCATCATGGTGGGTTTCACAGCTATCGTGGGCTTCTTGGCCACAGGCGGGCGGAAGCTGCCCGTGTTTCTCCCACGCTGGCTGTTGCTTTGGTTTGCATTGGGTTTCAGGTTTCCATGCGACAGGGGCTTCTTCTCCGACACCGGGGGTAACTGGTGCAAGCTCTTGGGCTTGAAGCAGTTCTTACATTCACCGGGTTTCCAGACGTGCTCAGTGAAAGTGTTGCAAGCAGACATTTTCCCAGAGCTCGGCGCTTGATGCAGTGCTGCTCAGTGCATGGTAGGAGTCTCATCCATGTGGTTCCACTCTGTTCACGTAGTATGGACACTTCTTTGAGCAGTGATCATGCTGGAAGAACACCAAACAGAAAGAGAATGAGAATGGGGAAAAATCTGCTTGCTCATTATGTTTTCCACACTAGGGACAACTTGGAAGGAGCAAGTAGCCTTTTGCTGACGTCTTCACTTTTTGACATAAATTTACAAAACTATCTAACTGAAATGCAAAACCAAATTGCAAGTATTCTTCTCATACATAAAGAATTAAAACTTTGGCAGCTAAGCCCTATGTTACTGAAAGCAGAGAGAGGGAAAAATGGCAATGACTGAGAATTTAGAGTAATTCTCTTGACTAGTTCAGGACCATTGACCTTTAATTTTATCCAATAAAACAAATGCAGGAAGAGGATATAAACCCGAAGATTACCGCACATTACGCTTTCACCATAACACTCAAACATGAGACAGAAAAGTAAGAGTATGTTTACTCTCCTAAATGCAATTGAGATAATTTGTTTTAGCTTTGAATGTGAACAAGCTCAGCTTAAGTGAGAAAATATGTTCAAGCAATTCCAAACTCTGCCATTTTAGCACTTTTTCCATCAGAGTCAAATGATATCTGGAGAAGTATTTTGGCTGAACAGATAGGCTGTTCTGATGTCCTGGAAAAGTCAGATAAAAATACAGTGGAAATCCTTCTAGAAAGTCATTGTTTTTTCTCCTTTTGCTTACCACAGTGGCAATAAACCATTCTGATATCCTCAAAACAAAGCTAAGGATTTTTAGTCCGTGATTTGTTTCACATGTAGCTTTTCTACCTAACCCCTCCAGAAATAACAGCTGCAGAAGAACTGAAAATCTCTTTCGAAGTGAATCTTTTTATTTCCTGAAACGATCAGCCTTAAGTAAAAATCAAACACGAATCTGCTGTGCTTTATAGTCACCGGAGTATCCAGGATTTGAGAGTTTCATGAATTAATGCCTGAAGATTTTAAGCCTTCTGAGCCAAAGCCGCAAGTCTGTTCTCTTCGTCACTGTTGCATAACTCAAATTATTGGAGACATTTTACTGAGGTGAAAGAATTTCTATGTCCACAGCTACTTCTGTAAACACAGGCACTGGAAATCAATAACTTTCTACTCTTACAGGCCTTGGGGTGCAATACCCTTGCTGGCCCCCCAGGTACACAGAGAGGGCACTGATGACCCCATGCAGGTGCAGATGCAGCTCCCCAGAGCCCGTGGTGGGAGCTCGGCAGCAGGGAGGCTGTGCTGGAATTCACCACAGGCACCACTGGCTTTCATCAGCGTGGCAAACAACAGGATCATTAGGAGAGCTGACATCAGGAGGGGTTTGTCAGTCTCCTCACGTCCCGCTCTGTGTTTTGGCAAGAGCTGTCCTGTGCTGGCAAACCAACAGAGCAATCGGGATCCAACAGCAGATGGGGCTGAAGCCTAACTCTATTAGAGTCTTCAGACACAGCCGCGCTACCAGGGCTATCAGATTTCATATGCTGACTAAATATGTTTCCAGACAAAGCTTTTTGCCAAAAAGCCAGTGCCAAAAGCTTTCTCTGTATGACCTAAGAGATAGAAAGTCTGCCAGACTGAGATCTGCCCAAACTTTTAGACTTTGTTTTACATATACAGAGTAAAATGCCTTTGTATGTTTCTTGATCTCTCTCAAGATTTGTTGCTTCAACACTTTGCAAGGCCATATACTGTAAGCAGAAAAATTGCATTAAGAAATAGTTCTCCTAAAACCAGAGAGAGAGCATGTACAAGAATTTTATACTCTGGTTAGCTCCCTCTTTTCATGTGTTTAACAAATGAAAGGAGTAAAGTTACATTAATGGGAATCTAAACTAAACGCTTTCTTAGAAAATGTATTTCTCCATCACATAAAAGCTCTGAACAACCAATTTAAACAAAAGGGTTAGTGCTTGTGTGTGGGTTTTAAGATTTACCCGTGTGATCTTATTTCTCTGAAATTGCATAAGCTGCACTTGCTCTAGAATCCCATCACAAGGCAGACAGCTTTATGGTGTTCCAGGCTAAACATTTTCTGCTAGGAGCAGGGGAGCACTGAAAGCTCTGCAGAGCCCACCTTCCTGGGGCTACACCCTGCTGTGTCACCACTGGCTGTGTCACCACGCACCCTTCACTCGCCTTTGCTCTGACACTGGTGCTGACACTTCCTCTAAGCCAAAGGAGAGTTACACTCAGCATGAGAATGGGAATACAGGAAACTCAGCAGAACCCCAGTTCTCCAGTGGGAGTAACACCTACAGCTCCGTGCTTTATCCTAAAACGCTCCCCTCCACGTGCCAGCAGTGCTGCCTGCAGCAATTTACCTTAACAATCACACACCTGGTGACTGTGGAAATGCAGATGTGGAACCTGTACACAGAATATCTGTAAGCCATGTGTAGATATTTTAGCTCTTTTGTCTCCAACAGCCAATAGAACTGGTTTGAGCACAGCCTTGATCCCCAGGATGATTTGTGACAGTCTGGAACAGAAGAGTCTCTGACTTCCTGGGTCTGTGAACCCCAGCTGGGTTTCCAACTGGCTCGGGCACAGCAGGACGAGCAGTTCCTGTCACCTGCCCTGACACTGCCTGCAGCTGCACCACAGAGGAAACAGCCACCTTCCAACGAGAGGAAATGGAGCTTAAGAAAACAACCAAAACAATTCCAACACTGTGCTACTTTTGTACTTTGAAATCACTAGCACTCCTACGCTATTTCAAATTAAATCCACAGTGACCTTTATATGTCGAAGCAATCATTTGCATTCTAAAAAAAAAGTCAGTTTCTTCCTTGCTGTACAACTAAAAGCAATCTTTCTGCTGCTTTCCTCTCCTTTAAAAAAGAAAATTTACTTTTTCAACTACAGATTTCCTATTACGAGTGGTAATTATGGTGAGAGTGATTAGGAGTGATAAGAGAAATGAAATCTTTCAGTAGGCTGTTGCTCCCACGGCTGTCACCAGCAGCTGCAGCTTGGCAGGGGGCAGCAGAGGCCATCGAAGGGACTGAAAATGCACACAAATACAAAAAAAAAATCACCCTGACATTGTTCATCGCTGGATTCCTACGCTATTTCCAAAACAAAGCAGGGCAACGAGAGATCCAGGCAGTCACACCTCAGATCCCTTCGGCTGCAAGTGACCAGGTATCTTTTCTGCCCTAACTTCCCTGCTTCCATTGACACTCCATGTCCCTGCTAAGGAACAGGAACGGGCACCCTGCAGAGCTCCTGGCTCTTCTGAAATGAGTAGCTCAGATGATAAAACTTATTTGAAGACACTCAATCTACAAAATCAAGGCAATGACAACCGCAGATGTTACTTACAAAACAGCATTAGACTTGTAAAGGAAGTATTAATAGCAGATACGTAACATCAACAGTCTGCATTTCATGCCCGTATCTCAAAGCCTTTTATGTAAGTTGATGAACAGAACTATTGACAATTTATACAGGGAACCACTGCAGTGCTGTGACGTTAAGGAACTAAAATTCCCCCAGTGAGTCAGTGTCAGGAGCAAGTACAGACAGACAACTTCTGCTCCAACAGCAGATCGTGATACTTCATTCACTAAATGGTTGAGTCAGCACGGATAATTTATCAGCCTTAAAGACCAAATCATTCTGTGTGTATATGGGACTAATGCTCCTCATTCCAGCAGGTACACAACTGTTCTCAGGAGGGCTCAGCCTGGCCCTGCTGAGTTGGGATCAAGCAGTCAGGAAGGCAAAGGCATATTTCAGTTTCCAGGTCAGAGGGAGAGGATGACAGATTCAGAGCTGCAGTGCAAAGATGAAGCAGGGATCAGCTGAGATAGCCTCGTGTCAGGAAGCTTGCACAGCAATGCAGAAGTGTTTCTCTGGCTCTTTTATTTGTTGACATCATCTTTGCTGGGTGCATGAAGATAGTAATAAACATGCATTTCAGGCATTTTGCCTTTGTTCTAGGTAATTTCAGGCTGGCAGGTCTCCTTTGGATGCATGCTGGCTGAATCACAATGAAGGCCTTCTCCAGTAATACTTTATACTAAAATAATCCAATTAAAAGGAACTTAATTGGTGTGCAACATTCCCTACAATTTCAACATTTTAAAAATGAATAGTCTTGGTAAGTACCAGATGGTGACACGCACTAATTAATCAGGCCTGCTCAGTGAATGAGCATATGAAAATGAATGCACCTATTAGGCATGTGTTTGCAATGCTGCATGCTGCAAAAAACTCCCCCCACTGAAAAGCTGGGGTATTCCTGAGCTGGTAACCAGCACCCTCCGGTCTCTTTTGGGATCACCACATACTGGCACAGGTTTCCTTCGGTTTGTCCTCCTCCAGGGAAAGCCATTTACCTTTAGTGCTGCTGTCCCTGACAACGGGGCTGCAATTTTTATGCTGCAGAATAAACTGCATCGATCTTCTTTGGCACCCGTCCAATCAAGTGCTGCTGCACAACCACAAACCTCTCACCACTGCCAGGCATGTCCTCAGACTGAAAAAATCAGCAGTGGGAATCCAACCTGGGTTTCCTATATAGGAGTGCCCAAAGGCCACAAAACCACCACGGCTTTGTGGTTTGTCTGAACCACTTAAGGCATCTGGACACTCACTGATGATCATAAATGATAGTGCAAGTCTCACAGAGCAGGGATGAAGTGATGGTTATTCTTTGCCAGTATTTGATTTCTGTTTCTTTTAAATTCTAATGTAATCATAAACATTTTCAGAGACTGTTTTAAAACCTGAGACTCACGCAGGTCCTGCCTGGGTGGCAATGGGCTGTGGAAATGCTCCCAGAGACTGTCAAGCACTCACTTCACTCAAGGGATGCCAGGAAAACCCATGGAGCTAAAGAATGGCAAGCAGCACTATGGACTGGCACAACTTTATTCCCAAAGTGAAGGATATTTGCTAAATATCAGCTCACTGCAGTATCAAGCCAGAGCTCTGACTGTGGCAGAGAGCACAGATGGACATTTCCATAAATGCTGGGCATTATCACTTTTGTTAAAAATGAAAAGTTTTATCTTGTTGTAGATAGGGTTATTTTTCCTGTTTTAATGTCTCACACTGTATTTTCTCTCCTTTAAAAAGAGTTCAAATGACATAAACATTTCATTATACTAAGTGAAGAAAACTCTTAAATGTGGGGTTTTTTCCTCCCTAAAACTTGCAAGGATAAAACATGATAGAAATAACCAACAAACTGGAGCATAAACCAGCCCAGGGCTACACAATCTGTGATGCTTTAGAAGAAAACAGGCATTTCTTTGCAATTTACCTAACCCAAGGAGATAATGCCACAGAGCAAGGAAAAGGCAAGGAATATCCTCGGGATCTGCTCAGGTAATCTGAAGAGATTCTGCATCATCCCACTGGGAACACACAAAGCTGTAATGAGGCCAAGCTCTGCCCTTTGGTGCTGAGGCCCAACGGGGCAGCCAAGGCAGGTGTTTGGACATGAACTCTTCTGAGTCCCAGTAATAAGAATTCTTGACATTCTTAACTGGAGATTTTTTTCCTTTTGGGAAAAAAAAAATCGTCATTCAGCATAAATAACTTTTTAAATTGAAAAGGTCCATTTAGACATATATAAATTCTTATAATAATGATCACTCAGACAAGGCTGCACAGTATCTTCTTTAGGAATACTTTTTTATTTACATGGAAAACTAATTTTTATTTTTTACTTTTTAAGAAGTGAGGTAAGCCAGACTATAAATTGTTGGCTTTCTAAAAATGGCTGTACAAGGTTCTAAAACCTAGCAGCAAATTCAGGGTAAGCATATCAGCTGATATGAAAAAGCACAATAATAATAATAATTTCAAAAAAAATTCCTCAATTCCAGTGCATTTCAGTTTCTCCCAACTCTATTTAAGGAAAACTATGAAAACTAAGCCTTTCACAGCATATTAAAAGTGCACCTGTATGACTATATCTTGACCAATCTAATTATCTTTGATTTACCCTTCCTGGGCTCACTTGAAATTCTGCCCTTTGATCTTTTTCCCTTTTCTTTAAGCACATGCAAACACTCATGTGGAGCAGAATGAACTTTACCAAACCTCTCCAGAACGTGCTCACAACAAACAAGAAAGCAATACCTGAGAAACATTATAGTGCTTTTTTAGTCAGAAACCCGGTAACAGTTGTGGTTATCCTTCTGCTGAGCACAGCCTGAGAAGGAAAACAGTGTGGATCATCACAGGATTGTGGAGTCCAGCAATTCTGCAGCTGCTGGTTGCTTAAACCTCTCTCCCTTGCACTGCTGCAGCCCCTGGCTCCAAAGATCTTAGTGCTGAACATCTGAAGCAGCAAAACCCACAGGTGCCAAACCCGCCCCCAACCCATTTCAGTTTCGCCAATAACTTGTGGATAGCAAAATACAAACCAGCATTGGAAAGGATGGGGAAGAACTGAGTGAAAAGCAGCCAAAGACACACTGAGGTGTCAGGGCAGATAACTCAGGAGGGAGGGGCTGGCTCCCAGCCAGGGCAAGATCAGCTCCAACACGGAGGGTACAGCACAGTGGGCACCCTCCAGTGGTCTCAATCCCCCCTGGGAGCCTTAGGAGTCATTAAAGAAAGACTTGGCAGAATTAAGTTTAAAAATAAATCTCTATGAGCCATTATAAAAAAAGAGGTATTAAAAATAACTGATAAATTACAAGCAACAGCACAGCAGGGCTGGACTGTGGAGAGCCAGGAACTGTGGAGAGATTTAGGAATCAAGTGGCTGAGCTGTGCAAAATTATCCAGGCCCTTATCAGAACCTGGCATCAGTACAGCACAGGGTGAAGGGACCTGCTTTTTATCATGACTTCTGGGAAGGAAACCTGCTCTTCCTACCAAACAATGATCCAATAGGCAAAAGAAAAATAGCACAATTTTATTTTAAGCTTTTAAGAAGTTCTCTCCAATTCCTAATGGCAGGACATGCAAATGGTGTCACAGAAAATACCAGGCAACCAGCAGATTACATGCTTTCTGTGTGAGAAAATCAGTGACATGATTTACTGAGTATTGTGCTCAGTTCTATTTATGACATCTCAGGAAGAAATGCTGCATAAAACAGCCACAGAAATATTTTAATACGGAAAGCTTTTCATCCCTTCAGTGAAACAAAAAGATTAGGATAGTTTAGTTCAGAATTGAGACAAATAAAATAATATAATAGTATATTAAATGATCCGTCACATAAAGAAGACAGACTGGGTGTTCCCATTTAGTGTCTATCTCAAAAAAAAGCAATAAACCCAATGCAGCATATTTACATCTCCAAAAAGAAAATGATTTCACATAAAACGCTTCCTGAAACAAGCTGGCACTGAGATCAAGGGGTCAGTGGATTCAGAGGAACATCAGACATTTATACGTGGGATGAGCCACTGACAGTTGTATGAGGTGGGGTAAACCCAAAGCTCCCAATTTCAGTGCTTAAAACCAGCATTAACCATTGCAGTGGAGCAGAGGACTCGCTCACTAACAGATTGCTCCTGTGCTGTCCATTGCAGAAGTCTGGGCAGCGTGATGGGCAGCGACTGCTGGAGGCTGGGCCTCCCTGCTTCTCCTCTCACCAGATCCTGCTCTTTACTTTCAGTGGGTTTCGTTTGGTACAACTGGTGCAAGAACACTGATATGATCCCATCATCTCCCAGTGGTAAGGTCAGGCCTTTCTCTCCTCTTCCCACACTTTGTCACTCTTGTCCCAGACTAACAACTCAGTCCTGGACCATCCCTGTCTTCATTTCTGCCTTTTGTGACTTCATGGTCATGTTTGATACTGGGCAGCCGGGGCCTCAGGCTGTCAGGTACCTGGGCCAGGGGACTGTGCCACATCAACAGGTCCTGCAGGGATCTGGACAAATCCCCAGCAATGCCCAAGGCAGGCAGGGGTAATTACCAAGGTCAGGAAGCCAGGGGGAAGTCTTACTAAAGATTAGAACTGTTTGAAGCTTGTCACATCACAGGGTAGAAAAATCAGGGTAAGGTTACAGAGGAATGGTAGAGGAGGGATTTTTCTCCAGAACTAACCTAATCAATTTAACTTTTGAAGACACATGACTAGTTTATGGTGGAAAATATAAATAAAAATAAGCCCTATACTGCTATCTCACTGTGTGGTAGAGCAATGCCTGGAAAGGGCCTGAATCTTGGTAAAAACTCCTCCAGTTTCCCATTCCACAGCAACCATCTCCTCCCACCGCCATCTGCTTGCTGCACTCATTTTGCCTCGTCCCTCACATCTACGATCAAAGACAGACATTCTAATTTGAGGGCCTCTTTGATAATCTTGAGAAACTAGCTACAGGTAATTTTTTGACCATCAAAGCTGGTTCCAGCAGCTTACTCTCACTCAGGCTACTCTTCTAATTAGATGTCATTTATTCATCCCAACAAGTTACTTCACCAGGCAAGATGAATGTAAGAAATTTTAATCTGCAGTCATAAGCCAGAGCAATGAAATGAATGATGAGCTCCAAGTCACAAGGTTAAAGATATTAATGTTTACTAGTGTTGAAGTTTACAACAGATAATTTCTTTGCTTATTCTCCTTATGCTTTGCCTAAAATCCATCCCCATAAAATGGAGAGCCACCACTGATAAGAATGTTATTAGGGATAAAAAGCACCAGCATAGATGAAATTCAGAAAAGGAATTAGGAGATACTGGCACTGGATGCTTTTAGCATACATAATGAGAATTGATTTTTTCCTTATTCTGATGATTAAGTGTTGTGCCTGCCAGTCCACAACACCCCAGTGTTCCAGGCACATCGTGGGGGCTCTGTGTGCAGCAGTTTCCCTTCATGGTGACAGAAAAGGACTAAGAGCCAAACCCAGGGCATCTAACAGCCAGTAACCAGCTTCTTAGGCTACCAAAAGAGACAAGATGTAGGAAGGAAAAAAAACCCCAACAAAACCCCAGTAATTTAATTTGGGTCCCAAAATCTGATTCCATACTTTAAAATAATCCACACATGGAAGAATGATGCAGTGAAGGCATCATTAAATATAATCAAGCATGGAATCAGACAGGAAATGCAATAGAAATCCTGTGTTCGTTTTTATCTTTACAGTCAATAACTGGTTTTTGCAGCTGGGGAATTTGCTCAAAATTTACTCCATGAGAGAAAAAATACCCTGCATTTTCACAGAGATGTTTAAACCCATCAGCTGTGTAAACCACTATAATTTTTAGCCAGTGCTATAAGAGGAGCAAAGGGGAAAGCAGGAATCACTTGCTGCTCCCAAGCAGGCTGATTCAGGCAGGAAGAACCTGCCCTGGGAGCCCATCTGCTCTGTGGGCAGCAGGAGCAGCCACCTGCACCCGGCCACCTAAAAACCAGAGGTGGCTTCTCACAGCCACCCAGCGCCGCAGCCCAGCCTGGCACGCCCCTGCAGCCGCTCCTGCCACCTCTGCCCAGCCAGGCTGTCCCACACCGGGCTCTAATTAAGAGGCTGCTGATCATACCTGGGAATGCCAAGCTTGCAGCCCAGCCAGCGCTCACTCCTGGATCAGGACACAGCAGGAAACAACAAAGCTGAAGCACAGCAAACGAGCTCTAGCAAAGGAAAGAGAAAGAAAATCACCACCAACATTCAATTCTCTTTCTTTAGTTCTTCTTTACAGATAGAAATGTTTTCCTAAAGGAGCTGATTGCCAAACATAAATTTTGCTACTTGTGCTTGACAGAATCCTGAGAATGCAAAGCTTTTTGTAGCCAGAAAAAACACAATGTGAATTTTCTACCCTTGTACTGCTGAGATGACTCAATACCAGTCCACAGGGGTCTGAAGGTAAAAGCAGAACCACACTCATCTGAATTTTTTGCCTTTCCAACGAGGTTTTCATGACAGAATACTTTATTAGCAAACAGGGCTGCTACAAGCCCACACCAGGAACCACACCAAGCCCAGGGCAATTACCTTTTGTCACTGCCATTCCGAGTGAAATGGGAAAGGCTGCTATTACCTGCTCTCTTGGAACGTCTTGAGGGAGGTTTATTCCTGCCATGTGCAACACTGTGGCATTTAGAAGTAAATAGTTTATAACAAGAACCAGTCTGAGACAACAGCCACATCAGCAGCATCCAGCTGCACAGCAGCAGCAAAACTCTGCCCACTGCTCCCTGCTGAGGTCCTGGGTCTCTACAGACTGGTCAGGAGGCAACACCATATTCCACTGCATAAGGAAAACTGCTCAGGAATACAAATCAGGCTTCCTTGCTACTGCTTCACCACCGCTCTGCACAAAAAGGTGAGGTTTATGCCAGGTCTCCCCAGGACGGTCGTAGAGGAGACTCCACGCTCTCTGTAGTGCTTAACCTTGCAATTTATACAGAAAAAAAGGAGGTACGGCAGACTTCAAGGTTACGGGCTCAACCTTGGCTTAATTAGTCGTGGTGGCATATGTTATGTGATGGTTACATAAACAGGGGATGGGATCCCAGCCGGTGGCCAATGGGTTGCCGTGGTAACTGTGACAGCCATCAGCGCTGAAAGCGTTACTCATCGCTTTTGCCCCCATGCTTCAGAAGCACTACTGGTTCTATTTTGCTGTTTTCAAATAAAAATATGAATAAACTGAGCTCTCTAGCCTTCTCTGGAAGTGACGTTGCCCAAACCTTTAACCACCAGTGACTTTTGTGAATTGTGAGCAGCCCCCTTGGGCTGCTGCTCTCCAAAGACAATGCAGTTTCTGGAGTTTCACACCGGGGACAAACACAACAGAACAAACCCTGCCCCTCCTGAAACAGATCCCTCCACACGTGGAGTCCAGGCACTGGCCTTTTCAGCCCAGACTGCTGGCCAGGACTCATGATAATGGTGTGCTCATGCCTTCCACTTTTGAAGCTTTTGAGGATCTTCACTTCTCTCAGTGCAATCAGGCAAGCCTGGCCTGAACTCTTATTCCCAGTTTACAGTTGTACATAATAAATAATGTATTTCTTTCATCTTTTTTTCCAGTACAGCCAGTACATATCTCTGCTTTCAAATCTCCTGCTCTCCCTATTTATATTTTCTTTCAGACTGCTCATAAAAAACCCTGACTAATTTTAGGACAAAGATTAATACAGAGCATCCTGCTCAGTAACAGCCTCCTACCTACAACCAGTTTCAGAGCTGTCACCTATTGCCAGGCCTAACCCACAGAACAAACACTGCATTTGTTTTGGTTTCTCGGTAGCAATATAGAAAAATGAAATTAAACCACACTAGATTTAAAAGTTAATTTAGCCTTTTGTATACTTGTTACCCAAGTTACCTATTTATACCTCACTAAAATCCAGCATCTGCAAAGACGACGTACAGAGGCATAAGGAAGACAGGAAACATGGTTTTTCAAATACAATGAATTTATGTTTTATTTCAAAGCTGTTTTAAAAAGCAAGCCTTTTGTTTGCAATAGTATCCAGCAGTTATTCGACAGAAAAACCAGTCTGAGTAATCCGAATGAAGATTAAATACTAAATTTTTGGGATTTCAGTGATTTGCAGAAATATTTTTTGGCATAACCAGAAAATGAGTCACTACTAACTTCACCTTCTATGACTGTTTCAAGTACAAATCACTTCTCATCTGACAATCACTCTGCTTTTAAAGTCAGCTGTTTTATAAAGCCTTTTGCTGAAACCTGCTATGTTAACAGGGATCCCAAAGCCTTAATTTTGAGAGAAATTGCAGTATGTCAAACTCAATAAAGGCAGAGGACTTGTGTTTGGATGCCAGAATGCAGTATGTAAAAAAAAAAAGAAGAAAAAAAAATCCAAAATGGTGAAGTTCAGTAATATGAGATTTATCAGCTGCCTGGATGCAGGTCTAGGATTGGCCTCCTTGGCTGCTTCCTACAGCAGGGCTGACAAACTGAAGCAGATCTGCTCTGTGCTGGTCCTCAAAATACATGTTAATACAGAACTTTTTGCTACATAAAAATATTTGTTTCTCCTTTCTTTCTTTAGAGAGCAAAGTAATTTCCTTACTTCCATATGGTTCTGCAGGAACAGGAAGAGTGAAGAGAAAAGTGGAGAGCCAGTGGTTGTAAGGAGCAGCTCTGCACAAGTTCCGTTCACCTGCGGCTGTGCCAGAGCAAGGTTTGGTTGGGTTCCAAGAGGAGCCCCCTCCCCTCCCCTGCCAGGACAAGGTGCCCAAGCAGCCACGCTCCAGCCCAGCGCTGCTCCTGCTCTGCTGCCAGCCCCAGCCAGCTCCAAACACCAGCAGCCCCAACACTGCTGCTCCAGCCCAGAGCTCTTCCAAGGCTGAGAGAATCCAACACGCTTGACAAAAGGATGGCCCTGTAATGCTAATTAGCATTGTGTAGTAAGGAGATAGACTGGAGCCTCCATCTCTAATGTCCTATGGTAAATCTGTTCTCTCCACATAAAGACCGCTACATTAACCATGTCTTATTTTCCCATTTTTCTTTTCAGGGAGCCTGGATGAATTGTAATGCACATGGATAGACTGAAATGCTCAGCAGATCATTTTGCTTAAATCTCAAGTAAGACAAATGTGACGAGATCTTCAATCACTGCCCTGGGATGTGTGGGCGATGTATTACATTTTACCAGGAATGGCATTTGGAAAAATTCCGTTCTCACGGAGTGGCCACTGTACCCTTTTAATTACTTGCTAAACTTGGAGAAAGAAGAATTGGAAAGGAAAAGGGCAGAGGAGACTTCACCGAGATAATGAGATGGCTGCCTGCTGAGGTGAGGCAGCAGCATCATTAATGCCTTAGCTAAAGGAGGAAAAGGCAGATCCCTCACCTGCCCAGTGCCTCTGTGCCAGCAATGGGGTGTCTGCAGCCACTGGTTTTCAGTAAGATACGAAGCTCTAGCAGCAAGTTCCCTACTTGAGTGAGGGGTTTTGTTTTGTAGGGTATGATGGAGGATTTCAGTTTGAGGCTCTGTAGAAGTAATAAAATAAATTCTGCCTCAAATCTCCACGAACCTTTAATATGCCAGGATCTAGAGACAAATGAAAGTCTCTAAAAGTCCCTGGAATTTTACCCCTTGATATGCCTATGCATTCCCTGGTGCACACTTCATTTTTGCTAAAGGTTCAGTGCAAAGAAATAAATTAGGAAGAGCTGTCATACTAATTTTTTTTGGAAACCCAATTTCAATCTTCCCTATGAAAAATGTGCTTTGAAAACTCTTGTAGTTATTATTGTCCAAGGACTACAGGTTTTTAAATCTGTTTGGGTGGATTTGATGAGGTGCTCCACACCAATGTGGACAATACCTTTGTTTCCTTGCAGATGCAAACACGGGAACAGTATCCCAAGATCCAGCATTATGCCTGCTGCTAAACACACTCCAGGAGTTCTCAGGTGAGTGCAGACTTTTCCTACAGAGGTAGCCAGGGTCTGACTCTCACATGCTCAGAGGTAATGCATCAGGTTCAAAAGTTTTGCACAACTAGAGCACAACTGAGAGCATTATTTACTTTCAATATTCTTATTGTAATATCTAGTGATAAATGTAATACCACAAGAGCACAGCTTTAATGGAAATGTAAACTAAACTGTTTGTTGATAGTGACCTTCAGTTGTCCTTTGCTAATTATGAAAATAATTCTAATTAATTACTCTGCCCAAAACATCTGGGAAGGAGATCAAAATCACAATCTGAAAGTTAAGTACAGTAGTAGTTCAGGGGTTAAAGTCACATAAATAGTGCCTTCTTTAAAATACACCTCTATAGTTTGCATACTGCTGTAGCAGAGAAGTAGAAATTAGACATATTTATAAACATACGCAAAAGGGAAGAAATCACAAGTATTAGATCTGTTGGGATATCCTGAGATCTTCAGATTGAGAACTACAAAACACAAACACACCACAGGCAGAAAGCTAAAGTAAGTGCAACCAGATAAAAGGGGACTTAAAACTGAGAAAATATGATTACAAAAGAGACAAATTATACTCTTAATGAATTCCAGGAAGAATTAACTTACCATTTTACCCAGCGAAAGGTGTTAAACTCCGGATCGTTTAAAGCCCATCCCATAGCAACCAGCCCGTCAGAACCCACTGGGGAGGATGTGCTGACAGCCAGCCAGACCCTCCAGCACACCTGCTGCAGGCTCCACAGGAGATCCCAGGCCCTTGCCCACAGCAGTGGCTTTGGGAATGATTCCCACTCTGCCCCTGGGTCTGGTGTACCAGCCCCAGCACCGGGGGCATTTCACCAGCCTGTTTGAAATGGTCACCACCTCACACAGACCCACACATCATGGACAGAATTCCAACAGGTGACTTCCAATCCAGATAATGCACTCCAGCTTTTAAAGAAACACTGTAAGTCTTCAATCCATATAGTAACCTTGTGGACGTGAGAGCATGCAATTTATGGCAATTATTTTAGAAGGGAGAAGGAGAGAGGTTATAATAAGATTATGAGCAAGGAACTTCCAAACCCAGCTCTAAAATTATCTTCAGCTTTAACAAATCACAACTCTAACCACCTCTCCCTTTTGCTTATTCCTAAAGCCTTTCTGCTTTCTCCTCTCGTGCTTAATCTGATCTAAATTCTTTCAGGATGTCAAGGGGATAAATCTGCTATTAAGAGCTACTAGTTTCCATTTGCTTTTTAGAAGTGGGTGTGTGACAACACTCTGAGGCATTACACAGGCGATTAGGTATGCACAGGATGCCCTGCTCCAGAGAGACAATATGCAGAGAAGTGGAGGCTAAAACACTTCTGCATTAACAGGAGGACCCTTCAAGTGCTTTGCAGAGTGTGCTCCAGGGCCACTCAATTGTCCCACGGTGTCAGTATTCCACGCAGAAGACATTTAACTCTGTTCCTTCCGAGACCGAAGTATCAACACAGGAATCTGGTATTTATCCAGTGCCAGTAACAAGATGTCTACCTAGCAATTTTCTGCAACTTAAATGTAAATGATGCATGAAAAATGTATTCTTATGAGGTATTAAACACAAGTCAAGTGCTTTAACAGAAAAGTAGGAAACACCCCAATGATCTCTGTGTTTTGTCATCATCAGTGACTGCAGCCCCGAGGAGCCTCCGGCTCCTGCCAACCCAGTAGCAAATAAGGACTCAGTGCAGCTTCGAAGAAATTATGGTACTTTCTTATGTGCATTCAGAAAGAGACAGCCGTGAAGCATTGCCTCGCTAAATGTTATAAAAGTTCTTATAAATATTCATGTGCAGCATTTGTACTCTGAGTATTTAATCATTTCTTTACAAGGAAGGAACAGGGAGAAGTGGAGAGGAAGAAACTACTGTTTCTTCAATTCCAAAGAGATCAAGGCAACAGAAAAGGCAAACTTGTGTACAGGTGATCTATAAATTAGTCAGCACCAAACCCAGAAACCTACAAAAAAGAGAATTTTTTCCGGTAGATTTTCTTTTTTCATTACATCTAAAGTTACACAATAGTTTGCAGTATTAAACTAATGATTTCTTTTGATCATCTGAATTACTTGAATTTCAATCCCTTGAATTTTTACATCACTGGCTTTTGAAAAACAAGACTGATCTGTTGCTTCTGACATTTGCATGAGGACAGATTCAGCTGGCTGCACCCTGCACCTCAAAGCCCATTGTCCCAGGTAAACCCAACACCAGAGCAGCAGCCCAGCACGGCTGCCTGGCTGGAGAGGCTTTGTGCCTCTGGACACTCGATCCATCCCCTCACAGCTGCTGGGAACCAAAATAGCAAGACTGAAAGCCCCATCAGCATCCCGTGCAAGCACCACATGTCGAGCTCTGTCCCTGGCACGCAGCCCTTGATCAAGCCTCTCAGACCTAAAGTTTATCAATACTGCTGAGAATTAATATAGATTTCTGCAATACACGCTGACAATACAAAAGCCTGTTCACAAGTGGCTTGTGCATGAAAGAGAAAAGATATTGCAAAACAGCTTTGACATCAAATTATAAACCTAATAGAAAAGCAAAGAGATGTGGAGCAGTAACACCTGAACTGCTCAGAAATCACCCAGCAGAGACAGCAGTGAGGGCTCTTGCCTTGTGATGTGGCCTCCCAGCCAAACCAAGAAAGCCTCTGACAATCTTTTCCCTGTCCTTCTGCACTGGGAACACCAGTTCTTGGGGGACACACGTGTTACACCGAGGCTTTGGGTACGAGTGCCTTTGCAGACACCACGCTCTGGATGTACCTCCCCATCCAGGATCCTGTAGCTCGAGGGAAAAATAGCAACATCAGATGTTTATTACTGCAGGCCCAGCTCCTTCACACATACCTTGGCTGGCAAGCAGACCTAGTGCTGGCTGAACAGGCTGGGAAAGCAGCAAGTACAGTAGAAGCAGCTTATTGCTACGGTGCTTCTGGTTCCCTGCTGTATCAGTCAAGGCAGATTCCTGCCAGCTGTACCTGCCTCTCCTCTCAGGTGTATTGGACCAGTCCCACTGGAGTCACTCCAGGCCCATACCATGTTTAGAATTACAAAGCAAAATGAAAAGTGGTGCTGCCTTTTGCTTCCCTCAGGAGAACTGCCTCTTGCAAATGGTTTTATCATTTTCATTATATCCTGTTTGATTTGCTTTACCATCTTGACTGGAACAATAGCTAAGACATAATAGAAAAAGATTTTTCCACAGGCTGGTTCTAATTACATTAAATCTCAAGTGAGATAGGACATTTAAATAAGAAACAACAACTGCAGAGTCTGAGATAATGACATACTGAGATACCAGGCTTTTTGAGAGTGCCATTAAAATGATGCATGAAGCATTACAGTTACTCCAATCGGGTTCCAACACGAAAGCCATTCCTTCTGTGGCACAGTGCTGCAGAGAGAGGTCAGCACTTACTGCACTCCATGTGCAACTCAACAATTAGGAACCATTATCCCTTATGCTGAAGTTGCAACACAGAAACAGGCTTAAACTTCTGTACGAGGTGGGGCAGTTGGGAAGGCAGGGCCCCTGGGATAAGTCACCTCATGAACCACAAAACAGAGTAGCCGAGGTTCTGAGGAACTCCTGGATTTTGTTGCAAGTTGTACCTTTAATGTTTTGTCATCATAACTGAATTCTCTTAATTTCCTGGAAAACAAACCTTTAGACTGGCTGGAAACCACTGAAATACAGACATGCAAAATGGAGGCTGTAGCTGTGTGTCCTACACACACAGTGGAACCTGTCACGGTCCCACTGCTCGTTTGTTTAACCTGAGAGCCCCAGCACAGCCGTGCTGCCAGCACTGGTGCTTATGGGACCCTGCAGCAAAGTCCCCTGCTGGGAACCAAGACTGAGGAAAGGGAACTTCTGTGGGGAGGAAAGGACTTCAATCACTTCCCCAGTGCCTCCCTTTCCTTTGGCTACTAAGTGCTAACCCAGGCTAAAGGGAAGGAGAAGGGTTGGCCTGAGGGGACCGAGGGCACCTTCAGGTCACAGAAAACACTAAGTTGGGTGGGAGTGCTGATCTGCTGGAGGGCAGGAAGGCTCTGCAGAGGGATCAAGACAGGCCAGATCCATGTGCCAAGGCCAGCTGTATGAGGTTACACAGGGTGAAGTGCTGGGTCCTGTCCTTAGCTCCCAACAGCTCCCTGCAGTGCTACAGGCTGGGGGCAGAGGGACTGGAAAGCTGCCCAGCAGAAAAGGACCTGGGCAGCCACTGCACACGAGCCCAGGTGTGCCCAGGGGTGCAAGGAGGCCGATGGCACCTGGGCTGTCCCAGCACTGGTGTGGCAGCAGGACCAGGGGCAGTGACCATTGCCCTGTGCTGGGCACTGCTGGGGCCACACCTCAAATGCTGGGGTTGGATCTGAGCCCCTCATGACAAGGAAGGCATGGAAGGCCTGGAGTGTGTCCAGAGAAGGGAACAGAGCTGGGGAAGGGGCTGAAGCACAAATGTGGTGAGGAGTGGCTGAGGGAGCTGGGGAGGCTCGGGGCACCTGCTTGGTCTCAACAACTCCAAGACATGAGGGTGCAGCCAGGTGGGGTTTGGACTCTGCTCCCAGGCAACAAGTGCCGGGACAAGAGGAAACCACAGCAATGAGCCTCAAGTTGTGCCGGGGAGGTTTAGGTTGGGTATTAGGGATAATTTCTTCCCTGAAAGGGTTGTCCAGCACTGGCAGAGGCTGCCCGGGGCAGTGGCAGAGCCACCATCCCTCGGGGGATTTAAAAGCTGTGTGGATGTGGCACTTGGGGACACAGGTCAGCAGTGGGCCTGGCAGTGCTGGGTCAGTGGTTGGACTCAATGATCATAAGGGTCTTTTTCAACCTTAGCAGTTTTCTGATTCTATAATGGGGGAGAACAAGTCACCAGTTGCCCTTGCTCACAGCTCGGCACTAGGCTGAGTAACATCAAACCATGGCTAAGTGCTTCTCTGCTGTATGGCTGGAGCTGAAGCAGGTCTGTACGTACACACTGGCTATCGGCTTCTTATCTGTCCAGCTGGTTTTGCATAGCTGTCATAGGAAAGTCTCAAGGAAATTAGCAAGATACTGAGGAACTGACTTTATTTCAGTCAATAAACAGAATCTGTGATTCTAAATTCTGTACTCAGAGAATAGAAACTTTCACAGAAGCAGGTCAGTAAGTATAGCATTCCTGTCGAAGTAACTAAACATTAATTCTCTATTAATAATCAAGTGCACAAAAGAAAATTTACCAAGTTTATTTCAGCACACAAAATAAAATTATTTTCTTGGGTGTATATCCCACACTTCAGCCTTGCCCCACTGAAGGGCTCTGACACACAGATTGTCTGTGTTCACCCAGTGCCAGGGCACTGCAGGATGATGGCTCAGACACAGCTCAGCACTTGCAGTTCTGTGGCCACATGGCAAAAGCATTTGCTAAACACAGCTCAGGTACCTGCACAGCCTCTGCTGGAGATGCCTGTCTGAACAGAGCCAACCTGGAGAGAAAATACACACGCAACTATTACTACTTATGACAATATTTAATTTGCATTAAATAAAGAAGGAATTTAACTTGTACACCTTCCCCTATCAACTACTCTTTTGTTAACTTCCTTTAGGCCCTTATGCTTATAAGACATTTGTAAGCTAAAATTAGATGGCCATGCTCACTTTGATGTACCCTCACCACTTCTCCTGACACCTCTGAGCAGCCCCAGCTTTCAAACTGCAGCAAATCCACCTGTGGGTGGGGAGGAAGGGTGGATTTCTGTCAGGTCAGGGAACTGGAGGAGCTGATGGACACCAGCAGTGAGCACCAACACTCAGCCCAGAGGAACAAGGCTGGGAGGCCACGAGCAGCAGGGAGGCTGTTGGAGCTCTCTCTGCTCCCCGGGAAGTGTCAGTGAGGTGAGGAGCAGCAGGTTTTGTGTGGCACCATGGCCTGAACAGATCCTGTTCTCAAGTTCTTGGGCTCACACTGACTGCCCTTTTCCCCCTCAGTTCCTGGCACAGACCTCCCACACTGGATCCCACTGAAACACCAACGTGCAGTTTTACATGCAGACTGCACAAAAGGCTGCTTCTTCCCCAAATAGAGGCATAATTTGAAAACTTGCCAGTCTTGCTCATGAGTTGAAACACAGGCCGGTAACAAGAGGCTGCACAGGTCACGATGACCTGAGAGCTGAAGGGAGCTGAAGAGTGTCTCCCAAAGCCAGAACAGCCCCAGGAGCCAATGCCAGCACTGCAGTGCTGGAAACTCAGCAGCGTAAGGGCAAAACCCAGAGCCTGAGTTCAACAACCAGGCTGTGATCCATGGCACTCGCAGGGCTGGATCCCACGGCTCCTCATCGACTGCTCTGTCACACCACTCCTGATTTGCCATCCAGCTTTCCTCCTGCACACGCTGGTGGTCTCTCATTAACACCAAAATTTACAGAGCAGATTTCAGCTTTTATAGAACCCACTGTGCTTTCTAAAGATCCACCTTTTCCTCCAGTCAGCTGAAATAACACTTTCTGTCTCAGGCTCCTGGGGGTTGTTTTCCCTTTTTATTTTTTTAAAATTTATTTAGAACTCGCAATGCCTATTTCTCAGCCAGACTGTCAGGGATGTTAATGAGATTTATCCGCACACTCTCTGTCTATATCTGCCCCCTTTCATTCGTTGACATACAAGTGCTTTTATGTTGCAGGAAATGAGGACAACAGAAAGCTGCAGATCCCATGAATGTAAAAATTGTCTTGAAGGCATGGAACAATCCAGCCCTAATTACAGCCAGCTGGAGCCTGCTCTCTTTGCACTGATACTTAGATAATTAACTGAATACTGACTGATGCAAGACTCAAGCATGTCACTACCACTCAGATATTCAAGGTTAATTTTTGTATCCATCACCAACATCAAGTTTAGTGGATATTATCAGCTAAACTCTTGAAAATCAGTAACGCAGAGTCATAGGCAAGGATTATTTTTCCTTCAATGAGCTTGGTGCCATCTTTCTTTAGGTGCAGAAGAAATGTCTCTTTCATTAACAAGGCAAACTCGTAAAAAATTGATTCATTTAATACCTGTAAATTCACTCACTTAGAGCCCTAAACTTAAATACACTGAAGCAACAACACTGGTGTAATAAAATAAACCCCAAACTGTTCCAGTAGGCCTTACTGGAGTAATACCTGTTTATTTCTCATAGTATGGCATCTTTAAATTGGTGGGTGTGCGTATCCTCCTCAGCAAGCTTTATATGGATGTTGAAAATCAAATATCCTTATTTGACTGCCACTGCATGCATCTGAAACTGTTACAGGAGAGGACAGCAGAGACAGGGCTCAAGAAGTCTGAAATGTCTAAGTCAGAACTGCTGAGGCACTTCTGCTCCTGCATATAACAACACAAGTTTAAATTGTGAGGTACCTGAACTGTGCTTTCAGCAAAAAAACAGAAAGAAGAAGTCAGTACCAACAGGAGAAAGTTGTCTCAGTTCCATTTTCAGCAGCGCTTTCCCTGCAAACAGGGATTTTTGGATGGATCCAATCCCTCTGACTGGTTTACAGCTGCACTGATAGGAGAAAACACGGTGTCACTGCTTGTTATTAAGTGATACTTTTATTTCTAGTTGCTAATTCAGGAAACCACTGTGAAAAATGTGAAGTATTTTAGATGTTCATAAGAACAGCAATGCAGTACAGAAAAGGCACAGTAGAAGAGAAAGCTAACTAATCAGTAATTGTTAGCTCTTGGGTAGGGCTATGCAGCAGATAACCAACATGCATCTCAGCAGCCAGCAGTGCTCTCAAAAAATCTGGGTGGGGAGGCAGGAATCTAAAGAATCCGGAATAGGGATTCTTCTCATTTTGTATTTTATTTGTCCTTGCACCTTCTTATCTAGTAATGGAAAAATAAACAATCCCAGTTATGTTTGCACATGGCCTACCATACTCCTTCATGAGGAAAAGTCTGAATTTTGTGAAATATCTTTGGAATGCCACTGTAATATAAATCACAAGGCACTGCCACCACAGTGCAAGTTAAAGTGTAACCTGCAGTTTTCCCCAAGAGAATACACAGAATTTGTATCACCAGATATGGAAAGCAACAGAACAAAAATAAAAGCTTAGCAAAAAAAGTAGGTTAACTCATAGAAAGAATGATACATAAGACAAGGCAGACAAAGAAAGCAAGGCAGGTATTTTTGGAAATATTCTGAAGTCTCTTTAAAGCCCTGCCTATTTGCCTGTGAAGCATTTCTGCTTAAAATATAGATATGCTAATGTTCATATTTAAGATAGCGATGATTGGGCTCAAAGAACTCCTGCTTTGGAAGAACAAAGGCAGAAAGACTGTGCACCATCAGCAGCTGGTTCTGAGTGCATCTGCAGAGTTATCCTGGGGAGAGTTAAGGAATCACAGAATCGTCAGGGCTGCAGGGGCCTCAGGAGCTCATCTAGTCCAGCTCCAGGGAAAGGTGTTTGAGAGGAAAAGCTGCACTCTGGATAAATTGAAGAAACCTTCTGAATCTGAGCAGCCTACAAAACTCCAATTATTCTGTGTTAAAGGGGGCATAAGAAGTGTTGCTGCAGCAACTCCCTGTATGAGGTGGGTGCTGTAACCCCAAGGGAATCCAGCACTGCCCAGAACCTGGGCACAGTGGGACTGCCTGCATTCCATGGAAATGATTATTGCTTGCAGCAGGTTCAAGTGTGTTGATTATCTTTTTCACCTAGAAGTTCATAGTTTTCTTAATTAGCAGGATCTGAACTGTATGCAGGTTGTCTTTTGTTTGTTTTGGTTTTTTTTTTTGTTTGGAAGAATGGGAACGTGTTTCTTGCCAAGGCCACATCACATAATAACAGACTAGAGAAAAATGAAAGGACCCAGCATGAAAAATACAATATAATTATCACCAACTGAGCAGCTGATAAAAGAAATTACAGAGTAAAATACATAAGTTTCACATGATGGAAATTCAGGGAAAGTGAATTTGTTACAAATACTGAGCAAACCAAAAGAGGAGACCTCACCATAAGCAAGACCTCTCACCTCCCAATCACTGCAAACTCCCTGCTCCCACAGTAAGCAATTGCCATCCCATCACAAAAGGAGCTACCAGGCACCCAGCAGCAGAGCTGGATGTAACTTACAGCAGCATGGCCAAAATGAAGTGTCTGAAATGTCCTCACACACTTACAGGATGATTTTTCCATTTTGTCCTGTTTAGTTGAAATTTGCAGCCATCACACCAGCATGAATTCAGCAAACACAGCATCAGCTGCCTTCTAGCAGCTACACTGACAAGGACAGTATTTTTAACACACCTGTGATGGGCAGATTTCAGAGATAACTCTAAGTGAAAACAGAGACTGCTGCAAGCATGAAAAATCTGAACTGCCCTCTGGAAAGAAGTGCATATAGGGACATGGAATAAATATTATTAAGTTATTGTTGCTTAGTCTGTCAATGTTTCCATTTTGAATCAGCCTTCAGCCATTAAAACCTCAGCTGGAAAAGCCTGGTTGAACCTGACAAATGACCAAGCCAAGTCTCGGGAAGAAAAAAATCCTTTTTTCCTTAACCCCCAACCCAAACACATCCTGATTTCAGTATCTTCAGCTTCTTTTGAGATAAATGTCCTCAATTTTGCATCTTTCTTTTGTACACAGCAGCTAAAATGCTGCCTTACCTGTTCCCTGGTTTAGCACTCTAATTCCATGGTTCCTGCAGCCCTGCCAGGGAAGGCAGGCAGCCTGCTCTGCACAGGGAGCACGCACAGCACAGTCTGTGCCCAGTGCTTCTCCAAACTGCAAGCACACAGAAATTGATACAGCACTTGGAGCCTGGAAAACTGTTCAGGAACGCACAAAGGAAATGCACCACAGAAATGTAAGATCACTAAAAGAATGTGATTATGGTTATTAGCCTAAAAATCCATCGAAGCCAGTAGCCCCTCCCTGCCCCTGCAGATACCTCGCTTTATCTACCGCTCACATCGATCACAACAGGCTCCTCTTCAGTGCCAGTGTTTTCTGCTCCTTCCTTTTCTATGTGCCAAGCCAAAGAGAGCAACAAAGCCTGGTGTTGTTCCTGGAAAAAAATGGCTTCTGCAGGAGTCAGTGGGCAGTTTCCTGTCATGCACACACAGGCTCGTGCTCTGTATGGTGAGGGACCCTATGCAAACACGTTCCTGGAGCGGTGTCTTTTCAATGGAAAGCATCCCACGGGATGTGTGTGGGTCCTGCACGTGGGACACGAGTGTGAGAAGGGTTTCAGAAGAATCCTCTGTGATGGCAACTCGCTGTGTGGCTGCAGAGCCAGGCAGGCTGAGGTGTGTCAGCTGCCCACAGCCTCCCATTGTTACTGGGAAGGTGGTGACTTCCTCTTCATTGAATCTTTCCCCTTATTTTGCTCTTCCTTCCTGATGATAAATGCATTTTCTATTATTCCAACCAATTCAACATTACTTTTAGAAATTTTATCACTCGTTCAGATTTCAGTCAGTGAGTCAAGTGGAAAAAATGTGTTCTCAAGCTGAGAGAAAACCCTCCCATTTAAAATCTCCGAGCCAAGAGCACCTCCCAGGCAACAACCTCCAGCTGTTCTCAGAGACAGAAAGAATATGTGCACTCAATCAGTTCCCACCTAGGCCACTCCAGAGCATCTCCAGCAGGAAGGAGATCTGTCTGCCCAAAGCAGCAACCCCTGGCTCTTCCCAGGCCTCATCCCACCCAGCTCACCCAGCACCTCCCTCAACTACAAAAACCTCTTCATGTTCAGTTCATTAACATCTTCCTGTGCCAGCAGAGGAATCTATCCCACAGCATTGTTCTCCCTGTTCCTGGGCCTCTGATTGTCACTTTTATCAGCTAAATAATAGTAATTTGAATGCAGAAACAATTATGGGATCCTATTTCCTCAGCTGTAGCCCTTGTCCCCAGCAGATTTACAGTTGGTGCTGTTTTGTCAAAGGCTGGATGCATGAAGAAGTTGCTCTGCAGGCAGGGATGTACAAGGAATAGACAAAACATCACCTTCCAGTTTTCTAGAAATGTTTCCTCTAAAACAGTGGTGGTTACAACGTGTTTGTATCTTCTGCTGACCTGCTGCATACAGACAAGCCAAGGTGGTGCATTTTCCTTGGTAAGAATGGGCAGGAGTGACTAGGACTGCTTTTTAACTTGTGCTGCTCCTATTTCTGGCTCTAAAGTGCCCTACAGAAACCCGAAATCCCACTGAAGTGCTCCAGCTCCAAAACTTTTGCAAAACAGACGTGAGGGCTGGAACTGTCTCTTTCTCGTTCTCATTAGACACGTGAGTGAATCAGATCTAAGGGTCTGTGCACCCCTTCAAAGAGAAAGGACTGCAGGGCTACAGGAACAGCAGAGGAAGGCATTAACGAGAGCACAGTCAATCTGAAAACTTGAAAGAAGAAAAACAGTTTTCTTTTAAGTTTTTGAGCTTCATTTGTCATCACTGCAGACAGATGGAATCTGCAAGCCCTTCCTTGCTGCCAATGCAGCAGAAGACACTGACACAAGATAGAAACAGCTCTGGCAACAAACCAGACAACTCCTAAAGATGGGAACTCAGCGAGGGAAGAACCTGGCAGCCTCCTGAGCACCTGATGCACTGGCTGAGCTCTAAGTTCTTGGTTGGGAGGCTCCTAAGTGCTGGCCTGACTGCTCTCACAAGAGACACAGGAGCCTCAGTGTGGATTACAGACAGAACTGCTCCATTAATGCTGACTGATCATTTTGTGAAATCCCACCCGTAACCTCACAGAAATTCGTCTTTCTGCCTTCTGGGGCACTGACTGTCCTCCCATTGAAGTTCTCACACAGCCTACGATACAGGGGTGGGATGAATACCTTACCTGGACTGGTAAGTAAGAACAGGTGTATTTGTAAGGTTCAGAAACCAGGTCTAATTTTTCTACCATCAGTCACATAGAACTACTGTCAGATCTGTTCACTCTCCCTCTAAAACACAGAGGGTAGAATAAGAAAGAAGCATTTCAAACAAAACCACAACACATAACAGATTTCCTTTGTTTTATTCATGACAAATGAAAGAAACGTGGTGAGATGCTGGGTTTTATAGATGCAGTTACATTCCAGTTTTCAAACTTTAGGCAGATTCTCCTGTGCTGGGGTTCTGTGAGGCTTTGAGGAGAGCACAAACACCTTTCACTCTCTTGTCTCAAAAGACATGGAAACAACATCTTGGTGTGGGATCAAAGACGGGGTAATTCCACTCTACTCTTCTTAAAGCTTCTGTTTTTAGTGGCCAGTTCTACATTGTTACAAAGGCACAGAGCCCAGAATGGGATAGCAACAAAGAGCTGGGGGTCTTTCTGCTCCCAACTTCACTTTGAAAAGTAGCACAGTTTTGTATTCCTGACTAGTAAACTGACTCTAGGAAGATGTAAAAGTATTTCAGATGTTTAATACCCCGTTATGAATGGCAGAAAAAAAGATAAGCAAATAAGAACAACAAAGAAAAGAAGAAAATGGAAACATATTTTTGAGGAAATACTGAATGTCAGCAGAAACGAACAAACTTCCTGGTGTGCCATATAAGTGTGTCTTTCCACATGTTTCAGGAGTCACATGAAGTACTTAAAATTTAACAAAAAACAGGGACAGAGTTGCTTTTACAACCTGTTCCAAACTGCAGTTGGGTGGGCATTGGGCAGGAAGACAGTCAGTAATGGAGAAACAGCAAAATCTCTTTTTGTTTTTCAATGATGAAGAGATGGGATGAACCCACAGGAAGAAATTTCAACTATTGAATAAAGCACCAGATACCAAAATTCCAACTTTTTGCTAATGAATGAAGCTCACAAAACCACATGTTTGGCTCTTGTAAGATTTCTCTATTTCAGCTCTGGTAGTAGTCAAACAATATCCTCTATAATCCACACAAATGATCCCATGGTACTGTACTGGAAATAAAAAGAAGACAGAAAAATGAGTTACCTCTTAAGTCTGAGGCATTGAATCCATTCTCATGTCAATGGATAGCTTGGAAAATCCTCCTGCTGAAAATTTCAAAACTTCTGACTTCTCCAGACAAATTCACTTCACCTCCTTCTCTTCATGACCGCTGGTCAGGGCAGCAACATCTTCTGAGAAAGACAGACAAGGTTACTTCAAACAAATTTCAAATCTAATTTATTGTACATTTTCCTTCTTAAGTGACCTCCTGACCTTTTAAATGCTGTGAGAGCTGTGTACAAAGCCACTTGAATTCTTTCCACAACTCTGGCTGCAGAGCTGGCACCCCAGACTTTTGTCCTTGTCCCAAACATTCCCATTTCTTTTCCATTCCCCAGCAGCACACTGCTGCAGCCTTCCTGTAGTTTTATCTGCCCAACAGCCAAACTGCAGCTTTGCAAGGAAGGTGGGTTGGAGGCACAGGCTGAGGAGCAACCTACTGGAAGAATGAAGGACTTTTCCTAGAAGAAGGAGCAGAGCTCTTTGGAGTTATTCAAGGAGGCAGCACTGTCCAGTTCTTTTGGGGCTTTGCTTGTGGGGTTGGTTTTTTCCCTCCTCTGGTATTCTGCTTCTTGTGACTTCAAGTGTGAACACATTTGTGGGTGACAGAGTTGGCAGAAAGAAAGCAAACACAAATTATTTGTATAACGGAAGCCACAAATAACAAGGAGCAAAGCACTTAAACTTCTGTGCAAAGCAAACACAGCCTGATGAGGGCACAGACTGAGCAGCACAACCAAAACCCCTTGACAACGATTATCACCACAAAAGGACTTCTTAGGACATTTGAAAGGAAGATACTGAAATAGGCCTGCAGCTGAGTAGCAACAAGTGAGATAAGTAAGAACCACCCCAGCAGAAAATGCACATTATGTGCTTGGAAATGGACTGAACGAGAAGGGTGAATACCCTGGCACTGAAGGCAGGTAAGGGAACAGCCACTAAATTAGACTCCAACTTGAGGCTCATTGTCTAAATGGAGATATTAGAGATGAGTCAAAAGCTTACTCTGGATAGGGAAGATTGAACCTTCTCCTAACCCAAGTGTTACCAACCAAGTTGCTTTCGCAGCTGGGATTAGCCAGAAATAGGATGTAGGAGAAGCAAAGGAATGAGAGCACAGGCCTGCAAAGCCTCCAGAAGGAATGTTGAGGGAACACCACAGTGCTTAGTAGTTTTAAAAACCTCACACAGTAGCTAAATTTTTTTTTTCATATTATCAAGTACTTTAAAATAAGAGAAATAGCCCTGAAGAAAAGAGAAATCAGCCAACACTTCATGGCACGGAATGGCTGCACTGAAAGGTTAAAGTGTCTGCATAAGGAGATGTGTTTGTGTAAAATTTTAACCCCTTCTGAAAAGTCTTTCTTTCTGGCTAGAAGAACAAGAGACTGGGACCTTTGTGGACTCAGGCAGGATGCTGCAGTTCAAGCAGCTGGCCAGGGGAGGAGGGATGGATTTCTCCTCCTTTAGCGTTGGAGGTGGCCCCAGCTCCAACAGCCTGCAGTGCCCATTCCCAAACTGTGGGCAGCTCTGGGCACGTCTCTACAGGGAACAACAAACCCGGAAAACATTGCCAGAGCTGCATCTCTATAATAAAATATCAACAGTTACACTCGGTTTTTAATTTTAGCTGCAGGCAGGCATTTGTACTTCTGTCCTAAAATTCTGCAGGCTTTGCCCAGCAAAGGGCTCCGCTTGCCATTTGCCTTTGCTTGTGGAGCTGCACTCCAACAGCTCTGGCACAGCTGGAGATGGCAGAGATTCACTGCCACAGCTGTATATAAATCTGGTGTTCCTGTGGCTCGTGAGGATCACTGAGGTGTTTTATAGGTGCCACAGAAAACATTTTATCTCCCACATCAGCATATTGCACATTAAATGGTAGCTAAGGCCACAGGTGGAACAGAGATCATAGATACAGTTGTCCTCGTCCTCACAAGCAGCACAGGGACTTAAAAAACACAATCTACCACTCAAAAAGAAAAGACTCAAACCACTCCATATTCACTTCTGTTCCAGTGCCCAGTGCTACAGATTAATTTAAAACACTAAGTTAATTGATAAAGATGATGTGCAATCCTTTTCAGCTGCTGTTCTGAAGAGGCAATTAACGTGGATGGAGTAAATGGAGCTGTGGAGGAGTCCCTGTCCTTTCCCCTGGGCTTTCGGCAGAGGCTCAGGCAGGAGAGGCTCCGGATGCAAAGCGCTGCCGGGTGACTCGGTCCCCTCCGTGTGACTTGGTCCGGTCCCCTCCGCGCTGTCCCCACAGCACAAAGGGCGAGGAATGCTCAACAAATGAATCACCAGCCCCTGCTGCAAACATCCCCACTCCAGCAGCTGCCAAGGCTGGCAGCAGCTCTGTCCTGTCAGCCTGAGTGACAGCCGGGGTAAAGGGGCACCTCTTCCCGAGATTAGGAGCAGGGAGACTGTTTCAAACCCCACCATCTGAATTATGATCGCTCACTGTGTAAGGAGGCAACACCGGCAGCAAATCCACAAGGAAACAAAGCATCCCTTGGGAAAGGTTTTTCCTATTCATGCTGATTGCAAGTGAACTCTTCCCGAGCTGTGAACAACTGGTGATGCTTCAGCATTCAGTACATGGCCTGATTTTATCATAAAAACTCGTCTTTGCCTTCAGCTGGCTGTCAGATTTGCCAAGCTGGTAGGATTCTGGCAACACTTGTGCTGTTTAATGTCTCAGCATGTTGTATCTTGGACACAAACCCCTGCAAAAATACCTAATTATAAATATTCATGTTCGTTATCCTTTTTGCATGATACAGTAAAGAGAGGGGGAACAGATTCTTTCCAAATTGACTGAATCAGCAAAGCATGACAACATCACGGGTCACTATCCACCACCAAAGCATTCCATGAACCCACGGGATCCCCTTCCGTGGAATTCCACAGGCTGCCCACACGCCCTGTGCACCACAGCTTTGCCAAAGAGGCTGCAGGGATCACCTGGCACAGAGCACGCTGCACACAGGAATTCCCAGGCCCCTGGGCAGCGTGAGGACACTGCTCTGGGTTGTTGCTGAGCTCCAGAGGCCACTCCGAGGGTGGCATTCTGAGGTGGCATTACCCAGCCCTTGACCAGGTAATGGGGAGATGTGCTCTGTCTTCAGAGTAACAACTTCTTCACTTCACAACTCTCTCCTTGGGCAAAGAAAGGCTGCACACAGAATATATCCACTCTTGAAGGAGATAGAGAAAGGGAATGCATCAGTACAGGCAATGTGCAGCCCTGGACAGATATGTTTTTAATACAAATTCATAGAGGTACACAAGAGACTCCAGAAAAGTTTAGAAGTCAAAACTTCTTAAACTTTTAAAAATATTAAATACGTGATGACTGTTTAAAATAGAACTGACTCACAGGGAGAAAGGAAGTACTTAATGACTTGCTCATGCTTAAGGACTCTTAAATAAAACAAGTATCTGTTACTCATAGGTTTGAAGGATCTGCTACTCCCGAACACTGATTTGAAAAGCTTTTGACACAGCAAGATGAAGACACATCCCCAAGGGCTGCTGTGTAAGCTGAAAGCCTGTGTGCTCTCAAACATGCTTCCTTTCATTGAAGAAGGGAAAGATTAGCAAGAGGAAAGAAAAAAAAAAAAGACTTAATTGTTTTGGCTTTGGAAATGAGGTGTCAATAAGATTTTCTGGCCCAAAGAACCACTAAAGAACCACTAAAGAACCCCAAATTATCATGTCAAGAAGTAGTGATTGAATTTGAGACCATCAGAGCCTATCCAGGCCCTCAGCTGCATCTCTCCTCCTGCGACTGCGGGTCTAATATTAGAGACCTAATAGCATTCAAAAAGAGGAGAAAATTAGCAGAAAAAACAGAAATCACTACTAGTCACCCTCCATCCTTCTGAATGAATCACGTAGTACAAACTTCAAACACAGGGTTTATCAAGGCTTGGCCAGAATGCACTCTTGGCTATGGGACAGCAGGCAGGAACAATGAAGCAACACAAGTCTGTTCCATTTTTACTGCTTTGTGCTCTAACAAGCACCATTTCTTCTCTCAACAGCTACTGAAAACCTAGACTTTGAATGGTATTTCACATTCACAAAAACCCTAGGAATATCTGAATGTGGCTGTCCAGAGGAGGGCTCTTGGCACAGCAACACAAGCTCAGGTAGCAGCACGGACACCAGGATGCAGGAAGGAGAAAAAGCTGGCAGTGCTGCAGCAACAGGAAAAACTGAGAGCAACAATAAACTGTCCCCAACCCCAAACCCCCAAATGAGTGTTTGTGCAACTTTCGTTCACGAACTAACCCCAAAACTTGCACTGGGATTACAATTTGCATTTCAACCCACTCTCCCCCCGCCCCCGTTTGCTGTTTGCCCAGTTTTATTAGAACCATCTGCAAGATCCTCCCCTTCCAGTTTCTTCTGTCGGGTAATCTGGCAGCTGCACTTTCTCATCTATTCAAAAAATCTTTGTTTCAAAGTTGTTGAGACAGAAAGTCTTTGACAGGCTAAAAATTATCTTGAAAATCAACACAGAAACCACATCATATGCTGTGCTTTCCAGACTGAAGGGGAAGAATGGAAGCTGGAGAATATAGATATATTTTTAATGGGAAGATAAATAAGGGTTTGGTGGATCAAGAAAAATTTTACCAATTCGATTTATCTGACAAAAGCCATAATTTACTCAAGTACTGCAAGTTGCCACTGCAGAAGAGTTTCAGGCTCACAATTACTGACAGGAACAAGAGAAATGCAGAGAAATATTTCCTTACAGCAGCTCTTGGCATAAGATAAGCGAGGGGAGTGCTAAGGGAAGGAAGGATGTTGGTGAAGTGAGGGAGTAGAGTTTGAATGATTCTCTTTAAACATGATAGAATTATTCCAAGTTGTTGAACACAACATGCTTGCAACCCCCCTCATCAGCCTGGGCACGGTGCTGCTGAAGTTTCCATCTTTCTCTGCCAGCCTCCTGAAAGATCTTTGTTCCCTTCTGTGTGCAGATATCCCTGCTGCCACCACGCTGTCCATCCTGCTGGGACAGCTCCTGCTGCAGCACAGGGCAGGGCAGCACTGCTGAAAAATGGCACAAATCCTGGGCCTTCAATTGGTTCTGGTGATTCTCTTCTCCAAATTGTTTCTGCAGAAGCATTCACCTCGTTGCACAAGAACCCCAACCTTCACTTTTGGGGATTAACAGAGAATTCTCGTCCAGATTTCTCCAAACTGTCTCATAAAACATGTTTAATAAAGAAAATGCACCTAAAGTATGAACCCAAAATACTCAAGGAACACTACTCCTACTGCCCTCTTTAGATTAATACAAACATTTTCTTTCTTTCTGATGTTGCTGCTATTTAAAAGGTAACAAATAACTACAGACAACATTCAACTGCCACCAAATAATGTTTGTACAAGTGCAAATTTGAAGAATCTGTGACATGAACTGAGTGATTTAAGATCTCCCCTGAGTTCCAGCGATGCTGGAAATAACTCTGTCCCACATGCACGAGCTGCCTTCAGCCATCACTCACGTCCAGGCCCTGCTGCCATCTCCCGTGACCCTTCTGATTCTGTTTTACTCAACCTCCAGCCCACGTCTCCCCTAAGCAAATTCCTCATTCCTTGTTTAACTAAACAAGACTATTTAAAGTTTCTCAAGCACTCTGACAAGGCTTCTACAGCTGCTACACTGGGATGCCATTTTCTTCCCACACTTTCCTTTCAATCCTAATAGACTGCTTTTGGGTTTAAATAAAAGTATTAAGCAAGATTTCAAAATTGCCATGAACAAATTGGTTTATCTTCTCCCTTGAACTTTATCATAAAACACAGGCAAATTAAAGTGGTTTTAATTGCACGGGCTCTAGAAAAAGAGATGCAAATGTAATAATTTGAATTGACAGATCATGCAAGGCAGACTTGAAAAGTATTTTCAGAAGCACTGGAAACAGCATGATCATAATCTAACTTTATAAATTCTATACACAAATAAAAAATTAAAAACAACGCAGACCTGAAAATATTTAAAGAAAATCCATATATATCAATGAATAGTATAAAAAAAAGCACATCTGCTCTTGAAAAAGTGTCCTGGAATCTCTCAGGAGAATTAATGGAATAACCACAGAGTTTGTGCATCTGTGATCAACTAGCAGGAGAGATTTTTATTGAAACATTTAACATCACTTTTGTTAGCATATACTTCACTCCAGTGGCTTATTAGAAATTTTGATAAAAAATATGACATTTGTAGAAGAAAGTTGAATAAAACCAAAGTCTCAGAGAACAAGCTTGAAATTTCTCTTCCCACCCTCCAACTTATTGCAAAAAAAATTTTTTTGATGAATAATCTCTTCCAAATCCTCTTTTCCAGTCACTTTTGATCTTTACAGAATATATACATTTATATAAGCCAGAAACAACCACAAAAGCAATTTCAAACCCCCATCTCCATGCATACCCCTATTTCAAGGTATCATGAATATATTAAGCTAAAATTGCAAACAAAGGAATGCTTGGGACCATAAAAAATAAATTACACCCTGCTGTAAATGCCATTTTTCTTGCTCTTGAATACATGATGTTGATTCCCCGGTTTCCATTCAACAAATAAAGCTGTGAAGTGGCAGTGGATTTGCTGCTCCAAGTCCAGGCCTGCATCCAAACAAGTCCAACACTAAAACTGTGGCTGCCAGCTTCAAATATCCCCCCCACAGGAACAAACGCTCACGGATGTACGACAGAGGTCATCAGAAAATCTTATTGATTTGGGATTAGAGGAAAAAGTGGCAGACTGAACGTGTGCGTGGCATTCTCCTGGTGACATCTGTGCCTAGGAAATGAAGCTCCTGGGAGCAGAGGCTGTTGGGAGCTGCTGAGCAGCTTAGTGCCATGGACAGAGGCAAACCAAGAGTGCCCAGCACCAGGGGGACTGCACAGCTGCAGTGAGCCCCGGGATAAACCCAGCACCAGGGCCACCCCTCCTGCCTGGGCACAGCACGTGCCAGGGGGCAGGGGCTCAGTGCAGCCCCTCGGACTGGGGGGCACCCACTGCCAGGGGCTGCAGCCCTGTTCTGGGGATTCATGCACAGCTGGCCTCTCCTGGGCTGAGGCAGAGGAGCCATCTCTTGGCCCTCAATTCTGCACTCTCAGTTCTGAGCGGTGACCTCGATGCCGTTTCCCTGGCTTGTCACACCCCACCCCTCCCAAAACACAAGGCTTTAGCCCAGGAAGCCAGCTCAGCTTGAACACAAACCATGGCTGGAGCCCAGAGCCAGCGTGCCCCAGGAGAGAGGGCTCGTGGCTGCAGGCAGAGTGGGGACAGCATCCCAGACAAAGCTGGAAAATTCCAGAGATGTGTGGCACTGAGCTCTTCCCACAGCTACAGCCAGACAAAGAAAACTGACTTCAGCAGGAAACTGTAGAGAAATGCTTTAGCTGAATTCTTCTCATCACTCAAGTCAGAAATGCAGTCTTTACTTAAATGTTAAGCCATATACATGGGCCATTAGTCAAAGTTCCTTTTCTTTTTTTAATAGTTTTACCAGGTTTGACATTTTGTAACGCTATTATTTTAAGTCTGGTCTGGACTAGAATTCACATATTAGGAAAATGATTTTCTAAAGACTATGCTAAAATATCTTCCACGTATTGCTATCATTTGTCAAAGTTTTGCTTAACAGCAGGTATTAAGATAAATGAAATGGATCAAAAATGGAATACTTCCAGGAACATAAATGATGGTTAAATTAAGCTCGTGACAAGAGCCAATCCACATATTTTGACTTCTCAATGAAGTACCATTTGACCTTGCAATGAGAAAGGCACTCATATACCATGTAAATCTAAAGGAAGAAACTACATCTGAAAGCAAACTGAACTGGCTGAAATAGCCAGAAGGCAAAAAAAGGCAACAAGTGGTGAAGGTGAGAGAGAACATCAGAAATTGAGCATCAGCTCAGTGAGAGGGCCAGAACTGCAGGGTCAGTCAACAGAGTAAGCAGAGCTTGAAGACAGCTCACAGTGTACAGTGCTCTGAATATAAAACCTGACTGAACACCGACAAATTTAACAAAACCAGGACTATTTGCTGAAAAGCCTCCTTAAGGCAAACAGCACTCGGGGTGACAGGAATGCTCCTGCAAAGGCCTGAGGGCATGGGAAAGAGGCTCTGTGATTCCTTCCTAGGCTATTTCTCTCCCTCAAGTACTTAAGGCATTTTCCCTTGTTCTGACTGCAGTTTAAAAATACTGATGGAAAACAACTAGAGCTGTAATAGGGAACTTCAAGTAGCACTTAATATTTCTGAAGTATTAAGATACAGAGTATGCATTTAAATAGCACAAAATTCAGCAAATGTTCAGTGGCTCCAGGTTTTTTCCCCCAGTTATCTGAAATTCTCTTGCCTGAGCTGCATACATAGCACTGCACTGCTCAGCACCAACCATTCACTCCACCACGCCTAAGATTGAATGCACCCGGCAAACTACACCATAACCCAAAGCATTCCCATCTTTCAAAACACTGAAGAAAAAGATTATTTCTTTAAAATCTCTTTTACTAGAGACAGGTTGGGCATTAGTGGTTTTGGCAGCTGTATAAAACAGCTGCAACTGGAAACAATCGGTACTGAGCAATCGGAAAGAGGCAAGGACAGAGGACAATACACTGCAAGCATTGCTCCAGTCCTGGCTTGTCATTAGACACATGAGAGAGCTTGCTGCAGCCTCACTTCTACAAGGGCACAGCATTTGCTTAAATAAAAAAACAACCCCAAAACAACAACAACAAAAAAAAGATAGTGAAATTTAGGATCAAGATCAGTGTAAGAGTTACGCACTTGCATTGATAAAGTATTGGTATGGAGACTCTGAGAAGCTTTAATTGTAAACTCACTTGGCAGAGAAAAATGGTTATTTGAAACCTGCAGTTAGAGCAAAATGAGGCAGAATCGAAAGAGGGTAGTAAAGGACTATCAGAAGAGTAATGCAAATGGTGACACTTGGTAACGTGCACAGCTGAAACCCCACGGCTGACAAACAGTTCACTGGGGATGCAGAGAAAGGAGAAATAGGTATCTGCAGTCAGGGGGGAATCCTGGCTCACAAGTAAGAGCTGCTGGTGGACAGGAACAATTTGCCAGGTTGGTGCAGGCCACAGGGCCAAAGGAACGTGGTTCAGTGTGCTAAAGCAACTGTCCAGGGTGAAATGCCCTCAGTGAGTGTTGTACTTCAATACCAGCTACCAAAGCCCCAGAAGAATCTGTTAAACACTCCTCTGGAAAATGATTTTATATGTTAGTTCAGAATAAAATTCCAAACTGGAAAGGCTGAAGCAGGAAGCTACTTTTTCAAATATTTTACTCCTAAACACAAATTTAAGGACAGAGGAGTCGACTGCCATGGAAAAGCAGGAGTGCTCCATCTGTGCAGGATAAATTATAGACTTCATCTGAGAGGGAGGATGCGATTCAGCTGCTGACATTTGAAACAGCAGAGGTAACAAACTGCAGATTAAGCAAAGTTGCCAAATATCAAAGATGTTGAGAAGAAGATCTGAAGGATCATAAATACCCCAAGGAGAGCCCCAGAGAGGACAAAGGATGCCACCAGCCTGGCAGATCAGCCCCAAATCCAGCGTGTCCATCAGGCTGCTCCTGGCACCAGCCCAGAGCATCGAGGCACAAACAGCACCACTTCCAAACTCGTTCCCATCTCCAGCCATCTGCAGCTTAGAGACTTCCTGTAAAAGAACTGGGGTCTCTGTGCTTCATATTCTTGCATGGAATTTTCCTTCATAAATTCATCCAATTACCTTTTGAACCCATTTACAATCCCATATCCACAACATCCTGTGGAAGGACATTCCACAGCTTCTCAGCTTTGTGCGTTTGTTTTGAGCTGCCAGGTTCTTGTCAGAAAAAAAGAAAACAGATAAACTTGGTTCCTTTATCACCTCTATTTACTTCTTCCTGTGCCATAATGACTTGGGATTTCTTTTACAGGCCCCCTCACCCTGACTTGCAGTGGGAAGTGTCCTGCTGTCTGTATTCCTGCCGAGGGGATGCTGCTCCGTACCTCCAACTCCCCGCCCTGCATTCTTCTTCTGCATTCTTTTCAAGTGAGACTGTGTGTCATACTCAGAAGCTTTTGAGAAGAGGATGAAAGAATTCTAGAGCAGCGAGAACAAAGAGGCATGTCTGAAGGTAGAGAAAATTTATTTAGGGAAAAAGCATAGGAAATAAAAGAAGGTTCACTGTGATTCTACATGTTTGCAAGCAGAACTGTTCAAGCATCAGTAAAAGATACGAAATAGGGAACAAACTTTAAGATTTGTAGTAGAAATCAGTTTATTTTTCTGTGCCTTCATGCTTTACAGAGCTGAAATAATTTCCGTGCGGTCTGTTTCCCCCTCAAATGAGCATTTCACTGCAGTTTGTAACTCCCTACCTCATCTAAAAAGGGGCACCCATGCTAGAGGCCAACACTAATGAGCCTCTGTATTCTCATTGTATGGATATATTGAAAGAATAGAAATAAAGGCAGTGAAACAGATTGCAAAGAACTGGACAGTGGGTGGTGGTAAAGGAGGCTGAAGAATGATAACTGGTCATTTTACACTTTTAACGTTGTAGGAGCAATACCTGGAACTCAACTTTTATTTTCCACTATTAAAAGCCAACTGGGATCTTCATCACGCACTTCCAAAAGTACAAAATATTCCTGAAACACTGGAGCAGCATTTTGATTTAGTACCCAGGGCAGGCTCCCCTCAGGTGCCACTGAAGCACTTTGGAGCTGCTGTTACAGGTAAAGCTGCTTTTCTCACCTCACCACCACCACCTGTAGTGGAAAACAGGACACTGGACCAGGCCACTGGGGCACAGCAGGAAGCAGATCCTGGTGACACTTCTGCACTAAAGGAGCAGTCAGAGAACCCTAACTGAGGTCAGGTAAGGTCACTGCAAGTACAGTTCCCCTTGGGGAAAACATCTTGTGTTCAAAACTGCTTCAAACCACACCCAGGCAGAGCCCTGCTCCTCTCAAGGTTTGGTCAGCCCAGACATGGACATTGTTTATTTGCTGCCACAAAAGCTGTTCTATTAACATTTTTGAGGAACACCCCACTTCTAATCTCTGGTGAGCATCTCAAATACCAAAACCTGTATTATTTAAAAAAAGGCCAAAAGAAAAATCCCACAGGAGGCACACATGAAACATTCCATGTTACTGCATCCCTGGGCTGCAGAAGCCCACACAGGAGTTTGAGAGTATATTTTTCCAGATCACAAATGTGCTCGTAAATGCTGTAAAGTAGCATTAAAAATATTGGCTTCCATTATTTAACAAAAAAATCCCTGCAGGTATCATTCATGAGAATATTTAAATTTTTGTAGTCTGCCACAGCAATCTCAATTTTTTTGTTGTTGTTAAGTTACACCAAGCGTATTTTAGATTTTCCTAAGAGTAAGATGGAGGAAAGGAAAAAAAGATATTCCAGTGCTATTCTATATACGTATGTAAGAGCCTTCCTGCTTAGAAATTCACTTTATAATTGAATTTTGGTGGCTGTAAAATTTTTGTCTTCTCTGTAAAATCCTTCTAATTTGGCAGAGTTATGAAGGTTTGAAGAAAAAAACCCAACTATGTTTATATTTTCAGTACATCATCTTTAGTGTTGATAAAATCTAATATTTACTAAATACATTTGAGGACATTGGGAACTAGGGAAGGGGTATTTGCCTTCGATCACAGCAGGTCAAGACTGGAAGAAACACGAGGTTTTCCACATTGGAGTGTACTTGGAAATAGGCACTTAAACGGGAGAAAACCCACTGATATTTGCACATCATGGAACACTCCTGATATTTTAAAACTTCTTGGCATATATGACTTCATAAACTTAATGCTGCTATGAAGAGCCACAGGCAGTGGAAATAAAACGAGTGCTGTGCTGGTTTGCAGTGGGAATTCTCCCCATCTCCCCACTGCCCACTCTGCATAAACCCATCAAAGTCTGATGCTCTGCCATGATTTCCCCACTGTAATCTGCTGCCTATTATTCTCTCAAACCCCATCTGCAGGTCATTTTTCTATCAAATGAGCTGGTTAAAATTCCTTCTCCCTTTTTATTTAAACCTAGGGGAATTTCAAATAGTCCAGCACTAACCAAGAGGAATTTATTGTAACCGTTATTTAAAATACCAGCAGCTTTGCATTGCTACAGCTTAACAGCTCTGATGGGTTTCATGCAGTCTCCCTTCACTTTATCTCCTCTGACACAGGCATTAGCATCCTGGGAGCCCAAGTATGGCTCAGAGAGTCATTGCCTTTACTCCCTTTTAGCCTCAGACCTCTTTCCACACAATTTTGAGCATTACACAAACTTGCTATAGACAGAAAAGCATGGATTATTGTGAAAATAGCTCTATAATGAGTAAAAATATTTAGAAACGTACACTAAGGTAAATCCTTTTTCCCTTTATAATGTAAGAATTTTTGAGGCAATTTTCCTTGTGTAAGGGAAGCAAACTGATTATACCCTGATTTTTGAGGAAGGCAATACTTAAGAGTTAAAATTCTGTGTAGGCATTTTGAACTGAAGTTTTTTCCTCTACTAGATACCACTCTGAATGAAAGCATCACACTTGTCAGCACTTTCCTCCATGCCAGAGGGCTGAGAGGGAGCATGACCTGGACAGGATTGCTTCCCAAGGCTGTGTTTAAAGTGATCTAACAGGGCACTGGGTGCCATGCAGACTGACTGGTTCCATGTAGGCTGCCGTGTACACCCAAACTTTGCAGTCAAAAAGAAGCTGTTCAGTATATTTTTGCTGCCTACAGTTTGAGAACCTCTTGTAGGAAACCAGCTGAACAAAAGACAATAGAAAACTCTTGGCTGTGATGGGGCTTGCAAATAATAAGTTTAAAATTGCTTATTTTTTCTTGTTTGTGCGATGGAAGAGAGGCAGATGAGAGCAGCGTGGTGGCTGATGCTAGCACACCAAGCTTCCCTAAAAAACCACCTTTGGAGCACTGGGACAAAGCCACCTAACCAAAGCATCAGGTGTCTGCACTTCACTGCTCATTGCATATACTTACTTGTGAGTTTCAGAAGTTACACTTAAACTACAGGTTCATGATTCACCACAAAAATCAATCACCAAAAACACCCAGTACACGCATCAGGGTCCTCCTCCTTTTAGCAAAATGCCCTTAAGCTGTGGGTTTGTAAGCTAAAGGGAAAGTCATTTTTGCTTGTTTGAATTCTGAGCTATGCACAAGCTTACAGTGTGCTGCAGCTTGGCTGTGCAGCTTGTGCTTCGGAGGTGAAAGCCTCGAGCTGGTACTCAGAGCTTCGGAGCTGAAAGCCTTGAGCTGACACACACAGAGCAGTGAAGGTGTGAGCAATGCACACAGCACCAGTGCCACGGGCAGCGCTCCTGCTCTGCATCACCTGTGGCACTGAGAGTGAGGCCACACACGGCTGTCCTGACAGAGGAAAGACAGGATTCACTCCTTTCCCTGCCTCTGTCAGCCATGCCATTCTGCTTCCTCTTCTGTGCCCACCCACTCCCTACACAGCAGGGCACCTTGCCCTTGCCTGGTTCTGTTCAGGAGTTACTGCATTAAATCGGCTGCAAAGACCTGAGGTGGCAGCACTACCATTGTCATGGGTTGTCATGATGTCCAAATGTCTCACTGGAGTCCCTTTAACGTTGAACTTTAGATAAGAGTGTGAAGGATTTCTGCCTGGATTTATTGCTAGCTCATTTCCTAAGCCAGAGTAACTCGTACCTGTCAGCTGTGGGCCACGCAGCTGGTGGGAGTGGGTGTGGAGGAAGGGGAAGGGCAGCGTGCTCAGGAACTGCCCTAGCAGCAGCAAGTTCTACACTGGATTATGTCCTTACAGAGGCTTTGAGGACCCTCTCCCAATTGCTCTGCTCTAACTGGATCGCTGCTCCAAGCCACACCCTGGTACATACACACCAACAACGGCGTGGCTGCAGGTTTGTCTCCAGAGTTATAGAAAAATAAAGGGAAAACCAAGTGGAATGCTTGATCCACGAGAAATCCTTGTCTTCCTCATTTGCCCTGACAGACCCACAGCTGAGTCAGTGGAGCAATGTGCACGTGGACATGGACACAGAAGCTGCTGGTGTGGGTCAGGGCACTGGTCCTGGTCCACAGGGGCTGCACAAAGGGTACCAGTGACCAACGCCTGCAGTTCAAGCACCACCTTTTACACTGCTCCTCAAAGAGGCTGCAGCCTGCAAACCTGGCTCACAAAAATTGCATCAGAAAAACCTCACTGTGTGGAACTTCAGCAATCAAGTAGTTTGCCTGAGCTTCATCAGCATCACTCGTAGCAGAATGCTTTGACTCAATTTATCTTAGTAAGGACCTGACCTGGGCTAAATCAACACAGAGATCTGAAAAAAGAGAACCTGATGGTGTTTGCTATCTCTTTTGTTGTGTGTGTGTCCCATTTACATATCACTTATTTTTTAACAAAACCTTAATTTTTGGCTCCATGATAACTTTTTCAGCAGGAGAACAAACTTGAACACCTCCTACCTCTTCTCCCCCAGCTGTTTGTTCCCATGCCAGCCCAACCACCCAAGATCACATGGGTTTATGCTGGCAGCTGGTCTTTTTGGCAGGATTTTCCTTCTCCAGCTGAGTCACTTCCCCGGTTGGGTTCATGTGCTGGCAAGGCACAGGAGACAGCGCAGAGGGGAAAGGAATGACCAGGAAAGAACAGAAGTCGAGCTTTACTGGGCTGCAGTGCCACCACAGATGCAATCCCAGCTTTAATTTGCCTTCTGTTCTACACGAGATAAGCTACAGAAACATTAAGACATGGGAAAGAGTGATAAACTCAAGATGAGGGAGGGATACAGCAATGACGAGTAGGGAGCAGGTTTAGAGTAGCAGTATTTAAACGGTTAAACCTTGAGATGACATCTTTTAATCACCCCACAAGTCACACAAATTCTGAGTTCCACAGGAAATTTAAACACACTTCCCTTTGCCAATGCAAATATACTATTTGGTATCAGTCTTCAGAACAAGCCATACAAAGTTGCCCAAACCAATGATTTACTACTCAGTGCCCAAAAACATTTCTAGGCTTTGTTAAATTCCAAGTTTGGCCACATTATCCTCCCAAATGTACAGAAAGAAATATCTCTTTTGTCAATAATGCCATTACTGAGCGGTATCATTCCAAAAATCCATGAAAAGAAATATCAACTTGGTTAAACACCAGCGTTCATGAAAATGCCTTAATTTACAATAAAAAGTGGCTTTGGAAGAAGATGGGGATGGGTGTGGATTTAAGTATTTTGTATTTTTGGAGACAATATGCTTTGGTGTTTGCAAGAATGTTCTTAGGAATGCCAAAGTGCTGGCTGAGTTACAGCAGGGCTGAGCAATACCCTGGCAGTTGCTCCAGGAGCAGTGAAGCCATTTCACACCAGCAGCCCGTGAAGGGAAGGGTTTCCCAAGTTTCCCGTGACTGCTGCAGTCCACCAGGAAGGCTGATGGGGACAGCCAGGCTGTAAGAAAGCCCTTCCCAGTCCTCAGGTATGCATTAGCTCAGAAGCCAAACATTTCCCTAATTCCCTGCTTCTCAGAAGGGCTGTGAGGCCCACAGCTGACAGGTACGAGTTACTCTGGCTTAGGAAATGAGCTAGCAATAAATCCAGGCAGAAATCCTTCACTGTCTCATCTAAAGTTCAACACTAAAGGGGCTCCAATGAGACATTTGGACATCATGACAATCTTGCAGAAGCTTTGCAGAACACGTCTGACTGCTGAGCTGCACAATGAATAATATGGCTGACAAGGAAATCCAGAGACAGACCAACCCGAATGCCCCACTTCTATTACTTGCAGCCAGTTTGCCTACATATCAAACCAATAAACATTGAATAAACACCAGCATTTAGCACATCATCTAAGCTGTGTTGTCCCAAAAAGTGGTCCTAAACTACTAGTTTTATGCTAAGCCTAAATTTTGATGACTAATCTGGTTCTTTTATTCCAGCAAACTGAAAGTACAATGGACATAGTGGCTGATTACATGCTGGAAGCTACAGCTCTTCTGTGAACTAATCCTCGGGATCTCAGCAGTTCTAAGCAGACAGAGGGGGAAGGTCCCATGCTTATGACTCATGCTACCATTTTTCTCTCCTATTGTTTTGCAAATTCTCTGCTTAATCTAAAATCCATTTCAACTAGAAACTTCCAGGCTCAGCGGAAACTTGAAGATAATATATTCCAAACAAGCGATGCTTCAAAAGGGTGTGGATCTCCAGCCCTTTAAATCAATCTAAACCTGGGCTGGCATGGTCCTGCCCTTGTCACTGGCTTCTGAGCCTCTGGCCCTTCCTGTGCTCCCACGATCCCACAGGGAGCAGGTCTGGAACTGACCGAGCTGGGAACCAAGCCAGTGCCACCACGAGGAGCCAGAGGGAGTGGGAGTGATACAGGACATGTCTCAAGATAAAGTTGTGGCAATCCAGATTTAGACAGGCCTAAGTGGAGGTGTACCACTAAGAGTTGTTAATCATCCTGAACGAGCCACGTCTTAAAGGAAATGGGCATTCTGAGCTTTGGGTTTCATTTTAAGGTATTGATTTATGTCCCTAAAACACTTTAAATCTGTACATTAGCAGAAAAGTTATCCTACATATACTGGTAATATATTCTCTTAATGGAATACATAGTAATGAAATTTTGTCTCACTAGATCTTTAAGAGCAGATTCAAACTTCAAGGATTATGAGTTCAGGCAGGATAATGCCCGTTTTCTCTGCCTGATGGCTGGCAGTAACACTTTAAAGCTGGTTTTGATAATAGGTAGGATACCACAGTAGCCACTCTCAACTCTAGGAATCTTTTCTGCTTCATTGCTTTAGCTTTGTGTAACAGCCCAGTTCTGAGTGGTAAAACAGGAGTAGAAATGGCAATATATTTATGAAGACACGCTAAATAAAACTGTATTGCTTTTACAAGAATACACTCCAGGTTATATCAAAGTTATAACAAAAATCTCATGGGTCTGTAAGAACAGTGAGAGGACTGCAAGACAGGATTCCATCGGCTTCCCAGGGACAGCTTTTCATGCTGGGTTCCCCACGGCACGAGGCCGAACACACCTTCAGAAATAAACGCACGAAGTCTCAAATCTTTTAACATCACCTTTCTATGCAAAGCATTTCTATCAGCCTACCAGCCTTTTCCAGACTGGGGAATTCCCACCAAGTCATCAATAATACATACAGGCAGCCATCCATCCACCTACTAGTGAGCAGTTTTAGCACACAGCACCTCTTCAGAGAAATCAGGCCTGGAAGATGAGAGCATAGCCCTTAATAATTTACAAGACTCATTAACCTTATCCCAAAAGACAAACAAAAAGAATGTGATATCAACTCAGATTTCCAGAACAAACCAAGATAGAGCATTTCAGAAGCCATTAGGATCTATCAGTCAATAAATACTCTCCAAATGTTCTTCTGTGGAATAACCTGTCAGCCAAAGAACCATCCATCTCTAAAAGCCTGTACTATTAGCAACACAACATCAGAAACCTTAAGAAACTTGCACTGCTGAAAATTAGATCAGAAAGGTTTGACAATTATTCAATATTCAAAAATCTTTAGAATTTGCTATTTTAAGTAGACAAAACCAGTCTAGTCTGGTTCTGCATAGAATAAATACCAGCCCTCTACAAATGTCAAGTGTGCCCAGGGACAGAATTCACATCCAACATCAAACACTCACTTTGGCAGCACAACACAGAGAACCAGAGCAGGGAAAAGACAGCCCATGGTCTAGTCCTGGGACTAAGCACTCAGTTCTGTACCTGGCCAAGCAGGTGATCCATATTCCCACCAGGCATTAGTTACATGGGGCAACACAGGGGTTGGTCGGAATATCTCAGAAGGAATTCTGGTGCTGCAGTTTGGTCTACTTGTGATGGCCAGATCTGCAGTTTATATCTGAAAACCAACAACAACAACCCTAGCACAAATTGCTTGGTTTTCTTGGTGTCTCCTACTACAAAGAAACACCTTACTGCTATAAAACTGCTTTTCTCTCTGCACAGACACCCAGTAGCCACGAGGGTTTGCCTCCAGAGGGAAGCTCTCCAGTTACATGTCCTCTCGTATCTGATCCCACACTCAGTTACCATATTCCTGTGCCTGCTTTGAAGTCTTCCTAAAGGAGATAATCTAAATGCTGGAGGAGCTGGCTGGAACACCCAGTCAGGCTCTGTGGGAAAGGAGCAGGTCCTGTGTTCTTCCCTGGCTCTGCTAAGCAGGTGTAGGAACGTGAACTGGGAAGCTTTAGGTGCTCCACCTCGTTTCTCACTTCATTTACACTGATCATGTGGGTCTTGGAAGGGATTTTTTCCAGACATTGTAAATGAGCTGCTGTACCTTCCCTTCCCTATCCACATGAGCAGTGAACTCTCCCTTCCACCTACAAAATCAACATGCAGAACTGCTAGATGATATAGGATAAAAATACTTAAAAACCAGCTGTGCTTCGTAAAGCCCATGCCTATCACATTCCTTCAAAAAGCAGGGCACAAACCACCCTTTTACTGTCGATCATTCCAAAATGACAGCAATTAAGGAACGTGCTATTTCCCTAATTACAATTTCCTTTATTATGAAACGCCCCTTCGCTCCCAGCAGTTTCTGTTCCAAGCAGGGAAGCAGAGCCCTGCACTGCCTTGTCAGGCTGTGCCTGACACCTGCTCTGTCCTAAAGCTCTCCCTCAGCACAGGGACACCTCCCCTGAAGGCTTCTCCACAGAGGGCCACACACAGCGAGTGTTCAACTGTTTGATGACATTTTGGGACTACAAGGAGAAAAAACATCACTTAAAATAAGCCAGAAGAAGAATGAATTGAAACAAGGCGTGAGTAACTATACATCCCATAAAGAGTCAGTGCTGATAGAAATTATCAAAAGAATTATCATTAACTTCCTGTAAACAGAGTTTATACTGAGGTTTCATATTGCATATTCCTTTGAAACAGGACACAAAGATGTAGGAATAGGTGGTATCTTTTCAAACTTTCTTTTGCAAGGAGAGTGTATCCTTAATGCTTAAACCTAACTAAACTCAGAACAACTAATTCCAGGCAGTAAAAAAACCTCCATCTTAGAAGAAAGGTGATCTGATAGGGCAAAATTATTACTTCAGTGCACGATCCGGGGTATGTTGAAGATTAAATATTAGCAGCATATGTTCATGGAAGGAAAATGAAAAGATGGCATGTTAACACATACAGTTTTTCCTTCTGGCTTTCACGAGGTTACATCAAGTTCATTATATATAAAAACTTAAACACTTCAAAATAGAAATCTGTATGTATTAACTTGTCAGACCAACATGACAATGTCTCAGCCTATAAATACCACTCCCTGACCTACACAGTTCTGGCTAAATAAACATTATCCCTGTTTTAAAAGAAAAAGATCCAGCTCTGGATGAACTGCAGCATGGCTGGGGCCAGTCTCCTGCCAGCATCCCTGACTGCTCAGCTGGGGCACTCACCCTGGCACACCCCCTGAGCTGAGCTCACTGAGTTAGGGTGAGCAGTGGATGAGGTATAAATGCTGTAAGGAAAGCAAGCATTGCCAGAATAACACCGGTATTGTGAACAGTGAGACATCTCTAAGGTTACTTTTAATCAAAATGAAACCCAGTAACTGGTGCACTTTGTCTGGACACGTGTTCAGTAGTGCCATATTTCAGTCCCAACGTGCCTTTCTTCCATGGAAAAGTGCTTCTCTAATATCCAGAAGAATTTTTTGAAAGACCATTCTGTCTCCAAAGAGACCATTAGGATCAGTTTTCCATTCTAAACAGAAATTCCTATCTTCTCAAACAGCTCCAGCTCCTCCAAAATAACCAAACCATCCTGAGCTTTCTCGCGTACTCACCTGCCAAAAGCAACAAACACTTCTAAAGGAGGAACAGCAGAAAACCGAGAACTATTCTTTAATGGCAGTGAAGTTCGAACGAGTCAAAAATTATTGTTGCTTTCCCTGCAATGACAATTACCAAAGCTACAGCCTAGAGATTGTCTTTTTTTTTTTTTTTTTAATTAGGCTGGTAAGATGTGCTGCCTTTCCCCAGTTGTTTTTTGTCACAGATCTTTAAAGATCTGCTACCCACAAGTTAGATATTATCTATGGTAACACTTTAAAGATTCATATTTGTACATGTGAATGTTATCCAGAATTTCCTAAATCAGTATTTCCCAAAGTTTTGAGGTTTCCACCTCAAAGTCTCAGTCCTCAGTAAATTTTATTTGCACATGCCATTATAAAGTTTTTAATTTAAAATCTTAAGGCAACGCAGTCCTGTGAGGCATTTCCTAACACAGTGATGGGCCATAAACACCAGGCATTTTGTGGTGCATGCAGACAGAAATGCACATACCATACCTGCTCACTGAGAGCGGGCTGGGATTGTGCACCAGAGCATCTCACACCTCGCCCCTTCCCAGCCTGCTCACTGCTCCGCAGAGATTTGTGCCTTGGGAACCTTATTTTTCACACACACTCCTCTCCTCAGGCATTGAGGTTTTAGAACAATTTCTCATTCATAACAGGTCAGAGCATTTTGCCTGCAGACCACACACAAAATGCTCAGCTTTGACAGCTCAGCTGTTCTGGAGGCTGCTAAGATGCTGCTGGATAAATTACAAAGGCCCTGGTGCTCTCAGCCCCCTCCAGGACCTGCCCAGCTGAGAATGCCAGAATCCCCTCTCTGAGTCCTGCTGCAGTGGGAAATGGAGTTCCCAGTGCACATTTATTGTCCTGAAAGTTCCAGCACAAACACATTCACTTACAGGGTGCACACAGAACACAGGGCACAGGCTGTGCCTGAGGAGCCCCAGGTTTCTCACAGACAGGTGAGAAAGATTACAGGGACAAATTACTCTTCCCACTGGCCTTCAGGTCAGTAGTTTTCAATACTAGCTTTTTATGAGATACTTCATTAAGTTATTGACAAGCTTTATTTTCCTTTCTGAAACGGCGGAGATTTAATTTATTTTCTTAACAGGACAAGGTATGCATTCCCTGAGGATCTTCATTGCTATAGATTAATTTTCTCTAATCTTACTCCTTTATAACTCATTCCTCTGTTCAAAGAGGTTTTCTCTCCCCATGAAAAACTAACATAACATCAAAGCTGCAATGCTGTGCTTTTCTCAGTAGTAACAGAAAATGATGTGTGAGATACCAAATTTTTTATACTGGAATTTTGAACGGTATCTTGTGATAGAATTTATGGCATGAAACCTTACAGAACTTTGAAATTTTCTATTTTTTATGATTTGCAGTTACTGTATATAGCAACAAAATGAAATATATAAAATATATACCAGTTTGATAAAAAAATCCGATGTGAAATTCTCCATTTTAAACATACCACAATGTAAACTCCTCTGCAAATGCCAGTCTGTCTTCTGTAGGCACACACAAGCTCATCTCTGTAGTGCTGCCTCTCTCCTCTGTTGAAGTAAGCACTGAATTCAAATAGGAAACATTCTGAAGCACAATTGTTGAGCTGTTCCCGAGGGACAGTTACAGTTTCATGGCTTAATCACTCCAACTTTCCATTTTGTTAATAACATAGTTGAATAAAAATGATCTGGTGCTACTTGTGCATGCATTTTAATGAGTCCCTGGAAAGAAATGCCTACAGTGATGCATGCCCAGAGCTCCTGAATCAGTGGGAAAAGTTCTCCACAAAGATTAGAAGCATCTTCAGCTTCTGTGCATCAATAACATCTTTTTGATTCTGAATCCAAATTCTGCTCTGAAGAAAAAGAACTTTTAGAGAAAGTTTCATAGTTTAATATGAAAATCAGTGCCTGAGCTAACATAATCCTCCAACCCCAGCTTCCCCTTCCAAATCTCAGCATATTAATCTCCTTTCCTTTTAGCTGCTCCAGTTCTTGCATAACAATGCCATTTCCTGAATTCAAATCTCCACAAATAAACCTTAAAGCTGAATAATACATTATTAAGCCCTATGAATATTCCCCTAAGCAGGGCATCCTTAAAAAACTGGGCTACACTGTCACAGTTCAGCATCATTTTCTTTGTACTTTCAGGGTAAGAACAAGAAGCACTGCAGCAGCCAACAACCTAAAAATCCTACTGAAACAGAAAACTTCTACCCTCTGCAGAGAAGATTTTTAATAAGCTACTAATGCTTTGTTTAAATCCCCATCCCTCCATGCAGCAGTCACTCATTTCTCTGTGGATATGTAATTTGCACAGGCTCACAGGGAAATCCTGGACCGGTGCTTTTAGGGGAAGGAAAAGCACAGTGCATCCCCACCTTCCTGTACAGCCCCAAGCCACACGCTTTTCCCAAGAGTTCCAACTACCAATGCTCAAACATTAACATAAATGATTATTTCTTCAATACGAGAATTTTAGAAGTATTTTACCTAAGAAGGATGCTCAGTTTTGATTTGCCTGCTCCCTCAGTTTTGGTCTGTTCCTTTCCTAGTGCAAATGCTCACTAGAGGTTAAAAATGTCTGTAATGACTGGGTTCTGGGTCCAACCTGAGCACAGGCTGGAGACTCTCTGCATTGGATATCTCAGATGAGCTCTCTCAAGTGTGACTTGCTGGATGAGGAGGATGGCAGCTGATGGCAGAGCACGTTGGACATGGGCACAGGACACTTTTCACTAAAAGTCCATCTCAAGCAAGGAAAAAATAAACCATCTTGAAGAGCAGCTACTACAGGGGAAAAATGTACTGGACTTGAGAGGGCAAAATTTATTTCACAATTAAGTCCATTAAAGCAAACTATTCATTATCACTGCTTTATCATCCACTCAAGACCCACAAGATACCTTTTCTCAAAGGGGTTAGAGAATACAAACAGTATTACTAAGAAAAGATTAATTACCTGTTGTAGGCTAAACATTTTTAAAATGTCTTTGCAGTAATCCCCAGTGAAAAACCCTGACTGACATTCAACAGGAGAAGACTGCTTCACACACTGGAATTAGACAACTTCATTACACAGGGAACAAGAAGGAAGGAATTGAGAAACAAAGGGACGTAATCTCTCAACTTAAGCCATTTTTCAATCAGCCACACAGCAATATGCACACAGCCCTGCCCCTGCCTGATGGAGCAAGTGCTCAGCACCTTTATCAGCTCAAATATTCAGTGCAGCAAGCGAGTGCTGAGCCTGGAGCATGCCTTGGCAAGATGAAATGCCAAGCAGAGAAAAGAGCTGAGCCAAAACCACTCTGTGCCAGTCCAGCCTAAGCAGTGCTTTCCTAAGGAAAGAGGAACAGAAATCAATGTGATTTTTAAAAACTGATCCTGAAAAATTACAAACCAGGAAACAGACTCACAGCTCTTGGAGTGGTGCCACTACCACCAGCAGCTTGTCACTTCCCTCCCCATGCCCTCTAAGATAGGTCCTCCAAAATGAATCTGAAAAAACAACTGAAATGGAAGTGAAGAATCTAGAATGACAGACTAGATCTTAAAGTACAGTTATTTTAGGGGGGCAAAAAAATGGAAGCCTGAAAACAAAATCACAATTTAATCCGCCACATTTCAGCTCAGTGTGTCACAGACACCTCTAATTCCAGTATCTTACAAGTCTAGACATCTGTCTCAAACTTCTAATCTGAAGCTAAAAACTGGGCAAAATTTATGCAGTATGAACACAGCAGCGTACCAGACTTTATGAAGAAGAGCCCTGTTTACATTGCTGGGGTACAAGACATGTTTACAGGGTATTCTGCTCTGAAACAGCCAAGTTTATTCAGTAGTAAGTTTACTCACAAAATGATCAATTACTCCCTACTCAACTACATTCAAAGCAAAGCTTCTGGAGCTTTGTTTTTCTCTTTAAATAGTACGGAAGCAGCTGAGCCATCCTGAGCCCATCTGCATGTTAACAACACATTTCTTAAGGTGCAGATTTACAATCTGTGTAAGAAGATAAAAATCTGCACTTTTGGTCGAAGGGACTATCCCTGCACTTCTCTGGCAGCTGCAGCTGATGAAAGTGCTTGTGGGCTGTGTAATCAGCCTGAGAGATGTGCTTCCTCATCTGCCTGGAAGCTAATCCCCCGCACAAGAAAACTTCCAGCCAGATTGGGAACTTCAGCTTCATGCTTTTCCTATTACTGCAGCTCAAGATTATCTACAAGAGGCAACTCTAATTTCCTAGCACATCATTGCAGGTTTTTTGGGTAAGTTCTTTCTGATCATGGAAACACATTTAGAGAAGGTTTTTCTAGACCTGTGGTAATTCTTAGGTAAAAAGTTGAGTTGGGCATGGTATAACAACATTCTCAATAAACTCCAGCACTCATTCCACTGGACTAATTTCCTATAAATAGCATGTCTGTACTGATATTCTAAGAAAACCAAGTTTATTGCTATATGCCCTCCCTTAACATCTGCCACCCAAATAAAAGGAGGGTTAGAACTACTGTGTCTAAACTCTGCACATTTGGGGCAGGAGGGAAGTATCACCTGGTGAACAAAGACTGCTGAGTGAGGCTTGACAGTTCAAGTTCTGTCCTTGGCAGAAGTGCCAAGAAGGCCACTGCAGGATGCTCTGGGTGTGACAAGGGGATGGTGCCAGTAGAACAGACTAGGACAGGAAAATGAGGAACCAAAGGGAAAGTGTTTTGGAAACAAAACTCTTTCCTCTACTCAGAAATGGTTAAAAAAACCCCACAAATCCCAGTTTTCCAAGAGCTTGTTTTCTGCCCCAAACTGAGAGGAGTAAAAACATTTTTTCAAGGAAATTAGATATTCCATAGCTTTTTTTCCAGTGTTATGCTTACAGAAAGTGATACCACCACACAAAACAAACCAAAGTTAACAGGTTTCAACTAATTTGGGGAAAAAAGGGGGAAGAGTGTAAAGTAGCTCATGACAATTAATGCACTTCTGTGAATTGTTTTGGTCATAAAACTGACACTTTTCACTTCAAAAACGTCTCTCCACCTTCTCCAAACATGAACAGACTTGTATTTCCTCCATAAATCTCAGCTTTCCACCCTAACACTGAAAATTTTCCACTGACCTCAAGGGCTTCCATTTCCCTGTAAGTCCCAGAAGGATAATCAACAGCATAAAAGCTCCAGCTGAGCAGACAGCAGAGCCATTACTGTAGAATGCACTGGGTAACTGATCCATAACTATAAAATATTTATCTACATTTGGCACGTGGCTATCAAACACCATCAAGTTCATTAGGCAGCTTGGTCCAAGGACACATTTCTTGCAAGAATTATTCCAAGATTTCACAAGAAGTTGGGGCATGTTTTCAATCAGCACAGCTTATTTAGAATATAATCAATCCATAGAAGAGTAATTAATTTGCAGATCACACACTCAAAAAGTTCTGACAGAATAACCTCATTAACTCCTCCCTCCTACACACACAGAGTAAAAGTCTTAGGAAAAAATGCTCACACTGTCTTAAAGTGGTCACTTCAGCTTTGGTTTGGGGTTTTTTTCACCCTGAATAGAAAAATGGAACTAATTTTCTTAGCCTGGCAAGAGCTTGTCTGTTGAATCCACATTAATAGTTGGCTTTCAGTTTTGAAAATCAGATTTGATTAGTTCTCTGAACAAAATCCAAAAATCAGCAGCTGGTCCCTAAAGAAACTTTCTTCTTTTGGGGAGAGATTTTGTCCCTTTTCCCCCGAGCCTCTCACAAAGAGAATGCAGTCACTACCAGACACAGGATTGCAGACTGGCATTTTTTTATGTGGCTCTGAGTTTGGACTGAGTTCTTAGAGTAAAAGATTCACTAAGTCCATCTCCCATATTAGCTAAGCTGAACTTGTTGGAAAATGACAATTTAGCACTTGGAAGCAGGTGGGAACTGAATTTCTCAACACATGGACAAAGGATGACCCATTTCTATTTATGTATAGCTAAGAACCAAGGAAGGGAAGAAAAAGAACAGCAAGTTATCCAAATACAACTGCTGCACTACATGATATAAACAAATATTTACAATCCTAGCCAAATTTATTTGTTCATATGTGAATATATTTGACACATCAGAATGAAATCACTAAATAATCCTGCCAAAACGTTTTGGAGACAAAACTTCTTCTATGAGAACCTGGTGGTAAAGCAGACAGGCTTCTTATTCTGCTTTTCATTAATAATGCAAACCCAGCAAGACCAACCAGAGACTGCAACAAGTTACAGCCTCACTTGTTACAATGAACCATTCCCAAGACTACAAAGATAATCAAAATCATCGGATGGACAATGCAACCTGGGAGAAAGTGGTTTTGAAGGCAGGGATTACAGCTTGACAATTTAACTTCTGTTTGTAGACAGCAGAGGAGAACAAGTCAAAGGTACCCCAAGAAGCAGCTGTCTAACTTTCTAAAAATAAACAAATCTTTTCTGTTGTACTCCTAATTCTGTGAAGATGAAACTCCTCAAATTTTGAATTCTTTTAAACTCCCGAAGCCTGAACAAAAATGATTTTTCCAGAACAGCAGCACCACTTGCAATATCCTCGGAAGACAAATTCTGCTCATTTTCCAGCATTAAAAAGCAGATGTCCTTCCGTGCATTAACAACACTTGATTATAAAATAAATTTATCCTCTGTGCAAAGAGGAGTGAACATAATGGCTCCCTGAAGGCACAGCTTGGAGGTATGAGGGCTATTAGTTCAATTTCTCCTTCAAATGCTGCAGGGAAGGATGACAGAAAGAAAGCCTCCAGTTGTGATTCTGCGAACCCGCCCGGTCCGCGGCTGCCTTCGCTCCAGAGCTCCCGAATGAGCCCCTGACAGCCCAGCCCTGCCCTGTCCTCACAACACTCCAACTGCAGGCTGTGTGGTCTGCTTAGAACCCTTCAGGGAAAGCAGCCTGGGCTTCCAATGGTTATTTTTTTAAAACCTGGGATAGCAAGACAAGGTCATTTCATTTAAAGAACCCACAGGAATCTCATAACGTTTCAAATATTTTTATTTGTGTGCAAAGATAGACATTTGTGGGGGATGTGGAGGTGAAACTTTGGGTTTATATATTAGTTTATTTGGGCAGAGGATGATTGCTGGTTTCCTACCAGTGTTTTTGCTAAATTGCTTTGCTAAACTCTCTATAGTATTGATTACCTGTTAAAAATTTAACGTGTGCAGTTAATGAAGCAGAAATAACATAGCGATGTAATCAGTCAACGGCAAAAATGATCAAAAGGGGAAGCAAATCTGTGTTGTTTGGGAGTGGGAGAACAACAAGTACCACTGGTACATTTAAATAGCAGAGACACTGAGGGAATATATGCAATATATATGCAATCAAGCATATAAGAGGGAGGAGGCAAACCAGGAAGAAGCATAAAGGGCAGAGGGATGAACAGAATGAAGGGTGATTGAGTAACAGCCCATGCAGAGAGGACCATCTTGGAGGGATCTGCTCTAGCTGCTACAAATTCTCCTGCAAAGAACAAATAGCCTTTACAACAGTCCACAGACTTAAAATTCAAAGCATGCTGCATCACTAAGCCCAAGTCCTACAAATAACTTTATTTTAACCACATCCTATAGGCTATGTTTAGCCCATAAATGTTTCATTGCATTTTCAACAGCCAGTTACTGGCTATACCTCCAACTTTTCAAATAAAAGCATCAGAAATGTACACAATGTGGGGATATGGGTACTGAAGATTTTCTTTCGTGACAAACTCGACTTGGAACATTGTCACCTCCCCACCCAGCTCTCCCAAATCTTGCTGCTGCTGTTCTGCAGATCTGCTGCTCCACAGGCACCTCCCCACTCCAGGTGCTAAGCCCACAAGGTTTCCATGGCCTGCTTTCCAGTATAGCCCTATGAACCTGTTTTCTGCACAAATGAGAGAGCAACATAATTGTGATAGGTACATGGAATCCAATATGGCCAAGGGGCTGTAAAAAAACCCTCTGACATAACTCATTCCTGCTGATGGTAACATCCTTCTGTATGGCCACAGGTTGAACTCATCTGGGCAAACAGAAACTCAGCTAAATAAGCACTTGCTTCATTCCCTTTTTTTCTGGAACCCATTTCTGGACAGAGGTACATGAGTACATGTGCTAATGTAGCACCAAACCAAGAGACAGCACAGGAGGTGCAAGCAGCTCTTTAAAATGGCTTGTGCAAGACATCTGCCAAAACACCACTCTGATCTCAGGGTCTGGGTAACAATTAAGGATTACATGGGGAGGGATCCCAGAGCCATTCCCTTCTCTTCTGGCCCCAGAGCACACTCTGTTACCTTCCCACATGCCTTAGGATAAGCTCTTTCAGGGACAAAAAGCAAGATGGATCTTTAACAAACATTACAGTGATGCAGAATGAAGAGTTTCCTGTAATTTCCTTGTGTTAAATACAGAGACACCACACAGGTCCCTCTCCCTTACCATGTTCCTGGTGCCACTGTGGCTCCCTCCTGCGTGCTGGTCCTGCTGGTTGTGAGCCTCATCACTGAGCTGATCTGAACGCAAACCTAGAGTCAAAGCTGGCTTCTCTTCACTGGAGTAACTCTGTTGCTTTAACAAGTTGACTCAAGTTCAGTGGAGGGCCCAGGGATGCTGGTGGCAGGGGAAGAAGCAGAAGCAGCTGGGGAGAGGAGGGAAGATAGGAGGAAGAGCTAAGCCATTATTTTTGGATTAATTTAGGTGCTATTTCATGCTACAGTTGAGAGAGGGAAAGGAAATAAGACCTATAAAGAGAAAAGTACTGCTGCAGGGTAATTAAGACCTAGGAGTAAACATGCCAAATGGTGTTTGCCACATGACAACAAACAAATGTGAATCAGAATGTGAATCAGCACCGAGCAGAGGAGGGAATGTTTTCTCTGCTATTCAGGAAGCACTTCAATTGTTTAGGAAAGGTGTGAGTCATTAACTCTCGCACGTACAAGTGAGACGTCCAAAGCTATAAATACTTGACATACTTCAAGGGCTCTTTGGAGTGGAAGAATGGAAATCTAAATGTACTTTTTCAAAATTACAGAAGCGTGAAGCCATGCATCATTTCACAGATTTTGATTTGCTGTGTTTAGGCTCTTCTGAATTGCACTGCCCGAGCATGACGAGCTGTAACCTTGAAAGGCCCGGCTTTCTTGCTTCTGATGCTCTGGGGAGCTAAGCAGCTCTTTGGGATAAAAGATGAGAGGAGCACAGGAACTGATGGAATGCTATTTTAATGCAGCACTTTTGTATGTCTCAATTGGTAACTGATCACAGCCATGAAGCAAAATTACCTTTCTGCTGGCAACCAAGAATCTCATGGCAACAGCCACATGCCATAAAAACAACCCTTCTCCTCTTTGATTTCACATCTGCTCGTAGGAGCTCAGCAGGAGGGCACTAAGGAAGTTTTACTGCCATCTTGCAACATTGACTTTTATGGATTCTTCCGACTATAACACACTGAAGCTCTTCTTAATCTAACTCCTAACGTAATTTATTACTTTTAGACCCAGGTAAAAATGCTGGTTGGATTTCAGCAGGGTTTTCATTCCCAGCTGAAAACTACCACAGTAACACCAGTGCAGTGGGATTATCAAGCCGTGGTGAAGGGCTCGGCTCCTGAGCTAGATTTGGCAAATATTAGTGTAATAATCCAAGTATAGATCCCATTCCTTCAGATATGCAGCTTTAACATTTTTCCCTATCAAAGTCATCAAGTTGAGATGGTATTAAACACCTACACAATTCTTCTAAAGAAAAATACGGTTTTTTCCCCATGATGTGTTCTTCAAAATGATTCTTGCACTGCCTTTTACCTTAGAGATAAGGGATTCCAAGGAATACTGATGCACTGTACCTGATCACACGACAGGCACCTTCCAGAAGGGAGTCATGAAATGCCCCAAGAGTCCTGGCTAACCCAAGTTCAGGGAGCAAATGCATTACTCCACTGTGACTGACAAACTTCTGGGAAAACTGATTGCACAACAGGAAGAGCGTAAAACAGAGCTTAAGAGCTTGGCCACCCATGAGAGTCATTCATTTACCCCGACCCCAAATCTCAGAACAGAAATACACAAGAGGAACACAAGAAGAATGCTCAGCTTTATGCAAGCACATGGAAAGTATGATTTTGCAGCATCATAAATATTTAATTATACTTCTAAGGATATCACTAGTTACATTCTTAATTCAAATTCCTTCTTAAATTGCCATTTAAAAAACTCTTTAGAACTATACTTCTATTTTCCTTAATTTAATAAGAAATTATTTTAAAAACTCTTTATGAAGAACTGGTTTTCTCCCAAACACATCTAAGTTCTTCTGTCCTCAAGAGAGATTGATCAGGTATTCTCACTGAAGCCAACGGATCTGTAAAACCTTTGGTGAAGAGTTTTCAGAACATAAAAGTCTGACTGCCCAGCCTATGGCTGCCTTTAGAATGCTGCAGTCTGCATTTAACTGGTGCTACATCACACCCAACTTCCTTAAGGTTGGGAAACCAGTGCAGTGTGAGGTGGTAGCCCTTCCTTTGCTAGCAAGTTTCAAGTTCTACTAAATTCACTCACTCAGTGCAGGCTTTCAGTTGTTTACACTTGGTATTACACTCTTTTCACAAAGTGAGTAACCTTCTTTACATCCCACAAAAAACTCCCATGTTTTAAAAACCTCAAAGTCTGAAACAAATATTCCCACTTACTGCTTCAGAGCAAGTAAATCAAGAAACAGGAGCTCCCCATGAAAGGTTCTGCATGCCAGGGCTGCCCAGACCACAGTGGGATAACACAGACCCTCACAACTACAGCTGCTTTACTCTGTTGATATATTTGTGCAGAGTCACCAGGGCAATGCTGACAATTTACATAATAAAAGACATTGAAAGAAAAATTAATTACCTTGTACTGTGCCCTTGGTGCATCTTCTCTCCTCTATCATCCCAGGGAGCAGAAGCAAACTGCTCCTGCACTGAGACCTGCCACAGTTCCCTGTGCCTGAAGGACAGTGAGGCTCACAGAGCTGCTGCTGTGAAGTCACGAGCCACATTTGCAGCACAGTTCATACAGGGGTTCTCTAACATGGCAGCAATAAGAAAAATACTAGTTTGTCTCACTTTCAAGAAGTCTAAAGTAGCAGTAGGGCTTTCCAGCCTGGAATCACAAATCACTTAGCACTGTGCAATTTCAGAAGGATCTGGGGGATGCAGGTTTTCCACAGCAGGGCCCCGTCAGGCTGCGGAGCCAGCCAGCAATCGGCCCCGATCTCCCTGAACACGCATCCTTGGACTAAAACAGAATGGAAACAGCCAAATATGCAAAGGAAGAGACACACATGTATAAACACATCAAAGTATTGCAGAGAAATCGCTCCTGGAAGTGTCATTCAAATGAAGGCATCCTGCTAAAGTGATTCTTCCCAAAGAACTGCAGCCTGGATGTCCCTTCTGGGGTCCCTCAGCAGAGGTTCTGTCCCCCAGCAGGCACAGACGGCTGCTGCTCCCTCAGCCTAACAACTTCTGTCTTCAGGACAGGGGTTGACATTTTACCACTGCATCCACGTATTCTTTTCTCACATAACGAGACATCTGAAGAATGGAAAAAACCCCATCTCATTTGTGAGTGGGCTGAAGGTACCAGTCAAGAAGTAAAAACTTGCTCCTGTCATTTGGAGTGATTTATCAAGCTGCTGTCTCTCAGCAAAAATATGGAGAATGTCTGTGCAAGCTCACTGCAGTGCAAAGGAAAACAATTTAGATTTAAGATGTTTAAATCCCTAAGTAAACAAATCAGCTTCACTCTGTGCTGAAATCTAGAACGAGGCATTGCAGCTCTGTCCTGCACCCTGGAGGCAGGGGCAGTAACCTGGGGCTGAGGGATGACTGACAGCAGAGGGACAGTGTCCCCTGCATGGATTCCAACTGGATCTACAAAGAATTTATCAGTCTGCATCAACAGAGTGCTGAACAGAATTGAAGGAATGTGGCTGGCAGGTCTAAGGACTTCATAAGTTTCTGAACCAAAAATAAAATTATCAATGTACGAAATACTCTGAAAAATTTTTTGCTAACCCAACTTTATTTTTTTTTGTAAGTACATAGCCTCATTTTTAGAAATAGTAGTGGCAATGAGACACACACAATGGTCAGCAGAACTCATCCACACGAAATTTTTGGGAACATTTCAGTGTTCCAGGCTCTGAGCTCTGCCCCATTCCATTTTCTCTTTGATGTCAATAAGTTATTCATCTTATTAGTTCAAGCTTTATCTTTTGATCAAAGTTTTGTAATACATAATTTGGAAATTAGTTTCTTAGAGGGACAAGAGCTGTCAAATCAGATCAACCCCAACAAAGTGGTAACAGCTTAGGACAAGTCAGAGCCAAAGATGGAATTTCAGAGCATATGTGCAAGTTATTATTTTCTAAAAACCACAGTGTTGACATTACAAGAGAAGAAAAGAGAGGAAAGATCCTATCTCCTGAGCCCTTGATCAAATTACTTCATAATTCACCCACTAGCCCTATCCCTGGATCCCATAACAGACAGCAATCTGAGACAGAACAAGCCTGTGGATTTCAGAGCATTAAGGGAGAAAAGGGAACAAACTACAATGTTGCAACTAAATCTCCAGAGGATGTAGAAACACTCAGAGGTACTTTAAACAGCAGAATAATTTTATGGAACCTTGCAGATATAAAATATGGGGACAACTTGAAATTAGCCACAGTCCATGTCCAAGATATAAAAACCAGGAACCCAGAACTGTACAGTGCCTGCAGTTTCCTATGGTTTCTTTCAGCAAACTTTTTTCAAAGTAATTGTCAGATATTAGATTCCAGTATTTCTAAGATGGTATCTACTAGTTCTTAATTTATCCGAGCCTCTTATCTTTGAAGCAATTCAGTTGCTGTCTCAGTGCCTAATTTCCATTTTACACATCCTAGAAGTGTGTTTGTCCTTTTGTCCTTAGAAGTTGACTTCTAAAGATTCCCATCACTAACACGTCTACAAAGAACAAACAACTTGCTCTCTGTGTCCTTCGGTTGAGATCTAATTATTAAAGTTATAATTATTTCTCCTTACATATTTTAATAAGTTGGAAACTGCTTTAAATTGCACTTTTACTGAAAGCTGTGGGCTCAGACATTTCTTTTGTTAGGAAGGGATGTGTGCTCTGCAGAGGTTTCAGATCCTTAACCTGTAAACTAACTTGGTGCATGAGTTACTGTTCACTTTGCCTTCTATCAAGTCCTGGTTATTTTCAATCATTTTTAGTTTCCCTTTGCATATTTAGGAACTGCTCCTCTCAGCCCAGAAATTTTATGCAGTGTTTCTAGAATTATTTACTAAGACTTTAGAACATTTTACCTTCTCCCTCCTTTCTTCAATATCCATTTTCTTAATGGGTAAAGCAGGAACTTTATCATCTTAGGATATGGACATGCTAACACTTTTTAACATGTAAACCCAAGAGCTGGCAAGCCTCTCCACGATTAAAAAACCATGAAAAATAACTGACAACATTGAGCTATGCTTATTTCATGATACAGACTCTGTTCTATACAGGAAAGTATAAATAGTGTCCACAGCTGTGCAATTTATCCTCAGCCATTAAATGTCTCCACAGTCTTACAATTCCTAAAAGTGTCTGCGCTGCCTACAAATGAGCTGCATTAATATAAACAGCGTGTGCATGTCCAGAGAGCCCATAAAACAAAAGCCCTAGGAACAGACCTTAACTAAAAAGTGGCACTTCCAGATTTGAAAAATAAGAGCTCGTAACTATTTCACAGTCAATCAATTTGCCAAGAAGCCTTTCCAATGTTGAATCCCTGGTTTAGACGCCTGGAGGGAAAACAAGAGCTTGTTCGGAAAGGATGGAGCCAACCATCCCCTCTGCACTGTGCCTGAGCGCTGGGAGAGCAGAGAGCCTGCTCCAAGCCCCAGCCCTGCCCGGCTTCACCAAAACACCCAGCACCCTCCAGACAGAGATGAGGAAATAACCTGCAAAGAGGGACAGATTCAAGCAGGGATCACTCACAGGTGTGCACAGGAAACAGCCAAACGTGGCTTCACTGCCTCAAGTCCTACACACACAAGTTCATGATACAGATATTTACTGTTATAAACCCAGCACTGCTCACTTACAGCGCTCTGCAGAGGAATAAGTGTGACTAAAATAAGCTGTACACTGTATCTTATCTCCATTTTAAGAATGAGCAAGTTTCTTAACCTCTTTGTCTCAGTTTCCAAGGCTACAAGTGAGGCATGACAAAGGCAGGAAGAAAACCCAGATATTTTTTGGCTCTCGGTTGTTTCTTTTTTTTTTTTTGCTGTTCAGTCATCTTATCTTCTTAAACTGTGGGATTTAGTTATTTAAGCATAGATATTATTCTATGTTCAGCCTGGTTTTTCGGTGATTCTAATCAGTTTTGCTCTATGCAAATCTGGACAATTGTTTGGTGATTAAATTTGATCATTTCTTGCTTACATGCACACAAAAATAATCAAGGAAACAATACCCCAACCAGCAATAGTGGAGGAAAGGACACATTCCTATAAAATACAGTTAAACCAAGCTATTTTTAAAGGTATGCAAATGACGTGAGAGAAGACAGGAAACCACATTTAAAGTGTAAATCAAACCCATTGTTTTGTAAAATTTCTGGAAAAGCTTCGAAAAATGGCTTTTTCTACTTTTCTCTCGCAGAATTTCTTTGTTCACTACAAAAGGAAAAACAAAGCAACAGGAAAATGAAGTGATGTTCCTCCTCTGGCAGAGAAGTAATGAAGTTCCTCCCCCTTCCAAAGGGGATCACAGTTTGCCAGCTTTGGCAGCCACTGTAGTATTTAAAATAGAAATGAATCCCAAAATGTGATTTGGCAAAGACTCGCTGAAATATTCAGTAAGTCTGTTTTCCCTCTTTTCCACTTCCTTTCTACCATTCTAATAATACCAAGAGATGCTTTCAGGCACCTCGGGGATGAAAGGCACCCGTGGCTGCCACCCAGACAAAGAGCCCCATGAACTTTAGCACACATGGAACACACGGATCAGACAGAGCAGCTCTGTACCGAGGGCTCCTTGTATGGCCACGGCCCAGAGTGCTGGGCTGCTTCCAGCAGCTGCTCTTGTTCTTACACACAGCTTGAGCTCCATGGAGCTCCCTCTGCCTCCCCAGACCCGAAGGCATCAGCTCCTCTGGCACTGGCAAAAGCCAACAACACCAAATTTTGTCACAGGTTCCAGCAATTTCTCAGCACACACAGGCAGAATTATGATTTTCATAATGCTTTTGTTTTCACCTACATTGAGGGGAATCCTACAAGCCAGAACACACAGTGTTTTATAGATATGCTGTGTTGAAAGAGAACAAAGAAAATACGAGTGCACAAGGTGAGAGATGAATCAAAGATGTGAACCCTTCACAGGGATATCCAAACCCACTGCCAGGCTGAAGCATGCTAGCTGGAGTCAGTATGCAAGAAACTCCACTCCAAACAATTGCTTTGGAAAAAAATTACTTAATATGAAACACCACTTGGCACTGGGTGGGGACAATAAGCCAGTTGTCACAGATGCTTGAAGCAACAACAGAAAGCATGTTTTATTAACAGAGGGACTGAGCTCGATGTGAAGGAACCATGACAGGTCAGCTTTAAAGAACTGCCTTCAACAAGAGGAGCAGATCGTGTGGCACCTATAACCAGTGCTTCACTGGGCTTTAAAACTACTGACTTCTTTCTAACTAGGAAGTGTTGTATATAAATTAATCCGTCTTATTCATTCACAGAAGAAAAGCTATTGAGTACCTCTGAACCCACAAAACATTAGCTTTCACATGCAAGCAGCCAGCCAGCTGACTCCTTCAGCCAGCAGTTTCAATTCCAAAGGTGGGCAAAATGTCTTCACTGTATCTATGCAACAGCACCACATTACCAAAGTAATTCTGTTCAGCATCTTGTGACATGCCTCCAGAAAATGTCAGAACCAAAACTCTCTCATTCCAAGGGTAAGGAAATTTTCCAAGCATCAACATTTTGTCTTGTGTACGTTTTAAGCTTTAGAATTTTTATAATCACATCCCAAAGCCTGAGTCATTTCTACTTTGCCATCAATGAAACCGTTCAAAGGCAGCAGCAGGAAGACTCGAAGATTGATTTCACAGCTCATTGGTCCAGGCAGTGTTTGTAAACTGCTGACCCCAACCATGGAGAATTGCTAGGGCCTTGCAGATCGAAGGGAGACTTCCAGCCTGTAGACAGTTTACAACTGATTTGAAACCTGAGTTTTTGAAAGTCTGATTTGAAAGCCTGTCAGTTTTTCCTAAAAAAAAACTCTTAAAGGAGTTTGTTCTAAATGAGTCATATTAGCCCACACAAGCAAATCAGCACATTGTTCTGATTTCCCCTCCCTAAAATGCATCGTGTCCTCAGCACAATGCTACTGCACAAATTACTCAGGACCTGCCAAAAGCTACCACCAAGCTTTAATTACAGCAGTCCTATTTTGTATATTCTCAAATCAAACAAGAAGTAAATCAGCCTGCTAAAAATCAGCCAGTATTTCAAAATCTCCAGTGAAGATCAGGAAATAAATCTCTGCAATAATGCATTAGCCAGCTCAGAAAGAGCCTCAATTGCTTGCTTTAAGATAAGACTGTGGTACACACGTGAAAACTGCTGTGCAAAAGAAATGACAAAAAGCACCAATTAATTGTACATTATTGTACAATTAATTGTACCAAATTATTTTAATGCAGATCATTGCTAATAAATATTTCAGACATCTTAATAGTATTTCCACTTTACCTTTCTGGCTGCGCTTTCCAACTGATTCAGTTCCACAAGTGAGAATGTTTGCATTCAAAGTTTTTGTCACCATCAGCATTTTGTTGGGAACACTATGCCCCATTTTAGATTTCTTCTGTATGTTTTACAGAAGAGTTAAAAAAATTGTGAGTGCATGTCATTCTGCCAATCATTCTCATCTTATTAAGCTTTTGTCATGGCCTGACAATACCAAAAGACTTGAATGCATTTTACTGTTTTGCAAGCAGACTGCTTTATCTCTTGTCATAAATGATGGAAAATGTGATCCTGAGGTCAACAAGAAAAATTGTGAAGATGAGGCTTCCTTACTTACAAGTATTTATTCAGTCTCTGACTTGGAGTTTAAAGGCTGGATCTTCCATGCTCTAAAAATAGCAAAAATCTGCTTTAATCCAAGGTTTCAGTTTCTAGATGGGAGAAGAGCACCTAGATTAAATAATCTGAAAACTGAGCAACAAGCCAAGCATCATCCCAATTCCCAAGTTTTTCCCATTGCTGAACAATACAGAAATTAATTCCAAAGATGACTCCCAAATCACACGTTAAGTATTCAGCCCTAAGAAAAGCAAATACTCATCAGCAGGTTGGACTGCAGGATTCTGATATGCAAGGCAGCTCTTCCAGCTCACAGAGAGAAATATTTAACTGGTGAAATGTATGTTTGCTCTGAACTGACTGTAACACATGACCTGGCACGTGCTTTGACAGCAAGCTGTTCAAGAAAGATGACAATACAACAGACTTACACAAACAAAACACAGCAGTGCCAGGATAAGCCTCTGGAAATACAATTTGTGATGTAAAGCCATAAATCTTTAACATTCAAACGAAAGACTTGAAGCTTTAAGAAGCAGCAGCCTAACTGCTGAGGTTAGAGGACATTCCCATACTGTATTATGGCAACTAAATAAATATTTACCATGGCTGTTTTCAGAAGGCTGGGTTAGCAAAGTAAGACCATGAGGGCATTCTGGGTCCTCTTCTAAACACCAGAATAATTGACTTCAGGCAAGCCAAGCTTTTCCTTCTCTTATTTATAAAATCAATAAATTAGTGAGCTCTGGGTTTTGATAGGAGTTGACTTAAAAAGCCATTTTCACTCTGCTGCCTCTCTGCTTCCAACACACAGGCAGCTGGGATGCTCACTGAAAGTCTCCTCAACCAGCATTTTACAGGAAAAAATACTTGAGCAAACCAAAGTCCCAGCAAATATCTGGAAAGATGAACACTTCAGCCACCCTCCCCAGACAGTGAAATGTCTTTAAATCACCACCACCTTCTAGTCTACTACTCTGAAGATAAAAATGGACTTCCCAAAATATGAATATAGTTACTATATAATGATACACTGTAGTATATATAACTATATACTATAACATTACCTCCTAAACCAGCATTAATAGTCACGTCAAACAAATATCTGTAAGATATACATCCACACATCCAGACAAATCTGAGCAGACACATATCATTCTGAGGATGAAAACAGAAAATGTCTCCTCTTTGAATGAAAGTTTATACAATATTTTTCCCCAATAACACAAAAAAGTTGATTTTGAGATATAAATATTTTAAGCTGTAGATTTCAGAGCAACATAGTGTAGAATTCTCACATTTGTCCAAATCCTCATGGCCAAAGATATTTACAAAGAGAGTCCTCTTGAACTATTGACAGAAATTTTATAGCTTAACTTCCACAAATACTAACATGGATCAGTCAATAACTGTTTTCTATGAAGCTATAAACTCATTTATACACATAACATCGGAAACTGTGGAAGTTGGTGCATGGAAATGCCAGAACTGACTGGTGTGCAGAGCCAAACAACAAAATGAGCCACAGCACCTAAAACTGTTTCTTCAATTCAAGCACTTTTTTTTCCTCCACCCAAAAGACATACTCTTTTTAGTAAGTGACTGTCTTTCTGTCAGATTCCAAAGCAGGCCCTTCAGCCTCAAGTTTGCTTTGTCCACCAGCCTCTAATTACGAGGTGAAAGAAGAAATAAAGCAGAGAAAATGAGTAATTTGAACACAAGTTCCAAAACCTAACAGCTTCCACAGTTTGTGCCAATATTTCTTCAGAAAGTCATAATTTTATACAGAGCAAATTCTATAAGTGTTAAAGAAAATATTTTCTACTTAAAACACTGCAGTTAAGCCTCCCAAACAAACTGTGGGGGTCTAGAGGTGTTACAGAGCTAGAATATAGGGAATATAGGGAAATGTATCTGTTTTCACATGGCTACAAGCAGCAAGTACTTCGTGAATGCAAAATTAAAACTTGAGCTCATGCTCAGAACTTAAAAAATTTAAATGTTATGTAATAAAAAGCACAAAGCTCAAGAGAGTTGCTCATCTGAAAAATATGAAAAAACCCCTTTCGAAACAACATATTTATTCCAACACATCTTAGAGAGGCAGAAGAGGCAATGTTCCCTCTGTTTGCACATTGTGTACAGCTTTTCCAAAAGGAAATGTTTATCCCGGGTCCCAGCACATGCTGTGAAACAGAGCAGACACAGTAGGGTCACCCCAATTAGCAAAGCAGCATTCAGACAGTTATCTTCATCATGAGATGCCTTCACTTTCCTCTCTCACAGTGAAAATAAAGAAAGCAGACTTCTATTTCAACATTTTTTCCTCCTCTGAAGGCCAGATTTCTGATTTTTCAGGTGCAGCACAATTAACTTCAAGATTGACATCCCTTTTGTTCTCTGCATGTTCTGTTTTTAAATGGCACTGTCAGTGCACCCAAGGACAGGGAAGGGATGAGTTCACGTGGTTTACAGAGTGCCTTCCTTATCAGCCCCAGGAAGGCACCTCAGGAAGATATGATCGTCCATTCTCCTATTTTTTAAGATCTCAGAACACAAATTGAGTCTAGTTCATCTCTCAAATTAACGAACAGAGTGTCTTTTTTGTGGTGTGACAGCTCTCCTTTCTCACCTCCATCACACACCCACTGCCAAGAGAACAACAGGAATGTTCGAGACAAACTTACAGCTGCAGACTGATGAGTGCAAGCGCACCTCTGAGACAGCAAATCCCTTCCCACTGGTCCCAGGAAGGATCCAGGAGCTGCTCAGGCTCTGACCTGTCCTCTGTCATTTTTCAGAACTTTGTAGCAGATTATGCAGCCGGGGCAGATATTTTACCTTGCATCATCCCATGAGCATTTGTATGTCTGATACACATTTACCACGTTTGCAGAACAATTACTCCAAGAAGTCATGGAAAAATAGTGATGGAAAAGAAACCTTGACCTGTGTGGCAAAGTCAATTAAACTAAAAGTAGCTGAAATATATGGATTTTAAAATACCTTAACTTAGAGACATTTGTAAACTGGTATGTGAAAGCCAAATAAAAATTACCAAAAAACCCCCTGCTATTGCCTCACATTCACAGCAGGAGAGAAACAAAGTTTTTAAATTATAACTGTTCCCACAGCATTTGAAACACCAGCTTGAACGGACAAGCATCTTGCTCATTATCAGCAAGAGAAACCCAAGTAGCCACATCCATCTGCTGTAGAGAGACTGAGGATGGGACTCTGCCCCTCTACAGTGTCTACACCAACGTCAATGCAAAGCAGAGCCTACCTTTGTTTAGAAAATGACACTGATTTTCAATTGTTTCACTTGTTCAGTAATTTTTTAACCACAGATTTGCATCCAGCACAATCATTGCAACTATGAACTGAGTACTGGCTGCTTGTTTTTCCAATATATCTTCAAACTTCCATTGTGATTACTTCATAGAGAAAGTACATCAACTCTTTTAGTCAGCAGAACACACAAAAATATTCAATGTGTTATCCATGCAATACAATTTAGTGACTACTGACTGAACTTATAACCCCCTCAGTAAGCAGTGATTGCTGCTGAAGACAACAATATTCATTATATGGGTTCATATTTCCTCCTGTGTTCTACAGATTTCATTCTGTCTGGGTGTTTAAAAACTTTTTAATGAGAGCACCCCGAGTTAGCTTTCTATGTAGACAGACCAATATTTAATACGCAAAGAACTGCAGAAACTGAACTCTAGGGGGAAAAAAACCAATTATGTAACATTTGATGTATTAAATCTAATTCCCACTTATTTAAATGCTGTTGCTCTGGTATATCACCTGTCTGCTGTTATTTCTCCTAGGAATTATTAGTGTATGCATGAACCTTCCAGCTGTGCAGGCAGTTATGTAGGAGTATTTTAGAAAATGCCATTATTCCACAGCATTTCCACCATCCCCCCTGGGGGGACTGAGCAGAACTCCCCGATAACCTGTGCTGGTTATCTTTTCCAACATGTTTCTATACAACACTGTTTCTCACTCTGCAGTTTTGGCTTCAGAAGGTCTGTCTGTTGCTATCTGCATTGTTCAGGAACAGCACTGTTGATTTACACTGATAAACAAAGATTAAGCACAACCATAAGCAATGAAGTCAATCTGCAATGGACAGAGTAGAAAAACAGCCTGCAATGCTATCACTACTGTGTACTACAGAGAAAAACTACAGCCTTGTGGAAAAAGAAAGATGAGGGGTGAGAACTGGGCACCTTTCTTCATGCACCACTTCTTGCTGTTTACAACATTATGCAATCCAGTAGGATTTGCAATTGTGTATGTAAAGAATGTATTTACTGAATCGCCTTGTGATGCTGAGGGCAATACCCATCAGAATGGAACCTGATTCAGCGTCTCTCTTTGAAAACAACAAACAATCAAACACTTCCCACACTCCAACAAGCAGAACAACAGAGAATTATGCAGAACACGGGAGAACTCACCATGACTAAAGCTCCAGTGAGGTTGAGGAATCTCCATCTAAACCACTCCGCAATCTCACCTTAGTGCTGTCGCAGGAGGTTTTTCATGGCAACTGTTACTAACAGTGTCTCTCTAGCAGCTGCTAAAAACAGGTACCAGAGTGCAACACTCCTCCTGATGCACCAGTTACTGAACAACTCGACTAAAAGAACCACCTTTGGAAGAGATTTGCTGCTGCTCTGAGAAGATAAGTGGGTTAACATGTAGGGAACCGTGACCCAGCACCCTGCCTGCCAACAGGTTCATGGAGCAAGAAGCCAATTAGGATACAGCAGCTGGAACCGACACAGCTCACGGGGTAAATGAAATACAGGGGAAGCTCTGAGCTCTGCTTCTACTGACAGTTTCTCTCACAGGGATGCTGCTGCCTTTGCTGCACAAGAAATACTAGGCAGGCAAAATTCAGAGGCACAGGAGCCTCAGCGAGCTTTGCCCTAACACGCCTTTGCTTTCTGCGCTTCCCAAGCAATCTTCTCCAGCCAAAAATACTGTGCTTTAAATCTGAATCTGTCTCACTTCAAGGCCTGCAATAACACTTCCAAATTTTTGTTGTTACAGTTGAAAGGTATGTCATTGACAGCTTCATTAGCAGCAGAGCAGATATGAGTCTTCCTTGCTAATAATATTATATTCCAAATTAAAAAAAAATAAATCACAGTATGAAAATAGGATTTTACATATACAAAGTTCTAAAATAGTCAGCCTTTACGAGTTGGATGTATGTTAAACACCAAGTTCAGTGAATTCTTCCACTGACTACAACATACCACAAGCTGTTGCACAATCACAGCATGTGTAACTGGTCACACTGGCAGCTTTCATGTGCCCCTCACTCTCCACATCTTTACTAGGAGCTGTCTCCCTGCTTTTAAAAACTGAGAATGTCTACAGTTTACAGAACAAAAGTCATTAAATAAACCATCTCCTCCAAAGATCATTCCAAATGGCAGGAGTCACACTCCTGAACCATATAGTTACAGACTTAAAAGTCTGAGACTGGGGAATATTGTGCAACCTGTTTTTAAGGAAAACTACCCAATCTAGATGAGGAAGGCCCAGAAGGACAATTAGCAAGGTTTAAAGCAAATGGAAAAACAATTACACAACACGACTTACTCCCCCGTGGAAAACTCCTGGACTAATATTTATTCTCTCTGAGCTTGTATATATTTGCATTAAACTTCAAAGTTCATTAAAGCAATACTGATGTAATTCTGAGCCTTTACAGAAAGAATCAGTGACTTTAACAGGATTCCAAACAGGCTAAGAAGGCACTCTGCAGAAGACTATTCGGGGCTCAAACAAGGTAGAGAGAAAGGCAGAACTGAGGGGGAAAAAAAAGGTGCTAAAAGACTTAACAGTTACCCAAGGAGAGCTTCAGCTCCAGAGCCACTGAAATTTTAAGTGTCTCTATTACCTTCAGACACGCATGCTTCTGAATTTCCTGGCCAATTTGGGGAAAGATTACATATTTTTAAAACTGTTCTTCCTTCTTGCTGCATCACAAAAGCCCCCAGAAAGGACACCAACAGGTATAAAGGCAGAACAGTGATACTCACTAAGAGGAAATTTGGCAGCTGAGACAACAATAAGAGCATCTGTGATATGTACAGAGACTTACACTAAGAGGGAATATACATGAAGTCAGTGTGGAAGGATGTCTATATTTGTTCATGTTTATAGTGTAAGATTTAAATGTCTTTTAAATGTGTTTGAAGGCTTTTCTGACAGTAAGACCCTCGGAGCTGGAAGACTGGATATAAATATATACATGCAGAATTTATATCTCCTGTATTATAGACTGTCTTCCTCCTCTGGTGAGCTTTGTAGAGAGGCCTGTATAAATACAGGCATGCGTCCAAGAGGGAACATTTTAGGATTGAGATCAGTTTTACAAAAACATGGAAGGTCAAACTGTGAACACTAAACAGCTTCCTACAGAACCTCTATCCAACAATACAATAACCCAAATCTGCTTGAACACCAGTAACGCTGCACTTGGCAAATTCTGTGCTAGTAGCAGTATTTTCTGAAATAGCACTAACTTTATCAAGTCGGTGATCTTACTTTTTAGCACCACACTGAATTGGCATCTCAGACAAGATGTTACTAAAACAAGTATTGCTAGAAGCCTACAATGTTTAGCCTGGCATGAATTTTATCCATTTGTTTACTGTGATTTCAAAAACTTTGCTAAAAACGTCTCCTGCAGTCAACAGTGACTGCTTTAAGACAGTTGAGCATTTCTCAGCATTTATGTTTAAGCACACATAAGGCTTTTTAAACTGAAATATTACTCTTAAGGAAAATGTGGGATAAAGTCTACAATTAGAAAGATTTTAAAATGCCTTTCCCAGTTATTATTTATATTCTTTTGCACTTTATACGGGTAAAATACTTTCCCCCTATTTCCCCAGAATCAAAGACTTAAAAAAGGAAGTCCATTACAGATGGATAACAAAACACTTCTCCAAATTGTGTGGCTTAAAACTGATTTTGTCCTCATCCTGCACAGCAGTATGTGATTACTAGGAGGAGGTAAATTATGAATGAGGCTCCCAGGGGTTCTGAAATTCTGTTGTTCTTGTTGTCATCTGAACAGACAAATCCCAAAACATTTGTGGTAAAATCATTTTGTAACTTGGTGAGTTATCACGGTAACTTCTGTAATAGCTGATGGGGTCCCAAAAGAAATTCAATTTAAAGAAGATGACCTCAGAGTTACACCCCCTGTGCAGTTTTCCTCCATCCACATTTTGCACTATCAGACAATCTCAAATCAACTCAGTCCACTTAAAGAGAGATGTGGAAAGAAATTGCTTGAGTCACTCAGCTACTTATCTATCTCAGGAAAAAGGAAGACTGAAAATTTCTTACATGGTTGATAATTTCTACTTATGATTTGGAAAACACAGAGCCCACAGCACTAAACCACAATTTATGGAAATTGCAGCTCAAATATTGGACAACTAGTTAGAATTGTTACCAAGTAAAAACAAGTCATTTATCCTTGTCACTGATGTCACAGAAATTCTAAAGCTGTCACATTCTCCTCAGCGTGCACTGCTCCACTTTAGCCGGCTTTAAAACAGTGGAAGTCAACTAGCAACTCCTACTCCAGTTTGCAGCCTGTATTTTTCCACTCTAGATTTAAAACTGTATGGTAATGGAAATTCTGCATTATTGTGCTGATCCACATGAAACAATGGAAGTATTTCAGCCTTAGGCCAATGTAAATCCCAGCGCAGCTCTCAGTCCTTACACAGCTGTGTGGGAGCACAGGAAGGTGGAAGTCTGGTAATGCCAAGAAAGGCTCTGCAGACAGGTCCCTGCACTGGCCTGTCACAAGTGACACAGAACGTGGCACCACACTCCATCCGTCCCCCCAGGTACCAGCGTGGAGGATCCAAAACCTTCTCCCGGGGCTCTGGGGCTACACATCTCCCCCAAAATCCACATTACTTTACATACATAGAGAGTGGAACTTCCCTCACTGGCAATTTTTGGCTGCCACTAACAGCCAGTAAATGCAACATACAGCTGCAAATAACTTGATATTCTCTGTCTGAACTTCGCTTCAACTACTAAACCAAAACATGTTCTACAGATTATTATTTCTGTACTCAAAGTAGGTTAAAAACAGCTGGAGGTGTTAATAGCAGAAATATAAGAAAGTTACATTTTCAGTTTCCCTGCCAGGTGTTTTCTTTCCAACCTCCCTTCACATCACAGGTATTCCACAACCTTCTCAGTGCTTTTCACCAGTGCAGCATTATCTCCTCGTCACAGCCGAGGCATTTGCATTTCAATACCCTGCCCGTACCCGACTGTCAGCTCTGACACACCGACTACACGGGAGGGAGCAGCTCGGCAGGATTCCTGGGAGCTGCAGCAGCACAGGAAGTGGGAACAGTGTGGGAGCTGGCAGGGGACAGACCTCACCTCGGAGCCGTACCCAGCAAGGGTGGACCAGCGTGGACCTCTGGGGCTCTCTGGTCAGGGGCTGGGCAAGAGAGGGTCCAACAGCCTTACACACACAAAAAAGAAAGGACTATTAGCACCGCCTGAAATCCAATCTCATCAGAAAGCAATCAGGACAAGAGAAGCAGCCACAAGGAGAAAAGCTGCAGATCCTTTCAGAGAAAAGGGCAAAGAAAACATGGGCAGCTAGCAGGGATGGGAGAGTGGGATTCTAAACCGGGATGAGGGGCAGCTGGAGGGAAAAGGGAGCCTAAGAGCAAAGACTAAACAGGAAAAGGGAAAAGGAAAGGAGACACACAGGAGTGTAAATTCAGAAACAAGGTAGAGGAAACATGTTACAACTTGTTAACTTAGAGTAAGCTTTTCACACACATTTTTTTTCTAGCATGGTACAGAAGGTTAACAGTAATTGTCAATGTCTGTGGACCCCAATCAATAGCTTACAATAGTTATCCTAATATTTTACTAGTCTGTTTAGGGGGGAAAAAATATCAACACTTTAAGAGTAATTTAGCCAAATAGCATCCCTCCTTTATTTTTCATTAAATGACTGATTCCAACCAATTCCTTTACTTCAAAAGTAAACCTAAAAGAATACGTATTTTGGTAAGCATGCCTGGAAATAGATTTCCTAAAGAGCTGCAAAGTCAGAAACACAAATTACCCAAAAGTTGAAGTGGTATTTTAGTTCTTCGATCTAAAACAACCATAAAACTTGCAGATACGTAGGAAATGCTGTTCCTTCAAACTCACCGTACATTTCTTTACATGTATGTTCTTAAGTAGAAGGAAATGCAAACATTGCATCCCTTATGAACTGCAGCTGGGTGACAGTGCCTACCTGCAGCCAGGCCAGGCAGCCAAGCCTGCTGGCTCCTTGCTCTGCAGCTGCCCAGGCTCAGGAATCCCCCCCCACCTGCCACTGCTGTCCAGGTGAGGAAGGTGTAGTTGAGCCAAACAGATCTGACCAAAAAGGTAATTTAGGAAGTCTGTGAATTAAGTTATCTACGTGGGATATCCTAGCAATAAGGTAAAGCCATCAAGAAATGAATGCATAAGATTAATCATGGAAAGTTACTCATGGAAAAACTGGTAATGCCTTCTTGCATAGTTCTGTATTTGAGAGAACAAAATGAGGTTTTCCTGAAAACACACTGAGCAGTAACTCTGCCAGGAAGATGCTTCATCTGGATAAAACATCTTAGCTACTTTACAGACACAACCTTTTAAGCCAGTGTAAAACTAGATTAAGAGCTCTAACTAGTCCAAACAACCAAATAAAATCTCCACAAGTATTTGCTGCTCTTGCTACACCCTTGGATTCAGACTGTCCAGATGAGGTTGTTAAGTCAAAAGTCACACAGTAGGAAGTGAATCTAGTTTGTCACAAAGGTAGTTGTTCAGCTAGTAATTTTAAACAAGTTAAAGTAAACTTTCTAACTATAGAACCTAATTATTGGAATTCCATAAAGTCTTGGTTCCTAAAACAACTGCGTGTTCTTTCCTTCCTGCCCATATATCTCCGTATATTATTTTTTCTGTAAATATCCGAGAATAAAGTGGTTTAGCAGACATTAGACACCCTTTAAGCCACAGCGAGTAAGGGGAAAAACTCTGGAGGCACTTATGAAGCAATTAAAGAAGAATGAAAGCCAAGCTCTACAAAAGTAAATGGCAAAGACCTAAAGTACACAGAAATTCTGTTCTCTGAGAAGGAACCCCTACTAAATTCGAGGTCAGAGATCCACCAGACAATGCTCCTCGCCCTCGCCCCTGCGCTCACCGCGGAGCAGCCTGGCCACTCTGCATCAGGTATCAGCTGCTCCACAAGGAACCGACCGCTGCCAAGTATTCACATCCTTTCACTTGCTGTTCCGGCGCAATTCCCAGCCTTCCCAGCCCAGCCTCAACTTCACCCGCAATAAAAACTGGCAAACAGACCAACCCACCTACAAGTCCAAAATAACCTTCGAGAGAAAAGGAAGGACCGAGAGGAGGACGGAATGCAGCTACACACGTACACGTTAACACGTAAAGCCTGTATCCCCTATCACTCGTAATAATAACAGAGCAGGGACAGAGCCCGGGCAGGAACAGCATCCACCTGGCACCCACAGCGGCTTTACCCCGGGAAATTCCTCGAAGGTGTCAGCGCGGCGGCGGCAGGCGCTCCCCAGCAGGGCGCGGGATCGCGCCGCACGCTCCCAGCCGCGGTGCGGGCTC